>JAGFBZ010001895.1:2915000-3412500 GCA_018398805.1 Hirundichthys speculiger
ATTTGGTCTTTCATCAATAAAAAAGGAATCAAAAAGAGTGATTATACCATCAATTATATCTTAATAGAACCAAGTTATTATCACAAATACCAATAAAGTGAGCCACTAAGCCCTCCACTTAATGATGTGTTTTGAAATGGTGTTTGGACATGTTGTTTTCTTAAGATTAGGAGACACAATCAACTAAATATGGCAAAATATAGAGAGCTAACATTATTGTTTTGTTTTGGATTTTTTTTTGTTTGTTTGTTTTTTGCTTGTTTTTGTTTTTTTTTTTTTAATTCCTCATAAAATTAACCCTCTGGAGACTAGTGAGAACTGTAAAATAAGGCATCAAGGAGAAGGTTTGAGCGGAATATTCTAATACAAAAGAAAAATTAAAGAAAAACCCCCATAACTGGAAAACACATTTCTCAATACAACTAAAGTCTGGTGTTAAAACTGACAAAAAAATGTGTAAAAGTAAGTGAAAGTGCAAGAGAGAGTATAAATGTCAGGTTTCAAACAGGGTGAGGAATAGTAATCCAATGTGTGTGTGTGTGGGGGTGTGCGTGTGTGTACGTGTGTATTGTGAGATCCTGGTATGGATCTATTCCAGTTGACTACTTGGACACACAGGGCTATTTCTGTCTGTCTGCTGGGAAACAAGGACACAAATGGATAGATGAAGACTAAGGGAGGGAACGAAAGAGGTATTGAGGAGGATTTAAATCAAATCAAATCAAATCAAATCAAATTTATTTATGAAGCCCTTTTCATACACAAGTAATACAAAGTGCTTCATATAATAAAAACAATAATTAAACAAGAAGAAGACGAAGGAACAAAAACAACTTAAAAGCCATCACACACCCAGGGTTACAGTAATAAAAATCACCCAGTCATCCTCTCTCTCTCACCACACACACGCACACACACACTCAGTAGACATGACCCCCCCAGCCCCTTTGACCCCACTCTATATAGACTCTAAGACATCCATTTTGGCACCAATGAACCAGGTTGAGGAAAACGATATCTTGGGGATAAGTAAATAAATAAGCAAGAAATAAATAAAAATAAAATTAGAGTTAAATAAATTAAATATAAAAGGTGTAAATAGATTTTAAATATAAGCCAAATTAAAAAGCTTGGTCTTGAGCTTCCCTTTATAAGCATCAACATTCTCTGCAGCCCTGAGGTCCTCAGGTAGGCTGTTCCTGAGAGGTCTCAGGTCAGGTCCTCAGGTAGGCTGTTCCTGAGGTCCTCAGGTAGGCTGTTCCTGAGGTCCTCAGGTAGGCTGTTCCAGGTCCTCAGGTCCAGAGGTCGGGGGCCGAGGTAGGTAGGCTGTTGATGAAATGACGCCTCGCCATAGGTTTTAGTCCTGACTTTAGGAACAGCTAAAAGGCCGGTACCTGGAGGACCTCAGGGTCCGCGAGGGCTTGTACCTCAAAAGGAGGTCAGATAGATAAGAAGGCCCAAGACCATTAAGACAATTATTTAACAACTAAAATAACCTTAAAATCAATCCTGAAACACACGGTGAGCCAATGCAGCGATTTTAAAAATGGCGTAATATGTGAATGAATGAAAAAGGGGCTGGAGAATAAGAGCAGTAGATGAGAAGTTTGAATTAAAGTGTTAAATGATGGAGCATCTTAATATTAATTCTTTTTTCTTCCAGGCCTTCTCTTTTTTTGGGCAGTTGAACCATTTTATATTCATAATTACATTGTTATAATAACTGTATTCTTATTGCAGAATTGCCAGAAGAACAGTCCCTTATAATGAGCAAATTACATCCAAAAATAAAGCATTCATTACATAACTTTGGTCCCTTATGAAAGTTTGGATTGATTTAATTTTGGAATATCCCTTTAATGAAACGAGCTAAAATATACTTAAAACAGAGATACAGTGTGGGACAAGGATCTTACTCAAACTTCAGGCATGAGATAGACAAGCAGGTCTGCAGTTTTATCTGCTGTTCTTAAATACAGGACACACCCTGAATTCTGAATCTCAAACACAAAAGCACACCACCGTCACAGAGAGAGGGGATAGATTTACAATCACAGGAAGCCAATCCCACAGACACAGAACCACCAACCCTCCCTGGCCTGAACCTGATCCAACATACACACTTCTAAGCCCAGATGATATTGCTCTGTCCCTCCACTCGACTACCTTGTTAACTTTCCCCACACACTGATATTAAAAAAAATGTTTCCAGATATCTGTAAAAACATGCAGAAAAATGAATTAAAATAAAAAAGATTAAAAAAAACATACAGACTGAATCATCCTTTGGATACTCTTTCATGCAAACATGAAAAGATTTTTTTTTAAAAAAATGTATTAATTAATCTAAATTTAAAAATGAAGAATATCATATTTAGGACAAATGTACATCCTGAAGATGAGGGAGAGAAGAGGCTGTGATAGATTTTGAGCTAGCTGTGTGAGGAGCCCACTAGTCCGTAAAATGAACTAAAATCATGCAGAGTCAGCAGCAGCCAGTTAATTCATAACCACAGATTATCCCTTAGATAGATGATTACACACTGAGAGAGACCATTAATGAAAAAAAATAATAATAAGAGCAATCAAAATTGCTGTTTCACTTTCAAGTGAATAAAGCTGAAAACTGGATCATACTCCTTAAGTATTATGCAGAGTACTTACATTCCAATTTAGTTCAAATTTCAAATGACATGTACTGTCAGTTCACGAGCAACTGTGTAGCTGAGTGGTTTCAGCAGGCGGTCCAGCACAGAGGCTGCATTCCTCCTGCAGCGGTTGCAAGGCTTGATTCCCGCCCTGCAATCCTTTGCTGAGTGTTTACTGTTTCTGCTGCACTTTTCTGTCCTTCTTCACTGTAAATGAAGGCCACTAGTGCAATAGAAATAAAAAATAAACTAATGCCAGTTTAAAAAAAAAAAAAAAAAACTTTGCCTTGCTAAGAAGCCCAGCTGATCGCATCAAATCCTGACTTGGCATCAGTCTGAATAAGCATGAGGTGACTGTAGAGAAGAAAAACCTGGTTAGCGGCGCTAAAAAAGCCTTCAGCAGAACCAGACTCAACGAGGGTGGCTATCTGCCTCGACCTGTTGGGGCATTCAATTACAACAACATAGAAAAGTTCCTGTTTAATCTCTTAAAGCAACCACATTCAGTATTTTCATAAGAAGAATTAATTACATAACTACTTGTGGTATTCTTGCCAAAGCTAACTGTAAGAACCAAGCACCTCCACCAGGAAAAACACCACTACCTTTTCCTCAGTGACACATATACACTAACTCTTTTTTTTTTTTCCCCAAACATCATGATCCACTCAACAGCAGAACTCAAAACAGCCTGTTTCTCTGTAATTTACCCTAACCTTTGTTTTGAATTACTGAATTACAGAACAAATCTGAACTGAATTTAAAATATGACACTGGTTTTCTCCTTTGGAGCGGTGAAAGTTAAAGAAGCAGACATTTAAATCTATTTGTCCTGATTTTAAAGCGCATTGGAACCAGGAACCCAAACATTTTCTTTCAGGTCTCCTGCCTGCTGAATTGTCAGCGTATTAATAAAGGTCTCTTTGTATCTCACCTATTCACCCGCACTAAGCAATGGCTGATGTACTGACGGAGAGAAACTGTGCTGTGTGTGTGTGTGTGTGTAGTAGAGTTACATGGAGGACAATGCCCTTATTGTACCTTTTTCTGCAGCCTCTGTCAGCCTTGTGCTCATAGTCCAACTGAGCTGCTTTGCCTCACTGACAACATCATATTTTCTGATGAGATGTTCACTTCATTTCAGAAACCAGTTATACCACTAATCCACTGATTAAGTATTAACTTAATTCTTTTTTCTTTTTCTCTTCTTTTTGAGTGAGGAAAAATGAATACAGCTTCGATGTGCAACAGCAGTGGTGGAGCCCAGCCACACCATCCCCCCACCTCTGTGCACTAAGTGCTTGGCCTTGCAACCATAGTTGAAGGAGTAAGGGTAAAAGACAGGAGAGAAATGGAAAAAAGATGCTGTAGACAGAAGTCTCAAGATCAAGAGTGATTAGAAGGACGTGTGTCAAAGGGAATTTGTCTTTTGTCTAAGAGATGGGGAGAGATTTGAAAGAATGACAGACGCATCAAAAGGAAGGAGAGGAAACAGAGCTGAAGGGATGACAAAGATGACAACAATTAGAGAAGAAATATACAATATAGAAAATCTAAAAAATAATTGAAAAGAAAGTTTCAAAAACAGATACTGAATGCATAATAAGCAAGTGAGCTAGCAGGTCGGATGTGCTAATCTATATTGTTGGATAATGCTGTAAACCTGTGCTATAACACACACAAACAGAGCATGTGTGTGTAGAGTGTGATTGGACTCTGCCGTGCTGAATTAAAAATAAGCTGCGCTCATCCAGAAATTTCCTGGTTGACACTGCTTTTTGTTGCCATGGTGACAGCTATAGGCACAGGGGAAAATTAAAGAAGATGGGATGTGAGGGATGGAAGAGAAGTGAGGAAAGACTGAGACCATAACAAGGCGGGGCTACTGTGGGTTCGTCTCACACACACACAAATGCAAGCGTGAGCCAAACCACATGTGTTGAACAGCTGCATACAACTAGCTCATTAGCCAGAACATCCAAACAACAGCACCCATTGGCTCAGGAGCTCCACAACTTTGTTCCTATTGGCTGATGTGCTGTTAAAAAAAAAAAAACTGTTCAAGTGGACACAGTAAAACATACAGTACAAGATGGATCAAAGGAAATAAATATGTTTTAGTTTGTTACTATATATATATATATATATATATATATATATATCTATATATATATAGATATATATATAGATATAGATATAGATATATAGATATAGAGATAGAGAGAGAGAGAGTTCCACCAAAGTAGAATCCACTGTACAAGTGTCACTTAAGCATCTGAGAGGGATTATTTTTCTCATATAAATGCACATCTCAAAAGAAATAAGACAGTCACTTGTATGATTTTAGGCTGTGACTTTAAAGTAAACATCTATTGTACATTTAAATCACACAATCACACAACTGAATCCCCAAATAAATTGGAGGTTAATAGTCAAGAATGTGTGGATCCAGAGCCAGATATTGTTGTTTCTTCAAATGGTCATTGTCATAATGAGGAGCAAATGTTTGCAGCTGCTTTACTGAAGTTAGAGCATTTGGGCCATGAACTTCATCATTTAATTTGTTTTGCACTTGCTCCTTTATCTTCTGGCATACTGAGTAGCATCTTTAATAAGAGAGACCTTCCTGTTGATGAAACTATTATTAAAGAAATCGTGAAGGCTATTCCCTCTGACACCCTTATGCTTTAAATTCTTAATATCTGCGTAAGCAGTATTACAAGGGAAACCTAAGCATCATAGAGCCAGTTGAATATTGTCTTGATGCTAAAAACAAACACAGCTTCCAGTATAACACCAATATTAAAATCCTTAGAACGGCTTTTAAGTAGAGGGGATATTGTTGATCAAATTGTTAAAGACCATCAAAAACAGTGGGAAACACTGGGAAATAGAGTATTGATTGAGTACAAGTCCTCCATATTTAAAGAAAATGTCAAGGATCGTCATAAATTCATATGTAGATGACTTCAAAACCTGCAAACCCCTCGGGACCTCAGGAATAACACGTTAGCTTTGTGCCGTTTATTGGTTACTGGCTAACTCGTCTCCAGAGTCTCATTCTTCGTTATCATCTACTTGTCAATTTTGTGCAAAGGTTATGACGTTAAGACTTATGGTAATTAAAGAAATTTTGAGCCTCTTCTTCATCTTCTGAAAACTTTGGAGGAGCTGGGTATTTTTGTCCCACTGTTAGGTGAATTAGTCCAAGGTGCAGTATTCAGTGCTGAGGTTGACGTACCCATCACCAGAAACTGAGGCGAGTCTGAGGACCATGCAGAAAGCTCTGCTCTTAGATGAAAAGAAGAACAACAGGAAGGTTGAACACACAAGATGCTTGTTCAAGATGCACCAATGGTGGAAGATCTCATGGCAAGGTGACCTGCTCTGTTTGAATTCAGTGAGGTAAGATTAATGTTATATTTAGTTTTTTTTTTTTCCCCTCTTCGTTTTGATAAGAGTTTTAGTTCACTGGTAAAACAGCCCCACATGACTGCATGGATTTCTTTAAACCTGGACTCTTGCATCTTCAGGAGTGTCCTTTCCTGTCACCTTCTCCTTTGTTTTTACCATTTAATTCAAATGCTTTGTGTTTTTGTTTTCAGATTAATGCTGAATTCCAGAGAATTCAGTCCCACTTCAGTCCAAATTCCTGTCCCAGCTTGACCTCCATCCTGACAAACTGATGAGGCTCTACCAAAAGAGAAGTGGAAAGTGAGATGAACAGCTCAAAACAACTGCTGCACAAATGGCAAAGGTAGGTTTTTCAAGATTCTGAAAAATGGAAAACACACATTTTGATATTGTATTGGATATTACACATGTTTCTGTCTCAGGTTGAGCATAGTTTTGAGTACTACTTTTTCTACTTTTCCTACTTTGACTTTACATTTACTGAGTCAGAACTTCACACAGAATTGTAAATATTTCTAATAATTGATATAAATGAACCCAAATCAGTAAAACTAAGCTTGCCCCAAATTGTACCATGTTTATCAAAATTTTGCTCCTCAAACTCAGTTTAAATGGGAAAAAGAAAAAAAAAAGATTTCTAAAAAAAAAAGAAACTCTAAAGTTGCAAAGCAGCTTCTAAACACCATTTTAAATCCCTTTTTCAACAGTTTTGTGGTTATCAAGACCTTTCATTGTTGCTAAAACTGTTGAGGAGCTTCCAGAATGAAGCACAAGATTGAAGACTGTCTCAGCGGATTGGACAGAAAAATGCCTCACAAGACACTATTGTTTTCACACATGTTGGTGTGCATCCTGGTGCGGACTCACCGCGCAAACCCCTTTGGGTTGACCTAACTAGGTGCAGTGTGAACATGACCTTAAAGAGCTTCAGGATTTTTAACCCATAATAAAGTATTTGGAGCTTACTTCAGCGTTAACACCAATGTGTGAACCCTGGTACTCTCAGAACTATGTATCAGTGTGACATGACAGTCATTGGGTTGTTAAATGTGATTCTACTTCAGAAAATGATGTAATGATGTAGATGCTGGACGAGAGAACATCATTAAAGTGGTCTGTATCTACACGGGCAAAGATCCAGAAAACCTGGTGCAAGAGGATGTGGTATCTACATGGTGTTTTTCTGCTCATCTTGCGGTATATAGAAATGCTTTGTATATTTTTCTTCTTCTTTATTTAACTTTTTTTGTTTTGTTTAATTTGTCAGCACTGGTGATGTCTTGCTTTGAAAAGGTTTCTTTCAGCACCCTAAAGATAAAATCCACATGGATAACTTTTGTAGGAGAGTTTCTATAAGAGCACTTCATTCTAATAGATGTTCTTGTTATGCATTTGTACTTTACAATGTAGTGTTAACTATTGTTCTCTTTTTGAAGTTTTTAAATAAGGACGGGTTTGATAGCTGGCTTCCTGCAGTGATTCAGTGTTGTTTCACATGGTTGTGATAAAAAACATCCAGCTCCATGTTCATTCAGACAATTCAGTTTCAGTACCAATGGCTTTGAGAGAGGTTTTAACAAAAATGACTCCAAATAGCTCTTTGCTCAGTTACATTAGTTTAAAATGTTACGTTATGGGTGGAGTGGACTGTGTGAGTTTACATGTTCTCCCTGTGGTTGCATGGGTTTCCTCCAGGGTACTCCAGCTTCCTCCCACAGTCCAAAGACATGCATGTCAGGTTAATTGGTGGTTCTGAATTACCTGTAGGAGTGATTGTGAGTGTGCATGGTTGTTTGTCCATATGCGGTCCTGTGATGGACTGGCAGCCGGTCCAGTGTGTACCCCTGCCTTTTGTGCAAAGAGATCTGGGATAGGCTCCTGGTAATCCAGCCATTCTAGCTTCACTATCAGTCACATCTCCGACAAGAACAACTGCACAGCAGACTTTCTCACTGGGACAGTGAGAAATCTTTAGAGGGGGAGCATGTGACGGTCATGGTCTGGTCACACCAATGCAACATAAGTAATATCTATCCGGTCACACAGCTGCATTAAATTTCATATTTTAGATTATCAGTTTTATTTTTATTTTAGGGTTTAAGTTACAGGAAAACAAACATATTTGCTTTGTGTTCAGAATCCGCTTATTTACATTTCACTGACATCACCCTGCATTCTGGAGGAAGCGCGCACATTTAGTTTACACCGTTATATCTCGATGAGTTGAGTTCATCTTTGTTTCTGAGTTAACTTTAGTCGCAGCTGCTCCCGTCCTTCTGCTGAACAAAGAGGTGGCAAAAGGGCACAAAACAAACCTAAGTCAGTATGTGGTTTTGTTACTAGTTATTTTAAGTAGAGTTTTGTTACTTTGGTCTTTTTTAAGAACCCATTCTGTTTGTCACTTTTGACTTTATATTTTTGTAACCTCTGTGGAAATAACCCCCCTCCTCCCTTTTTTGTGTGTGTTTGTTTGTTTTTTTTCTTTTTTTAGCTCAACCTGTGCTTGCCTTTCCTTGGACTGCTCGGCCTCTGTTGTGGAGGAATTTTTGCCCCGTCTTTCTTACACTGTTGTTTCAGTATATTGAGGTTTCTGGTCATTCCTTTTGCACTGCCAGAAAAGTTTGACCATAGCATTTTAATCAGGTTGAGTTCTGGTCTTTAGGCCATTCCAAAACTTAGATTCTTTTATTTTTCAGATATTCTAAAGCATTGTCCTGTTGTATGACCCACTTGCAACTAAGCTTTAGGGTTTGGACAGATGACCTCACATTGGAGATGACTGCAGGTGACTCAGTGACTGCACGATTCCAAGGTGACAACAAAACAAGCCCACATCATCATCCCTCCACCACCGTGCTTAACAGAGCTTTCATGGCACTTCATAATAGTTTTTGTTTTTTATAATTCCAGAAGTATTTTGGTTTGCACAGATGCAGTATTGCATCAGATGAGTGTTTCTCTTGACCTCCTCGGTCCTTCCAGACAAAACATACTTGTTCAGTTTTCTTATTATGCTGCCATGTACTTTAACACTTAGTTTTCTCATCGAGGACTCTAAGTTCTGAGATGTCGCTCTTTTTTGAATTTCTGTTTTGTTTTGGATTTTTTTTTGTTTTCTTTTCTTTTCTTTTTGGCTCTTGATTTTTTTTTTCTTTCAGCATTTCACAGTCTAACCTTGGGGTAAATTTCCTGGGATGTCCACTCCTGGGAAGATTAGCAACTGTCTTCAATACTTAACACTCATAAAAAATCTTTTATTCATAGAACATTGCTTTCCAAATGATTTGGAAAACGTTTTATAAACCTTTCCACATTGATGTGTAACAACAACGACTTCTTTAAAATCTTTATTTATGTCTTCCCGTTTTGGCATTGTCTTAACCCACACATCTTATTACTCATTACAGATGAGCAAACTGCCAAGTGTACTGATATACACTGGTATATATGTTGACATATTTAATCTAACACAGGCTAGTTAGTTTTGTGTCTGTGGGTCCCTGGTATGACATTTATTTAATTCTACATCAGTGGAAAAAAAAAATCATTGCAAGTGGTCATGACGATAACAACAGAGTGAAGATCACATCGCTGTAAAGAAAAAAAGGCAGAATTTTTTAGAGGTAGACAGGCAGATTCATAGTTGTTGAAGCACCGTGAATATTAAATGGTTGCAGTGGAAGAAATCCATCCTTGAACTCGATGAGACTGGAATTAGTACAGTTTGATAAACTGTGCATGTGTTGCAGTGAGTGCTCGGTTGAGCATGTTTGGTTTTGCATTTCTCGTACCTGGTATTAGCCGTAATATTATAACCAGCTTCTATTGGTCCTTCTAGTGCAGCTAAAATGGCTGTGAATTATTTGTCAGTGTGGAAGGAGGCATTATCCTGCTTAAGATAAATCACTGTTGTCAGAGGGACACTTGTCATGTGGAAACAGTGCATGGTCTGTTACAGTGTTTACTTAGCCAGTATGTATAAAATAACTAGGGCTGGGCAACGATTAAAATTTTTAATTGCGATTAATCGCATGATTTCCCTGATTAATCACGATTAATCGCAATGTAAATGTATACGCTAAATCAAATAATGAATTCAAAAGTAGTGTAAAGTGCACTTTTATTTAAATGTTCTGCTGCCATGTGAACTAAAGTGCCATAACATTTGTTGTTCAAATACTTTTAACATCAGCACTTGTCAGTAACACATATTTAGTGTAAATCTCATCTTAAAAAATGTAAAATAAAATAAAGCTTATTGCCACTGCCAGGGCATTAATGTCATCCTGTTTTTATAAAAAATAAAAAAAGTTTACAAACAAAATCCAACAAAATGATTGTGGCTCAGCACAATCAGAACATTAAAACAGGTCATTTCTGAGGTAACAGCAGAAACTTTTAATTCCTCATTAAAAGTTTCTGCTGTTATATTTGTTAATATTAGTAACAACTTGGCAGTTGTTACAAATAACCTTGTTTCTGTCAAATCCTCCGTCTGGAAGAACTTTAAAATGAAAATGTCCATGTTAAAGTTCAGTAACTTTACCAATCTGTGTATCATTCATTCTTTCCATTTACAATTGTCAATCAAAAATAAAGAAATGAATGTTTAAATGAAAGCGAATGTTTTGTTGCAGTCCAGAATTTTCTTTTTCAGACAGAATTGTTAATATTGCTACCTGAATTGCTACCCGAACTGTAAAGAACACAAATTTTTACCATTCCCCATGTCTGTTTTAGCTTTTCTACATTGTTTACCTGCCAATTATCTTCCGGTTTTGCAGCAGCCAGTAACAGACTTTTCAAAACAAAAGCATGTGAGCAACATGCGTTAACGCGCGATAAAATAAATGTCGGCGTTAATAAATTAATGAGTTAACACAATAATAACGCATTAACTTGCCCAGCCCTAAAAATAACATTAAACAGTTACATTGGAGGACTCAATTGCCTTCCACTTACTTGAAAAATCTCATAGTGAATCCCCCTGCTATTTCTTCTCCAGGTAAGTTTGCATACACCTGGCTACATACATGACTCATCAGACCCAGCCATTTTTACAAACCGATCTGTAGTTCTGATGCTCATGTACAGACTTTAGGCACTTTCAGATTTGGACAGAGATCAGAATGAGCCCCATGAACAGGATGTAGCTGTCTTTTGACAGATTTATTCCTGAGAGGTTTTCAGCAATTTTGTGCTACAGTAGCTCCTTTACGATATCAAAATACACGTGCAGCTTTCTATCCACAGTCACATCATGCTTCATTACCTCAGTGCTTTATTGGCTGTCCTTCCTCGCTACGTTTGGCAGGTACTACTAAAAATTGCATCAGGACCTGGAAATCCTATGATGCATTCATCTTTTCTTAACGTGGTGAACTGACCGTTATCTTGCTGCATGCCTCTGTTCCACACCTTAGTAGATGATGTTGTAACAATGTTATTCATTTGATTAACCAGTGAACATTCATACTGTGTGTGTGTGTGTAGCAATCACATGTCCTTGCATGAGGTCTGTGTGGTGACATGTGACTTAGCTCAGAATAATATTAATTTCAGTTAAATGAGACAACACGATCAACTCAACAATTTATTCTTTGTAGGTCACTTAGCCTTCCTTGGTTTTCTTCTTTGTATTCCTGTCTTTCTTCCAACCACTTTTCTTTAATTATCGAAGAAAGCACTTTCACAATCACTCAGTGGACTAAGGTTTTCTCAACTATTCAGAGGATTGAGTTGAGTTGATCTGAAAATATTCAATACACAGTTTCACATATCTTCTTTTTCCATTTCCTCATAGGTTATTGGAATTTCAGTTTCCTGGAAAATAAATCTGTCACAGATATTATGCTTCAGATCATCCTTTCTCACATTTAAAGGCAACACAGACAATATCTGAACTATTCATAAGTCAAGTGAAGTAGAGAAAGCTTCTCATTGTGCTCTCAAAAACAGTTATTTAATAATATGATTTCTCTCATCCAGATGGAGGTGTAACTGATAAATGGGGTAAATTTAACAAATATCTTTCCTTAGTAGATCATGAGATGTTTCTGAAGACTGTGACCTTTATCACTTTATATTAAAGTAAACATAAATGACCTGTTGTCAACATGATTTCTGTATATTTGGTTTGACTGGCACTTTTTTCATTCAATCATATTTTATGGAAATGCAGAACCTGCTCCTCCCAGCTCCTGTTCTGCTGTTCTAGCTAATGTCATGGGGGCACATGATTATCCTTGGAAATCAGCTAAATTCATGTAAAATATATACTAAAACCATGTCTTAAAAATGTTGTTGTTCCTGTATCACATTTTAGATAAATATTTTCATTTTTGTATCCACTTTTGCAATTATAGTAGAATGTCTAAGCGTATTTTCAGGCCAGTATTAGATTTTAGGTGAAATATTATGTGATGTTTTCTGCAAACCTACATTTATCTAAACACAACCCAACACCAGCCATCTGTTCAACTACTGCATTACATATGGAGGGTATATACGGTCTCACACACGTCCATCCTCACGCATGCATATAATAATTCAGACTCAACATCTGTCTGACTGGCGAGTCCTTCGTCTGATCATTCTCCCCTGCATGAGGACAGAAACACATACACACACTCAAATATATGAGTGTATAATGTGATTTAAATAGGTGCTACAGCATACTGCAGCAGTAATGGACAGCCAGCTGTTACACGTAGACGCCACCAAGGCCATACATGGGTTGAAGATTTGCAAAGATAGATAAAAATAATCATTTGTGGTTTTGAGGAAAGTACTTAAAAACATTATCAAGCACTTAAAGGGATTGGAAGGTAGTATATGAAGGACGTTTTTTTATATTTTGAAACAGATAGGCATAATAAAATGCAACGTTTTAGGCTAGGTGAAATATTCTAGTTCCAGAAGGTGTCTGGTGTCGTCGGAGCAGGAAAACCGATAACATTTGAACAGGCTTTGCTTGCATAGAGATAAACAACCAGTGAAAAACATCAGAGCTGGAAAGCAATGGCCAAAGTACTATTTATAAAAACCCTTTAGATCCTGTCTCACAAGGATTAATATCATTGTTAGTTTTGTTTAGATTTAACTGCATTCAAATTCATAACGCATTGAATCATTGTATTCCGTTGTTATTTACGTTTTACAGTGTCTCAACTGTTTTTTGTAAATTGGGGTTGTAAAAAGAGTGTTTTGCAGCTTTCAGAACACTTTGTAAATAAAGTTATATTTATCTTGGCATTGTTTATAACTTACCATGATGATTGGAAAAAAAATGCATGTTATATTTGTGTGTCTATTCTTTATTTAGGGCCCTGCGATGGACTGGTGACCTGTCCAGGTTTCACCCCTGCCTTTCGCCCTAAGAGAGTCAGGATAGGCTCCCAGAACCCTACATGGACTAAATATGGATGGATGGATGGATGAATGGATGTGCTTTATTTAGGCAACCACATCTGAACTGTTGCCAGCTTAACAGATGTGGCCTGGCACAAGAGACCAGGTTGGCACTTGTAACAGAAGCTGCTATGTTACTGTCATTCAGGACATCCCCATGTGTGACAGTTTCTGCATGGCCTCAAAATAATCTGACTCTTAACAGTAAAAGAGTGGAAACAAGTTTGTCTCCACTCCACTCCAATAACTTAAATCCTGTAAAATAATGAAAAAATGAAATAAAATAAAAAGGCCAGGTGGTCATCTGTGTGGGTGTGAACACAGTTAAAAAGGCCTTTCATGGGCAGCTGGGTCGCTGGTGGTTTAAACAGTCGGCCCCTATACTGAGTCTTCCTGCAGTGGCGTCAGGTTCGATTCCCAGCCTGTGACCCTTCGCTGCATGTCTGTCCTGGTTTCCCGTCTCCTCCTCCCCTGTAAATTAAGGCAACTAGAGCCACAAAATCTTTAAATGAAAAAAGACCATTCATGAGCTGCAATCACTGGTCTCCACTCCAAAACTGTCAAAAATCACGTGTGTCACTGAATGCATCACAACACAGCCCTTAAGGTGTTTTCAAATAAACATTTCAATAAACTGGGTTATATAACAGGTACAAGTAAAGGGAGCATAAGATAATGTATTTGGTTTCTGCAGAGCTGAGAGTCTGTCTGACACACATTCTGGACAGCTGCCTCCTCTACATCTGGACTGGAGGGAACAGCAACAAGTACTAACATCCTAAATCATATCTGCGGCACGCCCAAGATGACCCTGTCTTCCCTCAGAGCTGACATCTACAACACACTTTAACGGAAAGCAGGAGCATTTGGTTGTTTTCTAATAGTTTTAGAATTGTTAATGAGTAAAACTTCTTCTGTAGGGACATCAACTCTCTGGAGTTTGGATCACGTTGAACAAAAAGGTTTTTGGAAAAGCTGAGTCCACGCTGTAACACCTCATCACCCAACAATATGCTACTTCCATTTTTGACAAATGTTATGCATGTAAACCATGATTGTAAAAATATTGAAAGGACAGACACAGAAGTAAAATATCTGGACTTGTCTTTCCTTCAAATGCACTACTGGACAGCCCTGTGTTATAATGGGAATTCTAGGTGTCTTAACATGGTCAATTGATATTGATTGTTATTTTAGAGTCAGTTCCCCAACGTTACGGAAGAGAGGATGCACAACAATGGCATAAAAAAATGAAATAAAAATTTCAACCAACCTTTCAGAGGTTTAACAAAGTATAAACTTCAAGAGAGATCAAAATGAAAAAACTTGTTTCAACAGTCTTGTGATTAAACACAGCTAAAATAATTACACAAATATGGAGTCAGGGATAAAACTTTCTTCCTTATGACAAAACTGGTTTACCAGGACCCAACACCATGTTGGATGAAGTGTTGAAGATCTCCCCTCATTCCTGAGAATCTCCATCTTTAGTTTCAAAAGTTACGGCAGTCTTTGTGAAAACAAAACCGAATATACACAAATGCCTGAATGCTCCCTTTGAGGGTTTGCTAGATGTTTTGGGGTTTGTGAAAGTGTCCAGTTGCGCTTGTAAACCACCTCGGCTTTGAGCCTCAACTACAGTCACTGACAAAAAGTTGCTCTCTCAAACAAAGCCCTCTGGTCTGGTGTCACACAGTATCACACAGCCCTTTCACTCCTCAAAACATTCTCATATGTATCAGTCCTGTAGGTGTGGCGGGAACGCCTCCTCTTCCCACACCGAGAATTGGCACCCAAGCCGTGTCAGAGCGCTGCTTTTAGCAGCAGAGCAGGCAAACTCATTCAGAAATTCCCCATGTGACACTAAATGTATTCACTATCGACAGGGTGGAGCATTTTTAAAAAGGTTCAGGGTGAAACGTTGTCTGCACTGTGGGTTCAAGTTGAAAATCTGAGACACGTTTAGAAATAAATCCATTTAAAATTTGATTAAATAAATAAATTCCTGCATTTACAAGCTGCTTGAACATGAATGTGTTCTTTTCTGTTTATAACACATTTGGTGTTTTAAATTTGGTGCGGAAATATCCTATCAGGCAATGAAGACAGCCAGCTGCATTAGTCAACACATGCACCTTCTCATACATAGAGCTACACTATATTTCCAAAAGTATTCACCCACCTGCCTTGACTCACATATGAGCTTTAGTTCATCCCATTCCTAATCAATATGACGTGGGTCCACCCTTTGCAGCTAGAACAGCTTCAACTCTTCTGAGAAGGCTGTCCTCAAGGTTTAGTGTGTTTATAGGGATGGTTGTCCATTCTTCCAGAAGAACATTTGTGAGGTCAAACACTGATGTTGGACCAGAAGGTCTGGTTCTCAGTCTTCGCTTTAATTCATCCCAAAGGTCTACTATCAGGTTGAGGTCAGGACTCTGTGGACCGTTCTCCTGGCAACCACCAAACTCAGACTCTTCCATCAGATTTCCAGATGGAGAAGTGTGATTCATCACTCCAGAGAACGTTCCTCCACTGCTCTAGAGTCCAGTGGTGGCTGCTTTACACCACTGCATCTGATGCTTTGCATTGTTCTTGGTAATGTCTGGCTTGGATGCAGCTGCTCCACCATGGAAACCCATTCATGAAGCTCTCTGCACTGTTGTTGAGCTGATCTGAAGGCTACATGAAGTTTAGAGGTCTGTAGTGATCGACTCTGCAGAAAGTTGGCAACCTCTTCGTACTATGGGCTTCAGCATCCGCTGACCTGCTCCATCAGTTTACGTGTCCTAACACTTCATGGCTGAGTTGCTGTCGTTCCCAAACACTTCCATTCCCTTATAATACAGTTGACAGTTGACTGTGGAATATTTAGGAGCGAGGAAATTTCATGACTGGATTTGTTGCACAGGTGTCATCCTATCACAGTTCCACACTGGAATTCACTGAGCTCCTGAGAGCGACCCGTTCTTTCACTAATGTTTGTAGAAACAGTCTGCATGCCTAGGTGCTTGATTTTATACACCTGTGGCCATGGAAGTGATTGGAACACCTGATTCTGATCATTTGGATGGGGGAGCAAAAACTTCTGTCAATACAGTGTCTCTTCAACTTACAGCTATAACTTACATTTAAAAAAAATCTCTGATGCCAAGCTCAGTTTCCCTTTAAAGATCAGCTCTCGTGTTTTCAGAGAGTTTTACTTTTGCGTTACGCTGCATTTGTGTGACAGTTTGTGGTGACCTGGGACTCCTGTCTGAATGCTCGACTTCTATTGTGACAATGACATCAAACCCTGATAATGTAAATTATCAGGGTCCATACCAGTCGCATAATGGCCAAGGAAATCTTTGTGCATGTGTGTGTATGTATAAGTTAAAGTCAGTGAGTGGTTAATACCACTGTTCTCATTGGTGCTGACTGAGTGAAAGAAGTCCTTCTCATTTTTGAGGGAGGTCTTTACGTCGGGACTGAAACACTTTCTCTTCTGCTGCTGCTAAGCTGCCCTGCAGCTACACTAGAGTCAAAAAGAGCAGAACAGCCACTAACTGTGACACGTGATACGACTTTATTTTATCTCTGATGAAACGCTGTGCTGTTCATCTTTCCTAATCATCATCGTGTTATTCACTCTTCTGTCCCATTCGTTGCTTCCATTCTTCATCTTTTTATTTCCCTCACCCACCATTTGTGTTCACTTTCTTTATTCCATTTCTTTCATCTGTCTTTCCTCTAATTTTTCTCCCTTCCTTCACCTTTTTAAGCATATTATTTCCTTTACTTTCATTTTCTTTCCTGTTGTTGTTTTTCTCTTCTCATTTCACCTGAGCTTGCCTCCTATGTCTTTATTTCATAAACGACCCTTTCCTTTAATTTCTTTTCTCTCATTTTCTTTTTCTTTAGCCTCCTCACCTCTCCTGTACTTATTACTTCTCCTTGAAGTTGCATGTGACCCATTAAACTATGTGGATGTTATTTTTGGTGCAGCAGTTCGTGCAGATGAGTAAATGTGTGCCAGAAAGAGAATCATAAACTTGATGTGTGGAATCAGAGTAAAACTGAGCTGGAAATCGTGGAAATGTAGCTATCATTTCACCACCTCGTTCCCCTGCTCTTGCTTTTATCACTGGTAGTTTTTTTAATCACCTCTACTCCATCTGTCCTACCCTTTCATCAAAAAACATCTTTCCCAAGATATCTCTTCCATTTCTTTTTTTCCTTGATAACACCACTCCCTATTTCCCTCAAAGCAAAAATATCCATCTAACCCCCCCTTCTCGTGCACTCTCTTCCTCTGTCTCTCCTCTCTCTTTCCCTCCCCATCTGTTTTGTAATTCAATCATGGTGGCAGTCAGCAGCAGAGGGAAAAGTGACTGATAATGTTTTTTCAGGGACCAGAGCAAGCCAACTTCTATTCTCTCTGCAGATATTGTAATATACTGAACCTCAGTTTTCCAAAAATAAATCAATGACAATGACTGAGCAATCTTTTCACATTCTTTCTGCAATCAAGGGGTCCTTCACAGACCGATCGCCTTCAGAAAGTAGGCTGTCAATGAGTACAGCATCCACATGAAAGTTTTCTGAATAAAAAAACAGAAAATCCAACATGTTGAAGTAACTACCCACAATAGTGATATATATATATATATATATATATATATATATATATATATATATATATATATATATATATTTTTTTTTTTTTTTTTTTTTTTTTTTTTTTTTTTTTTTTTCATTTATTTATTTTTTTGAGTGTGTGTCCTGGGTGAAAGTGCAGTTGCACCTTCAACACACTTCCATCAGTTGGGAGGCATGGCTCCCACACTGACATCCCTGGATATTTTTATTGGTCCACCTGAAGAAGCAAACAAGCACCTTCCAGGATGCAGATTATCATCCTGGGGTTTGAGTTGAAAACACCATCATACACCACTTCAACGAACCCACAGTCATCTGGACGAAGCAGGCAGCACTGTGCATTGTGTGACAACAATCATCTCATATTGAATGTGAAACAACTACATAAACAGATGCAGGTAGAATGTACCTCGGTGACTATATATATATATTCAAAGTAGGTCTTTGCTAACATTGATTAAATTATTCTTGAATAAATGTTCTAATCAGGTTTTCAGGGAAACTGAGAAAAAGTCAAGCATGTGACATTCTGCAGTAAACCGGAGGTGATGCAGGTGAATTCAGACATTAATACTACAAAACTTTGACTCCTAACCCAACCTTTTTGAGATATAATTGTCTCAAAAAGGAACCATTATGAAAAGTCACATTTCGGCGCGTCCATTTTTAAACAGTAGCACAGCACAAACGGCATTCATCATATCTTCCCACAGCTCTTCACACAGTTGTTCTAACCCAGGCATATAGCAGCAGACAGAGCATAGCTAACCAATAAGAAGGCTCCTCTCTGCCTGTTCCTTTGTGAATGTGCACTGATGTGGATGCAGTCATCTGCTCCAGCCCTACTCCCAGTCTCACACATCAGCATAGAAAAGATGGGTTCAGGAAACGAGGGGAAGAGCTGGGGGTGGGGAAACTGCCAACGAGAAGGGTCTGCAAGCTTTAACATGAGGCAAAAAGTGACGGAAGTCATTGTCTGTCGTGTCCTGCATGTCAAGAATAAACAGATATTGCGTATAAATCATTACTATAATACATACACACAGTCTTCAGCAATGAATAAGAACAGCCATCAGTGAATAGTCACACAAACCTGAGGTCACACTCAAAGTCTACCCCATGTATACACACACACACGCACACACACACGCACACAGTTAGAATGCAGAAGCCATGCAGAGCGACACCAAACTGACAGTTACTCTCCAGATGGTACCAGATGTGTGTGTGCAAGTTAACACATGTGTCTGTTATGGAGGTAAATATGTACATAAAGTGCCTGGCATTGGGGGGGGGGGGGGGGGGGGGGGGGGGGGAGTTGCAGCACAGCAGAGCCTCTGCCAGATACTTTAAACATTCAAACATTTTCTTCAGCTTGTGAGCTTTGTATTTAAGGTTCGCTAAAACACGAGTCCGTGTTAACATCAGACTTGCGTTCGGGTTTCCTGCTGTTTGTCTGGGATGCTCAGCTCCAATCTGTCACTACCGCCTTGCTCTGACTACTTTCTCTTTTCTAGGTGTCTTGTTTTGTTTTCTTGTTGTTGTTATTCTTGACCAGCCAAGCAGCGACACTTGCGCTCACACAAACGCAGGGTTTATTTTGTTTTGCGCATCCACAGAAACATTTGACAAATGTCATTGAGTTGTTTGTCTCGAACAGCATTAGCCGCATCAGCTGCCAGTTACACAAATGAGAAAATTCACCTGGATGTTAGACAGGTAAGGCTTGGTAGCAGTTTGGCAGGATTTGAAAGAGAGAGAATTAGCAGGGTTAAACCTCGATCGTGGAGTTAAACAGCTTCAGATGTGCACAGAGGTACTTCAAACTGCTCAGGTGTAAGTTATAAAAGGCTGGAAGCCCTCAAGTGTGAAACCATAAAACAATCCTGTCAGCCGACAATGTGGCCATAACAATGAGTGATTTTAAGTGTTTATTGAAACTCCATGGCAGCACACACGTACACACCTTAGGTGATGGATGAATAGGTGGCTAACTCACATGTCTGCAACAGGTGTTCCAGGCAGAGCTAACAAAGCTGCCGGTTCAACACTTTTCAATTTAGTTACTTCTGCCTAAAAAAAGACACTGATTTTTAATGAAAATATTGTTATTTTTTGATATCTTTTTTCAAAATGATCCTGAGTCACGAAGGGTTTGAGCTCTTCGGGCCACCAAAAAAGCCTATCTCATAAGCTTTTTGAGGAAGCAGATCACTAATGGAAGCTTCTACAAATTTACGGTGAGCTATAAACATGACTTAGAACCCTATTTATTCTTAAGCAATTTGTTGCATTTTATATAATCTGAAAACCATCATCAATGATACGATGAATTGAGTATTTATAACTGAAAATTAAGTGAAGCTGAATGGAAACACAAGATGGAAATAGCCAAGAAGCTAGGATACTTCAGTATAGAGGCTGTAACGATACACTAATCTCACGATACGATACACGATATTCAACTCACGATGCGATATATATCGATATTCATCTTACAATACATTTATATCATTTTCCGAAAGATTTTAAAGGGACAAAGTGATTTTGGTGACATCTTGTGAGTGTTACCAATTACTTTGTTTGAATTAATTGAACTGAAAGCATCAATTACACATTATATGGCTGACGGGCAGCTTGCAAATGCTGGACAAAATTAATAAAAGATTTGTTGAGAAAAATAGTTTCATTTATTTAAACCGTGCAAATTGTTGCTTGCAAGCTTTTAAAGGTGGGACACGGGGGTTTTGGAAGAAGCTTAGAATATCGATACTCGCGGCTGAAAAATCGATACGCTCTGGGAAATAAAATATCGATATATATCGCAGAATCAATAAAATTGCTCAGCTCTACTTCAGTACATGCACCAGCACGGAGCTGATACTGCTGCAAGGGTGCATCAGTGTCAGGCTTCTCTTTTATTTCGTCATTATGTGCCACATATGTAAACCTCTGTAATTCAGTCACAGTTTGTTTTGAAACTGACTGTTTTTTAATTACACAGATTAATGATCCTCTCGGGGATGTGTGCTTATTTTACAGTGCTATGTAAGTAACATTTAGAGAATATGGATTCTAATAAACACATTGACAGCCAGTTGATAACACGTACTGCCACTTTCATCCAGCAGAATCTGCTTTAAACTGCGACAGTTACTTTCTGGGTGCAGTGCAATTCACTGTGGATTAGGTCTAACTTTATACACGACTGTCACTGCTATAGGCCCTGTCTGTTCCCCTGCATCATGTGTTTGATTGACAGCTTAAAAAACCTTTGCATTTTATTGTTATTTTAATAGCAGTCACAGAGGGGCTTCCAGTTGAGATACACTTACCAGTAGCCTAAATGTTGTTTTCTAATGTACTCCTGTACATACTGTCTGGTAAAGTGTTACCCCGTGTCCCTCTACTGAAATGTACAGATGCTATTTTGGCCACTACCTTACTTACCTAACTAGACCTTACCAACATCTTCAGGGAATACTTGCCCTTTTGCACTAGATAACATATATGTACGTACGTATGTATACACACACACACCACCACACACTGCACACCACACTGATTTTTAAAGACCCTTTTAAAGCCATATGTTCCGCTGAGTCCTACAGGCTACAGGGTGGGATGGGCCATCTGTGGCACTGAAACCTTTAATGATAGTTGCCTAATTTAGAAGAAAAGTTGGAAATTTGCCATTTTAAACTTTTGCATGGAATAACAATAAATATTAAGTTTAACACCAACTCTTATTGTTCAGAGGGGGTCCACCTGATATTTAGACCCTTTTCCAGCGTGAGCACCAGCTCAGATGCTGCTGCAGAGCTGCATGATTGGATACATTTGCACTTGGAGATAGTGAAGATCACACCATATGCATATTTATTTGAATTAGGCTCAGTGTTGCATCTTTGCGTAAATATTAAAAACTAGAATTGTAGAAAATGACATTCCTGTGGTCCCTGTTACATTCATTCCTCTCTGCAGGTAGCTGGTTATATAGAATATCAATAGAAGCCTCGGCATCTTAGCAGCCTTGACAAAATGCTCTATCTGCATCTCTCTGGCCTCTCTGTGCTGCCCACACATTAGAGTGGGTTGTGCAAGCAACACATTGTTGCAGCACTATATTACCTGGAGAAAACAAACCATTAGAAGAGCACAGTCATTAATGACAGTAATGCAGTATAGAATTGAATAGAATTTGCAATTCTCCATCATTAGCATGTCTCTGTTGTGTGATACCAAGAGTGCTGTTCTAATAGTCACAAAGCCACCAGTATCATGTCTCAGTGGGGAGGCAGGGTCATATCCATAAACACAAACCTTTTTACCTCTCAGTCCCTCCCACTTTCTCTCTGCTGCAGTGCACCCACACAGGGGTCTGGAGACAGGCTATCAGTCTCCAATCACACCACTAATAATCTCTGATACACACCGATCATACAACCCCTCCTCTCAGGATCTCCTGACAGCCTCATATATGTACACACCTTCACCTCATCATCACTCAGTTCCTTTAGTATAAAACGGCCAAATAATCCTCGAAATTCCTTTTGAGCTTCATCTATCTTAACACAACTATCGAGTGGCACGTTTTTCTTTGAAAACGACAGCTGTATGTGCTCAGGTAGCGCTTCCAGCGAAGCAGAACAGAATGTCTTACTTGCTTTCCCCGGACGGGGCCTTTGCAGCAGCTTCTGCACGGTGAGCAGGTCCTCGGTCTTCACCGCCTGCAGCAGTTCCTGATCCTTCCCCATCTTCCGCTCGGGTCCCTTCTACTCCAGCAGCATCCTTCAACGCAAGGGCGCTTCAGCCCAGCCTCACCAGGCGGAGGGTGCGTCTGCCGCGGCTGCACACAGCCTCCCTCCACCCCCTGGCTCCCTGGCTATGAGACCCCCCTATAGCTCTGGCATTTGATAGAAACGAGCGGGGCTGGAAGTGAGAGGGAGGGATAGACACGGTGAGATGGAGAGATGCTCTGGCCCCACCACCGCCTCCTCCTCCACCTCGCCTCTACGCACAGTGCCGCTGGATGGAGACAGGGGGCTGCTGGGCCCCTCACGATTCCGACGAAAGCGCGCTGGCGTCGAGGGAGCGGTGTGATGTCAGTGGAGATTAACGGTCAGGTTTCCGTGATTTGGCCGCAGCCCACATCTGCTGAGCAGCCTGGAGGATGGTCGCTCTGCCCTGCGGCGAGGCTCCAAAACACCGTGCTTCCACCGAAACAAACAGCGGCGCCGTTTCACACAGGAGGAAATGAACAGACTGATGCAGCGGAGGAGCCTTAAGAGCTGCGATCACTGCGCGTAAACAGCCGCGCGTTCAGAGAGCGCGTCTCCCCAGAGGTTGCGCTCCTCTCATGACTCGCGTCGTAGATACGATCCAGCGGTGCCGCTGCAGCGGCCATCGCTCCGCGCGAGCTCGCCTCTGTATTTGGTAATGATTTTCTCCGCGTCGGGGAGCACGGGGGTAACGAAGGGGGGGGGGCTTCTGCTGCTGGCCCAGCTCTCGCTGCTAAATGACTCGTGTGCTGCAACTTGGGGGCGGATCAGAAGCGTGGTGTTCTCCCGCCTCCCTTTTCATCTGTCCCTGGCAATTCCTGTATCTCTTTGTCTTTGCTCTCCAGAAGAGCTGCGGAGATTTTTTTTTTTTTTTCTACAAAGACATGGAGAAAATGCACTCCTCGTGCTGGCTCACCATGTCAGGCCACGCGCTTGAACCGTAGATTTATAGCCCCAAGTGATGGAAGGTATAGCTCCATCAGGCCTACACAATTTGCCTAGCCCATAAATAAATTTATTAACCAATAAATAAATAAATAAACAGATTTATACAACTTAAAAATACGCATGAAAAAGGCTCAGCTGTAGAGACAGAAAGTGAGTATTAATACTTGGGCACCACTTTATATGGTAAACTGACCTTTGAGGCCAACATTGATTCCATCAGCAAAAACACCAATAAAGACTTTTTTTTCTGAGGAAGTTCAAGGTATTTAGTGTTTGTAGTTCACTTCTTAGGATGTTTTATTTATCTTTTATTCAGTCACTTTTTAATATTGCTATGATATGTTGGTTTGGATTGATTGCCTAACCAACAGATCAGCAAATCATAGCAAAATAACAAATACAGGGTAGCAAAATCTGTCTATTTTGTTGGACAAGCCTTTGATTATGATTCTGACCACATATCGCCTAACTTTCATGAACAATGTCACACTATTTATTTCCATTCACGTAATACAAGAAAACACACCAGTTGAATTGATGATCAATAGTATCAAATTAAAAAGAGTATTTGAGTCCACATTTTTGGGTGTAATAATTGACCACAATCTCATCTGGAAAAGTCAGGTTAAACACGTTAGGTCAAAACTGGCACGGAGTGTAGGAATTTTAAGTAAATTAAGACACATTCTGAACCACAAAACACTGTACACTGTACTGTCTGCTTTATTTTCCCTTATATAAACTACTGTGCAGAAGTGTGGGGCAATACCTACAAAAGCACCCTACAGCCAATATGCACCATGCAAAAAAAAAGTAATAAGAATAGTCAACAATGTGGGATGTTATGAACACACTAATAATTTATTTTTAAAATAACAAACATTGAAATGTATCAACTTAGTCAATTTCAAAACTGCCTTTAATTTTAAACAAAACTAGATAGAAAATTACTTCCAGGCAACATTCAAAGATGGTTCAGAGACAGAAGGAGAATATAACTTACTAAAATTACTTCCAGGCAACACCCAAAGATGGTTCGGAGACACAGAAGGAGAATATAACTTAAGAGGGAGAGAGAATCTAAAGCAGCCAGTGGTTCATACCACACTGAGAAGCATGTGCACATCCGTCTGTGGGGTGAAGTTGTGGAATACCTTACCTAATAATATCAAAGAAAGCACATATGTGGCTCCAATTTAAAAAACAGCTTAGAAAATACACATTAGACAGGTATAGTCAAGGAGTTATTGATGACAAATTCAGAAATGATATATCATGATTATATTATATTATATTATATTATATTATATTATATTATATTATATTATATTATATTATATTATATTATATTATATTATATTATATTATTATATTTATATATATTATATTATATTATATATATACCATCCATCCATCATCCATCCATTATCTACACCATTTAATCCTCCGAAGGGTCACGGGGATATTATATTATATTATATTCTATATATTATATTATATTATTTATATTATATTATATTATATTATATTATATTATATTATATTATATTATATTATTACTATATATATTATATTATATTATATTAAGTAAAATGAATGACCATGTAAAAAATGTAAATGAAAGGGGGTAGAGATTTCATACATTTAAGCTTCCCTCTACTCCTTTTTTTTTAACATAAAAAATCTCATCATTCATAAACATACAAAAAACATCAGGCTATTACTGCCTGTATTCATTAAAGTTTTTGATTTTTTCTTTTCTGATAAATCTGTTTGATATATCATTGTATAATTATTCATATTATTATGAAAAGGACTGTATAGCTCATATACTGTATGTTCAAAAGACAAATACATAAATTCAAAGTTACTTTAATTTGTCATATGCCTTCATGAATTTGTCACAACCTTTCTCAATTTGAGTTTTGCATTGTCTTTGCATTGTAGAAATAGTATTGTACAAAAAGAAATAGTACATTTTTATGTTTTCATAGTCAGCCAACTTAATTTTTGAGTATATAATGCTGCTGAACCTGGACCTGATCAAATAAAGCAACACTAGATCAATTGCACTGCCACCACAGGAGGCACACTACATGGTGGGCTCTTTTTAATCTGACTCACCCATCACTCTGTATGAGTCTGGACTCATCAACCCATATGAGCTAATTTCAAGTCCAGTCTTTATGCTTCCCCTTTTTTTCTACCACCTCCAATTCCAAAATGATTGGAACACTGTCTAAAATGTAAATAAAAACGAAATGCACTGTTTTGTAAATCTTATAAACTGATATCATATTGACGAATAGATTATCATTGTGTCTTTTATGTTTATAGAACATAAAAGACACAGCAAATGTCTAAACTGGGGACATGTATCATCCATTCATCCGTCCATTAACTTACACTTAGCTGTAGTCGGGTCACAGGGGCAGCAGCTTAAGCAGAGAGGTCTAGACCTCCCTCCCCCAGCCGCCTCCCCCAGCTCCTCTGAGACAACACAGAGGTGCTCCCAGACCAGCCGAGACATATGAATCTCTCCAGCATGTCCTGGGTCTGCCTTGTGGTCTTCTCCCAGTTGGACATGCCTGAAACACCTCTCCAGGGAGGCGTCCAGGCGACATCCTGACCAGATGCCCGAACCACCTCAACTGGCTCCTCTTGATGTGAAGGAGCAGCAGCTACTACTCTGAGTCTCTGATGGATGATTGAACTTCTCACCCTATCTCTAAGGGAGAGTCCAGCCACCCTGCAGAGAAAACTCATTTCAGTCGTTTGTATCCACAATCTCATTCTTTCAGTCTCTACCCACAGTTCATGACCATAGATGAGAACTGGAACAAAGATCGACGGGTAAACAGAGAGCCTTGCATTTTGTATCATACATGAATGTATCATCTGAAGAAAAAAACCTTAGGCCTTAGGCTTTGGAAGAGGAATGTTGTTGAATGCATGTGTGATATAGGATTTGAGTTGTTGAGCAGTCCTGGGTCTTCTTTAACGTATTTGCCATTTAAATAATATAAACCTTTGACACAGAGAAAATGAACAGTCTTTCTGGATCACTTTCACAAATGACTTCTTTGCATGATCCTGCATTTGTGAGCGGCTCTAAGTTCTCAGACAGTGATTTCCTGAAGCGGTCTGGAGCATATACGATGTTCACCATGAAAGAATTATGCCTGTTTTTAATTCACTGCTGCCAAATGAGGAGCCCAGGATCACAGGAATCCAATACTGATTTTCAAGTTTATCCCCAACATGCAGAGATTCTTTCAAATTACAATTACAAAATATTCAAAGCAATATTACACTGAGTAATATTATCATTTGTCTAAAAATTAGTCACAGTTTGCAGACAGTATTTTACAGCACGGAGAATCTCTGGGCTTTTCTACTTCGGAGAGACTCCGCCTCTCTAAGCTGCTCTTTCCATGCCCAGCCTTGTCAACTGACCTGCTGCCAATGAGCCTAATAGTTCCAAGATGCTCCTCCAGGTGTTTCTTTTTAATACCACTTACTTTTCCAACCATTTGTTGTCCATGTACCAAACTTTTAAAGATGTGGTGCTGCCATCAAATTGAAAATCAGCTTTTTTTCCGTGACATGATAAAATGTCCCACTACAAAACTTTTTCGATGTTTAATAATGCATAAAATATTGGTTTATGAGATTTGCAAAATCTTTGACCTATCGAAGATTTTGCAATCTTTGTTTTCATTATATAACAACAGTTTGCAACATTTTTTGTAGTTGGAATTATACTGTTTAGTCTCACCATTTAGAATTCATTGTGCATGTGGAAATGCATTAGGTGGGCTCTAATAATGTTTTTTTTTCAACCACATTTCTTCCTTGTTAATGGTTAATAGCTATCTTTCCAGGTTTTAATAATGAGTTGAACAGTTCCCAACCCAGTTTTAGAAGTTTCAGCAACCTCCTTATGTGTTTTGTTTTCTTGATGCAGACCAGTAATTTGACCCTTCTGAAACAGTAAAGCTTTTTTTTTTTTTTTACACAACCATGAGATGTGTCTTCCAACACAGATATATTTCAGATTGAGTCAGTGTGGTCAAATCAATGAACTCACAAGCCATTATTATAGCATATTTCTATCTGATAGTTGACATTATATAGCTTATAGAATCAGTTCATGGTCTTCAAACCAACAGCTACCTTAGCATAGCAAACAGCTTGTGCATTGTGATTACAGAGGTTCTGTTCATCTTAGCTAAGTTGGCCATCTGCTGGAGAGTACAAACAAACAGAATACAAATATATCTCATTCTTCCACCAAAGTATAAAATTAGTCATTTGAAATGAATTTATTCTGAGAACTGACATCTTGAATTAGAGGTAAGAACTTAACTATTATTGTAACTATTTTTAAGCATTTTGTCAGTCTACAAACCTGTAAAATCTGCATAGTACTTATGTGGAATGCAGGCAAGATGTATCAGAGACAAGAGCATATGGCAGTGAATTTGACCCGGTCTTCTTCCAGTTACACTGAAGACTTTTCCCCCCTTCTGTCAACCCTCCTCCACACTTTAAACTCCTCTCTCCATTCGTGTGTGTGTGAGTGTGTGAGCATGGATGTGTGTGGGCAGTGTACAGTGCTTAGATGCTTCTCCTCGCCTCCCCCACATATCCACTGAGTTATATAAGAACACCAAAGAGTAGCCCATTTGATACTGAGAGATTATTTATAAATATATCAATGAAGAAGCTGCTCACTGCCCTAGGAACTGTGTAAACACTAATGTATGATATATAAATATATATACTTTGACAACATACTTTTATCTGTGCAGCCATACCCCTCCATCTGTGGGCCGTCCTTCTGACAGAGGATCATAGACTTTGAGAGAGGTTTTAATAACTGTTTAAGGAATGAAACTGTGAGCCCCTCAAATAATTTCTGTCTGTGGATGTTAATATGTCTGTTATTTTAATCATATAAAATAAGACAATAAGTTTCAGGGTAAAAAAAAAAGTACAACTTGTCATCCTTTAAAGAGGACATGTGATAAAAAGAGATTTCTTCTCGGCTTGAGAGCATATATTTGTATAGGTGGCATATACAGGTGGCATATACTTAAAAAAAAAAAAAACTGCAGTATTACACAATCCTCTCACTTTGTTTGAGACCTCCAAGGTCTGAATGTATCTCATTCTGTGAGGGTCAAATTATTTAGCGTCCCAATCTTTATCTTCACCTGTAATCTCCACACAGCTTCATGCTGCATTCATTGTACCTCAAAACTAACATGTCAAATCTTTTTAATGTCACTGTTTTGCTTTGCAGCACCAGTTTCCTTAACATATGAAATACATAAGACAGTAACCAGTGTTGGGTAAGTTCACTTTCTATATGAACTAGTTAAGTTCATAGTTAATAGAAATTAAAATGAACTAGTTCAGTTCATAGTTCACAGAAATTAAAATGAACTACAACCCCTAGCAAAAAGTATGGAATCACCAGCCTTGGACGAGCACTCACTCAGACATTTTATTCTGTAGAACAAAGCATGAAACAATAATGAAGTTTTTCAAAAGTGCAACTCCTTGGCATTCAGAAACGAGAACGAGAAACGAGAAAACGAGAAAAGAAAAACGAGAAAAGAAAAGAATAAAAAACATTGTGGTGGTCAGTAAATGTTACTTTTATAGAGCAAGTGCAGGGAAATAAATATGGCATCACTCCATTCTGAGGAAAAAAAATGGAATCACTCCATTTTGAGTAGAAAATAAGGATACAGCCCAGTCAATTTCCTTTCCTTAATTGGGCACCTTGCCTCAGATTAGATCTGCTCGTTAGTCAGCCGTTAAAAACAGTGCAGTTATCTTTAAGAATTTAAAACATATTTAATTTTAATGACCTCTCACAGCCCACCTATAGTACCTCCACGGCCCAGCAGGGGGCCGCGGCCGACACTTTGGGAATCACTGCTCTACAGTATGTTAAAAAATATGAGGAAAAACCTGCTGCCAAATGGTCTTTATTATAAGACAAAAACAGGTACTTTAGGTGCAAATGTTTTTTCCCCCATTTCAATATTTCAATCTCCCCCCAAGAGTCGGGTCGGCTCTGGGCGACGGCAGCTTTCATCTTCCTCCATACTTGTTATAAACATTTGATGAAGCAGTTATTAGCGTGACAGAAGTGACAGCCCATGTTGCCATGTTTTGATTGACTTCTTTTTGACAATTTCTTTGATTTTTCGCAGTTAAAAGTTGAACATTTATTTTAAGTAACTTGTGTTTAAAAAAAAAAAATCAATACAAAGTGAGGCCACATAACAGATGAAAGAAATATAGGTACCTGAGAATAAAAATGCCAGGTGGCTATTTTTCAATTGGTTGGGTTTGTAGTTAGCTCAAAAGTAGGTCCTTCATGTTCACTCACACAGTATAATGAGTGTCAGTGGCTTCAGTGTTGTATCCAAACTTTCATTTTCATGGATATGCAAATCCTGTACATTGTTCTAAAACAAGTAAATAAATAAAATTAAATATTGTGAAGAGTGTGAACTGAAGTGGAAAACCACATCCATTAAAGTGAGCTTTTATGAATGAAGGTGCAAAGACATGGTTGAAAAAGGAAGCTGCAATATTGTATCCTTGCTCTACTGTGACCAAACAGTAAAGAAAGACTCAAGACATTGTATCAGTTTAGAATAAAAGGCTTGAAAGAGGCATGTCCTTTAAAGGCACGAGGGAAGAGTAGAATTATTGTTATTATTATTATTATTATTATTATTATTATTATTATTATTATTATTATTAGCATCACTGGACCAAACCTTTTGTAAACTGAAATATTTTCATACTAACATTTTCATGACTGTATATTAAACCCTGCGAGGATGCAACACATAATGAAAATGGCAATGTATGCCTCCACAATGGACCTTAACCTTTACAGCCTTAACATCCTTAGATTGTTCAAATAAACCTTTCAGTGAAAGATCAAGTAGAAAGTGAATCATTACAGCTTTTCATACTAAGAAAAACATCCCCCAGTTGTCAGCGCACATATACACACAGACGTATTATGTATATATGTATATAAGTACAATATAATACCAAAACAGCAATTTACAGCAGAGATTTTCAATATTTTGTAGTAGATTGTTACGTATTTCCGAGCAGTAATTGAACGTATCTTATGGGTTTGCTTATTTCTGAGCAGTTTTTGAACGCACCTTAAGGGTTTGCGTTTCCATTTTGTGGCCTCTGATTGGTCAATAGGTACGTCCGTCAAAAACCGAACGTCACAGTGTCACTCAGTTGGGGGGAACAGGTTGAAAGAGTCGGAGGTTTACATAGGCAAAAATACTGTTGGTTGCAGGTTGTAACTGGATCTAACGCACAAACTGGTGAGGATATGTGTTTTGGTTTGTTTCTTTTTACACTTTAGCGTGTTTTGTGTTAGCCAGGCAAAGAGAGCCGGCTTTCCGACGCGTGAGAAATAATTCGCACGCTCCAGAGCTTTTCACTGGTACTGATGATTATTTCTGGCGAGCTATCGCGTTATTACTTGTGACTTATCGTTGGCTTGTTGTTGTCCCGTGATGCTGAAAGCAAACATTATACATTTTCTGTTGTTGAATTAACAAAATCTCTCTAACTTCTTTTATATAATGGCCGTTGCTGTTGCTGTTTAGTCGACGCGTTTTCATATTAAATCACTCATTCTTGGGAACAAAAATCGAAACGTAATGAGCAAAGTCCTGTTGTTCAGCTAGCTTTGCAACATGGCTAATGTCGTGACTGTGTTGATCTAACAGAAGGAAAGATTACTACCACTGTTAACGTGCGTGAGGTAGCTGATTAAACAACAAATGCCTGTGTGAAGCAACAGGAAAAGCCCAGATAAAGGATCGATCTAATCGTTGTTCATCCACATAGTTTAAGTCGCACGCTCTCTGCACATGGCACTCCATCGCAGCTCTGCTCAGTTGTTGGCTGTAGGTTTTTGTTTTACAAATTTTATTTCCCATGATTAGTTTGATTGGTTTTTATTTGACTTGTATATTGATTTTTTTTTTTATCCACACATTATATCCAGTGCATCTTGTACGTTTTCCCTGTAGCTCCAGGTTTCAGGAGATTCACACAGGGAGTTTCATAGTTGCAATAAAAGCGTGTAACTTCTGATATAAAACTGGTGGAAAATTGTCAGTTATAGCTGCTGTAGTATGTCATGTGATGTTGCTGTCATCTTGCCTGAGACCAGCTTCCTGACCATAAGTCTGTTAGACTAACTAGAATGAGGTTCATGTTCCTCTTCTGTTTGGGTTTGGAGAATTGCCTGATGAATCTTGATTTTAAACCAAATAATTGCAACTCTTTGACTACTGCAGGAAGGTCTCAGCGCAGCGTGGGTGCCCAGGGATCCACTGCCTGAGTGTGGCGAGAGCAGCGGCCGAGACCCTGGAAACATGAACCACACCAAGGGCGGCTTGGTCATCTTCACTGCCAACTCACATCCCTCCAGCCGCGAGTTGGGCAAGAGGATTGCAGAGTGAGTAGAGGAGACATTACTGATATATCCCACATCCAAAGCACGTAGCACATTTAGGGTAAATGGACCATCTACGTTTTTCAAGTACAGGGCTCTTACTCTGTCACAGATGGTAAGAAGTGACTTGCAACTATTTTTCAATTGTATGTGTCCGTTACATTTCTTTTTTTTCTTTATATGAAAAAACTATGCTTCACTCATGCTTCTTTAGGGTTAACTTTGGATGTACTGTGTTCATGTGAATCATGTGAATGTGATTGTCTGTCTCACATACTGGGCCTCATTCGTAAATTGCAAGTAACGGGTTTGTGCGTGAACTTAGCAGAACAGAACTTAAGCATTTTCACATTCATGAAAATGTTAGTAGTTCCAGACTTTTCATAGATGTGAAAAAAAATCTGCACATGCATTGGGCCATGTATAGAGCCTGTGTAAATTTGAGGTTTAAATTTACAGAAAATTTTGCTCGCTCTCTGAGTTTAGTGGGTGTTTTTGTCAGTTGGGGGGTTAACCCTTCGGATTGATGTGATTGGCCGAACCTTTAACTCAAATCTGGTGACAGCGCGGGAAAGATATTTTATTCTTCGCTATTAATTAAAAGAAAACTCACTGTCCAAGTCTGAGTAATAAATTTCCTGTTTCATCTCTTTTTCAGGAGGTTAGGAGTTGAACTTGGCAAGGTGCAAGTGTACCAGGAAGCTAACAGAGGTATGATGATGATGGTGATTCTGATTTGGGTTATTTGGCTTGATGTATTATCTTGTTTAACTCATATGATGTTGTCATAGTTGTATTGGTTTAATGTTTTTAAAAGTAGCACTGTAATGGCTGATTAAGCTATTTGTTCAGGACACCATAAAGAGTCTGCACTAATGTAATCACGTTCTTACAAGCTTTTTATAAAAGAGAAGCATGTACTAGTGGAGATGACTGTATATATATATCATTTTATTGATTATCTCTCTTTTCACGTCCTGTATTGTTTCCTTAGAAACACGGGTTCAGATCCAAGAGTCGGTGCGTGGCAAGGATGTCTTCGTCATCCAGACAGTGTCCAAGTAAGAACGAACACATGCTTTTGAATATTACATTACAGGTTATTCCTGAAGAATTCAGTCATGTAATATCTGGTGAAAATAATTCACTCTTTGTCATCTTTTGGCTGCATCAGGGATGTGAACACGGCCATCATGGAGATGCTGATTATGGTGTACGCATGCAGGACATCGTGTGCTAAAAGCATCACTGGTGTTCTCCCCTACTTTCCCTACAGCAAGCAGTGTAAGATGAGGAAGAGGGGCTCTATTGTCTCCAAGCTTATTGCTTCCATGATGTGTAAAGCTGGTACGTGAGAGACGGACTGCACCCTCACACACACTACCATTTTAATCAACAAACCATTTGTAAGATACATGAGGTAACATGAAAATGTTCACGTTTTTGTAGGCCTCACACACCTGATCACCATGGACCTCCATCAGAAAGAGATTCAAGGCTTCTTCAATATCCCAGTGGACAATCTGAGAGCTTCTCCATTCCTGCTTCAGTACATACAGGAGGAGGTTGGGTAGATGAATGGGTGGATGGTTGAATGGATGGAAATGATAGTAATAACAAGACTACTTATGCATATATGATTCTCATTTTCTTTGACTCAGATGATCTTAACGTTTTTTCAGTTCCACAATTTATTAGATTAGCAGGTAACTAAAATCCTCCCTTCTTTTTTATGAACTCTATGAACCCACCAAAGATTCAAATTAAAATCAACACTTCAATAATCTCCAAGGGGAAATAACACGCACTTCCTGAGAGCTTTAGATCACATGTTTATGACCGTGTACAATACCTTATATGGTCCATAAAGATGTAACACATAAATGAAGAAGGTCATCTCACAGGACACTCAGAAGGAGGCGTGCTCTGAACATGTAGCTACCTGCTTATACACAGAATTTAAGTGGAAAAAGTCATTAGATTTTTCATAATATCATAAATTGTCCTCGAGAATAGATCCAGCCTATAAACACTCATGTTGGGAGAACATGCGCTGCGAAGCACAGCCACACATTGTGGTTATGATTGAACTAGGTGAATATTGGAAATGTGTAATTAATGTGTAATTAAATCGTTCAAGAGATTTTTCAACAAAAGCTGAGCCATATTGCTCTCACTCTTTTTCTCTTTTTTATATATATATATATCCCCTACACAAACATCACACACACACAACACATGTATGTTTATTTCATCTGTATTGAGTCCCAGAGTGTGTAATTCCTGTTGCATAGTTGTTGTGGTGTTCTTTACGGGTAAATCTGTTACACTTAACCTTCTTAACTTTATTTCCTAACTGATTAGCAATTCATGACAGGATCACGTTATGTCTGTGACACTTCCTGTGAAAGCCCTAATTCTGACTTAAATCTTGACTTTTAACAATTTCCCAGATCCCCGACTACAGAAATGCTGTAATTGTTGCCAAATCACCCGCTTCTGCCAAAAGGTAGGTTTTCTTGACTCGCTGTGGTTATAAAATCAACTGTAACTGTGCTGAGCTTTAGTGCTATAACATCCATTATCTATGCTAGCTTAATCCTCTGCAGGGTCACGGGGATCTGCTGGAGCCTATTAGTGCTATAACATATTTTCAATAAACCAATAAACTGCTTAAGCATAGAAAGTTCAAGTTTTTACACAAGTTATTACTTGTCCTGCAAAATAAGGATTTGATAAAAGAGCCGTTAGGAAGATCTTATGACGTGATTGTTGTCCGCCTGGATGCACAGGGCTCAGTCGTTTGCAGAGCGTCTGCGGCTGGGTATCGCAGTGATCCATGGCGAAGCTCAGGATGCAGAGTCGGACCAGGTAGATGGGCGACATTCCCCTCCTACTGTAAAGACGACCGGAGCCATTCACCCCAGCATGGAGATACCATGTAAACCACACACACGCAAAAAAATAAATTCTTACACACTTGGTAACCCACTAAAACTTACAGCATTGTCTGTCTTCCATTTGTTTCCAGTGTTGATCCCTAAAGAGAAGCCTCCCATCACTGTGGTAGGAGATGTAGGAGGACGCATCGCCATCATAGTGGTAGGTTTAATCACATCGATTTTGGCCTGTCAGTGAAACGTGTTTGTAGTGGCGTGGTCTAACCACAGGGTGCTATCCAGCTTTTAACAAGTTGAGTGTTGACAGCCGTTTTTATTTTGCAGGATGATATTATCGACGACGTTGACAGCTTTGTAGCAGCAGCAGAGACGCTGAAGGAGAGAGGAGCCTACAAGATCTTTGTCATGGCGACACATGGCCTCCTTTCTTCTGATGCCCCCAGGTTTATAGAGGAGTCTGCTATTGATGAGGTAACTGTGAAATATTTCATTTTTGACTATTACATGTTTTTATAGCAGTTTAAATGTGTATAAAACTTAAAGAAAGGCACCCATAGAGTTCCTGCTGCTTAACAAATCCTCCTCCACAACCTTCATCTGGTATTTTTCTCACGCTTTAGGTGGTGGTGACCAACACAATTCCTCACGAGCTCCAGAAGCTCCAGTGTCCAAAGATCAAAACGGTAGACATCAGCATGATCCTATCAGAGGCCATCCGGCGCATTCACAACGGAGAGTCAATGTCGTATCTGTTCCGTAATATAGGAGTGGATGACTAAGCGGTCTGTCACACTCACACACTCGCATGTTTGTATTTATATACCTGTGGGGAAACTCTGACCTTTAACCCAAGTCTTCACCCTAAGAAAATAGTTTGGATCTGTGGTCAAAGGTAGTCCCATAGCTTGGTGTGAAGTCTTTTAAAGTTCTCACAAGGATATAAACATGCACAGCTGTAATTATCTCTATGTTTGTATGGACTTGTTATTGATATTATGCGTTTTCCGGCCCTTTACCTTAATCTTGGTCATCTCAAAAAATGTCAACCACGGTTCTACAAACAGATCTTTAATCAAGCAGTAACCAGTCTCAGATTTGACACTCCATAAATGTATTAAAAAAAAACCCACCTGAAAAGATCGATTATATTTGCTTTCTCCTTCTCCATGAATAAGAGATGAATAACCATAAAGGGGAAAAAACTGCTCAAACTGACACATTGATTTGAATTTTTTTAGTGAGTGTTGCTTAACAAAAAAAAGACTAAATATACAGGTGTGTTTGTAGCCAAGTGCACACACTCCCTGCTGTTTTTATGGACTACTGCCTAACTCTCCAACCATTCCCTATTTGCCAAAACAGTGCATTTGTTAGTTTAACTCTTTGTTCTCCATAAAAAAAAAGTTATGTTAAATATCAGTGTGATGGTACATATTTATCTGAATGTCTCTGATATTTCTACTCAAGGATTGTACTGCAATAGTGTCTGTGCCTTCTGCAGGACTCACATCTCAGGCCTTCATTGGTCACGTACGCCACTGTGTCTCAGTTGATGTTAAAATTCATCAGGGCCCTGGCTGTAAACCTGGAAAAATACAGGCTCCCTGCTTATTAACATTTTTGTTGATTATCATAGTTAAGTCTTAAAATCCATATCTCTTTTTCATTTGTGTTGTCTGAATGTTCGGGTAATGCTTAGTTTAGATTTGTATTGACTAGCCATATGTCTGTGTACTTGCCACAGCAATGAGATGTTCATCTGGTGTCAAATCTACTAAATACTGAGGTTGGACTGGAATGAATTGAAAATATTTGTCTAATTGGAAGTGATATTTAATGGCAGCGTGCCTGCGATTTTATTTGTCATCCATACATCTTTATGTGCCATCATTACAGTGCTTCCTCATGCTAAGTATTTGTTCATGCCAGAAAACAAGCGGCATGTGATCCAACTTGATCTCTGTTCTAGATCATAGAAAATCATTTTTCTTCCGCATTTTTTTCAGTTATAGATTTGAAGATCTTAAAATATCAGTTCTGATGGCCACTCTCGGGTTATAAGTGAAGGATTGTTGAAGAGGTGAAATGAATCTTTGAACCTGAGCTCAGTGCAAAAGAGACCGATTAAGTTTGTTAAAACAAACTGGCGAGAGCAGAAAAAGTAAATTGAAACTTTTTCTGACGAGCCAAACCTGACTGAAGCAGGTCTTTGTCACTTGGCCAGATGCTCCAAAAAACATTTTGTATTTATTTTCAGGATTTAATATGAATAAAGATGACTATTTAAAAAGAAAAAGTAGCCTATGTTGTTTTTTGTTTTGTAGCCTCATACATGACTCGATACATTCTTGTAGACTAGATAGATGTGTTTTTATGCCTGTATATTTGTACACACAAAAACAGTGCTCTGCTGGGCATGTGTGTATGTAAAAAATGTAAATAAAACAATGCAATGATTTGCAGATTTCATAAACTCATTTTATTCCCAGTTGAATATAAAGAACATATAAGATGCTTTAACAGACATTTTACCATGGAAAATGTTGACTCACAGATCAGTAAAATGACTGGATATAAAAGAAGCATTTCAGGGAGGCAGAGCCTCTTGGTGATGAAGATGAGCAGAGGTTCATCGTTCTGCAAAAAAGTGACTGAAGATCCCACCATCTACAGTTCATGATGTCAAAAGATTCAGAGGAGTGTGCATGGGACAAGGCTGAAGGTCAAAAATGAATGTGCGTTATCTCGGTGCCCTCAAGCAGCACTGCATTAAAAACAGGGATGACTGGTGGACATCACTGCATGGTCTCAGGATCACTTCCAGAAATCTGTCTGTGAACACGGTTCAACTGTGCAGTCCACAAATACAAGTTAAAGCTGTATGTGAGCAAGATTCAGAAACGTGGCCATCTGGGCCAAAGCTTGTCTAAAATGACCTGAGGCAAAATGGAAAACTGTTCTGTGATCAGATGAATCAAAACCAGTCTGTCTGCAATCTGACAAATTGTAGAACTACTGTATTTTAAAAGTGTTCTTGTTAACATTGCAAAATTCGGGGTGTTTTCAGAGATGGAACATTTTCTCAAAATTGCAGGTCAACCCACAACAGATAACCTAATAGGGTGCGACATTAACATTTGTCAGTTTAACTTTGGTTAAATCAGATAATGCAAATTATTGGAAATTTCAAATCAGTACATTCCTCCAAAACATGCACAGATAATTTCTAGGGTCCTGCAGCAGGAAAACACAAGCTACACTATTTGAGCCAAAGCCTACATCCAGTTAAAAAAAAAAAAGGTTTTGACTGGATGTTGATATTAATAGCACATTTGAGCAATAATATTTAAGTTTAAAATGTACAAAATAAGTTTACACAGCAAGTAAGCAAGTAAACTAGTTGCCAAGTGTAGGCTAGCTAATACAATTTCATTAACAGTTTAAGAGAGTTACCATATCAATTACAAATATACAATAATTGTACAAACTAACTCATTCCTGTAATGCTGTTTCTTCTGCCTTCTCCCAGTCAGTTTTCTGCCATGCAAGAGTTCCCAGTATGTGATGGATGGCTTTAGCCCACTGAGACGGGCTCATCTGTTCATCTCGCCTGCTTCTTTTCACTTAACCAACATCAGCTGTAAATTATTTGAATCATTGTTGTCTTGCTTGCTGTACATATGCGCATGACATTACATTAGTGCTTTCTGCTTACTTATTTTTTTCTTATCTTATTCCATAGAATAATGCCATGTGCACCATTTGATTTCAAAATGGAATATTTTTAAAATCGCTCATCTTAAATTCACATGGAAAACTATTGACACATTTCAGAAATGTACTTAAACTGCATTTTGTGTGAAATCATTGGCAAACACTCTAAACCCAAGTAACAACAGCCTCATTTTATTTTTATTTTTTTAAATGCAGACACAAGCTATGGGCAGACATGATCAACTGACAGCTCTACTTAAAACACATGTAAAGGCTTTGTAGAGGCAAAAGCAGCATTTAAATAATACATCATAAAAAGGCAAACTGATCACTTACTGTGTTTACACATTAAACCATAAGTGACCAGGATTTGATTTGGTGATACAACAGCTTTTATACAGCTCATTTTATTTTGACATAGAGATGAAACTGTCATAAAAATACTGAAGAAATCAAAATACTCAAGTTGAGTTGCTTATGGCTGATTTTCATTCCATTAAAAAGAAAAAAAAAATCCTCTAGCTCCCATACAGTAGGACTATTTATACATACTACACATTTTTCTGAACAAATACTTGGAGTAAATTATTTTTACATGAAAACGTCAACTGTATACGGTGAGTGTACTATGAGTGTCAAACTCACATTTCTAACTAAAATCCCCCAGCAGTTCTTGCTCCAACGTGTCATTGAAAATCTCTGAATACACAAACAACAAATATCTTACAGATCATAGTACAATTTCAGATTAGCCTCAGTTCAAATGCACAGTAGGTAATTTAGAGCAAGTAACCAGCAGTTAGTAAGTGCAACATTCAATTTTCATGACAAGCAGAATTGCTTTCATCCACAAATTCACAATTTCATTTTTTAAATCAGTTTGGGTTTTTACATAAATATATATAAAACAAACAATCAAAACTAAAAATGGTTGTATTCATTATATATTAGAACAAAAATGACCTAATTAGATGTTTGGATTGTACTGTTCTAACAGTATTTTCAAGAAATATGACCAAATCGGAGCTTGCCAGCAAGCTGTATTGTCCTGATAAACATATAAATGAACTTGTTTGAGATTTTGTTCTTCGTCAGTGAACACCATCTTTCTGAGCACCATTTTTTCATCCATAAATAATAAAGCACACATGGATAATTTTGATATCTGAATAGTTAAACATATAATTGTATAAATGTATAGACTGTATTTAACAGAAGTGTGACAAGGCCAATTTGTCTGTTCTCAGCAAATCACAGCAATTCTTAGCTGGTTTACAGGACTGCAAAAAAAAACAAAAAAAAAACTAAGTGGCTCACATTTCAATTACCAAACAAACAACTTATTGCATTTATCTGAACAAAGATGATATTCACTTTTGGAAATGAAATGAAATAAAATAATGACGGGTATGTGTCACTAGGTTACGTACATTTTCTAAAGGCATAATACTGGTACTGGGCACTGGATCTAATGCAAGAGCTGTGTCGTGTGTTTACATGCACACAGTTCTCCAACAAAAAATTAAAAAAAAAACCCAACACACCTCCATGTGAACTCATCAATTACCCACACATTCCACAGAGGCTAGTACAGTAGCATTAAAATACTTATGGCTAGCTAATGGGAAGGACGATTACTGACCAAATTACTGCTAAAAAAAAAAAAAAAAAAAGAAAGAAATTGGCAGAGGCTCTAAATTGTGACAGTTGCAGTTTGTTTAAAAGTCTAATTTAGCATATATTAATAACTTCTTACAGTAGGTCCTATTGCAGCTAACAAGCTAACAACAAAGTAATAAACAGAAGGGCCTTTGACCAACACTTAATATGTAATGCTGAAATAGAAAATTTACAGAACTGAAATGTAATAGTAGTTAGATAGGTTTAAGCTCAATCTGGTCAACATAAATCAAAATGGAAATTTGACATTTTCAGAACAAAATTCTTTAGAACTGTAAATTTGGAATGTGTTCACATTATAAAATTATAATTAGATATATCATTACGTATATATATATATATATTTTGTGGGGCAAATGTGTTACTGATTAGTAAAATTAAGTTTTTTGCGGAAAATTTTAAGATTAATAAAACTAGTTACTACTTTCCCAAATGTTATTTCTTAAAAGACATTTCAGTTCATATTTGTATTATTCTTTAGATGATAGATTTAAGCTTCAAGAACATGATCAGGTATAATTTAATAATTTATATCAAAAAGTTAACAACAGAGAACATCATCCCATATATTCTTATTTGTGCCACCCACTGTTTTTTAACTAGTCATTTTATATTTACAGTAATTCCCTGTCTCCAACAGATGTCTGAGCAAGTGATTTTTGAATGAACGTTCTCAGCTTTCCAAATAGACTGAGCTGGGCTGCTGAGGAAAAAAAAGCTTTTTTTTTTCTTTAAACCTGAAGGTGATCTGTCCTTGTGTCAGCTTGAGAATATATTACATGAAGGCTGGAGACTGGTGTGCATGTAAAAATCACTGTATTCAACACCAACAAATATACATATTAGAAGCTCTACAAGCACACTTTCACACCCTGTTTTCCATTTACGTTGATAGAAAAGAGATGAAACCCACTAAGAAACACTGAACCAGTTCCTTCCACAGTGAGGCGTCATCATTCACTCACCGTACTCCGTTATTCTTAGTTATGGGAGCCACTTAATATCTCAAGCTATTTAAATGCTTTTAAACCAATGTATAGTTATATACAAATATTTCACCTCTTCAGTTCAGAGATGAAAAGCATGATTCTGCACAATGCTTTTCGCTGCTTAAAAAGAAAAGGAAAAACAAAAAAAAAAATGGTTTCTGGGGTTCTTTGTAATTTCACAGTTTTTGATCAAACATTTCTCTTTCATCTTGTTTCATAGTTTTATTACTTAACTAAATGGTAAATTTGTGGATTGCATTTACTGTAGAGAGCACTCTGGCTGACATTCACATTTCAAGCCATATTCATCCATTCACACAAACGCACACACATCCAGACAGTATGTATGCATTTCTTTTTTTAAACTTGCTCATTGCTTTTTCTGTCATATAAACAATTACACACCAATGAATGCATGAGGGGTAATGTGGGGTTCAGCATCCTACCCTTGCACGTACAGCTACAATGTTAGCTGTAAGTGCTGTGGCGGCTGTTTCCTTATAAAAGTTTTGCTTGGTGGCACTACGAGAGTCCCTCTTATTACGCACTGATAATGAAGGCTAATAAAAGGTGCGGCCCCTTGTTCTAATTGCTGTTAATTCAAATAAATGTTCGCCACAGAACAGAAAATTTACTTCAAGAGGATTCTGACGAGTCCCTGCACCCCCTTCTGAAAAACAAAGACAAAAGAAAAACAAAAACCCAAGCGTGGTTCATTCACCAGTTTAAAAGTAACAACAATCATCGGGCCTTTCTTGTTTGTTCTGGATTCATACCCTCAGTCACTCTATAAAGCACTTTGTGATGAGCCTGGTAATTAAAAGCGCTTTTTGGAACATGAATTTGTATTACTTACAGAACCTGGTAAGATGCTGTCGATCAGGAGAGAAAAAAATTCAATTCAATTCAACTTTATAAATCCGCAAAGGGAAAATAATTGTTCTTATACGTGTCAGAATTTAAGTCTCTTCAAAGAATCAATGTAGATGGTCATAGCTGTGGACAGGAAGGATCTCCTGTTGTGGTCTGTGCTGCAGTGGAGCTGAAGAAGCCTCTGACTGAGGACACTGTTGTTAAATCACTGTATGGTGAAGAGGATGCTCAGGGTTGTCCATAATGTTCTTCATTTTATGATGTATCCTATGCAAAATGAGGTCTAGAGGCTCCAGAACAGTCCCCAGATCAGAGCCAGCCTTCTCTGTTTAATTTTTTTTTAAAGTCATTGGCTGATGCTGCTCCACAACTGACAACTGCAGATTAAATTCCATTCTCCACAAGACTTATAGAAGATATGCAACATCTTGTTGCAAACACTGAAAGACGTAAGCTTCCTCAAGAAGTAAAGTCTGCTTTGAAGTAAAGTAAAGTCTGCATTGTTTCCTCTCTAGTCCAGTCTAATGTCCAGGTGAACACTGAGGTATTTGTACTCCTCCACCACCTCCAGTTTTTTTCCCATGATGGAAATACTGTTTGACTTATTCCTGGTCCTCCTAAAATCCATATCCATCTCATTCGTCTTGTTCACATTCAAGATTAAATGATTGTTCCCACAACATGCCCCCAGTTCTCTGGTACTCAGTCTCTTATCCACCATTGATCCACCCCACAATTTCAGAGATGTCTGTGTATTTCTGCAGATGACAGAACTCCAACTTGTACGGGGAGTCTGAGGTGTACAGTGAAGGGGAGTGGTGAGAGTATGGTCCCCTGTGGTGCTCCTGTGCTGCTGACCACCCAGTTAGACACACAACCCTTCAGGCTCAACCCCACGACGATAATCAAACTGCACTGTGGGATGTTAGGGCAACTGGTTTATAGTTATTAAGGGTGTATGAATGAAATCTTTTTGGTACTGGAACAAGGCAGTATGTCTTCCACAGCACCAGAACCTTCTACTGGCTCAGGCTGAAGGGTGAAGAGGTGCTGTAGAATCCCACACAGCTGGTCTGCACAGACTCTGGGGATTACGATGTCTGGACCTGCAGTCTTGTTCTGGTTCTGTCCTTCCACCTGCCTCTTCACTTGATTCTTCACCTGACTGCTAGAAACCGACAAGCAGGAGGGGGAGATGGAGCGGGTCCCTGCATCTCCTCATGTGATTGGAGACGATGGGGCAACAGCTAAATCTATGACTGAGGTGGAAGATGGGACAGTTGAGATGTGAAGGTCAAGGAAAGGCGGGAGGTCTGTTTGGCTGGGGGCAGGAGAGGAGGAAGCTGAGCTATTTTCTGATTTGAACCTAATAAAGATTGTGTTCATTTCATTGACTCTGTCCAGGCTTTCATCTATCTGATCCTCTTCCTGCTTGAGGCCTGTGATCTTTTTCATCCCTGACCACACATCTCTTATGCTGTTCTGCTGGAGCTTGTCCTCAAGCTTTTTCCTGTAAACCTCCTTGTTGTCTCAAATCTTGGCATTAAGGTTATTGTTTTTTTTTTTGTACTGACCCTCAATAATTCTGTCTACCTTCCTGAAGGCTCCTTTTTTTCTTATTGAGAAGCCATTTCAGGCCACTGGTTTGTTATTAGGGAGGCACCTCACTGTTCTGAAGGGGATGTTGTCCACACAGAAGTTAACATAGTTACACACTCAAACATGGCATTGATATTGTCTCCACGACGTTCACAGAGCGCATCCCAGTTTGTTGACTCAAAATGCCTCAAAGGGTTTCTTCAGCTTCCTGTGACCACCTCCTCACAGTTCTTTTGGTCACAGGTTGCCTCTGAATGAATGGGTTTTTAGGTGGAGGAGAGAAAGACCAGATTGTGGTCTGCCTTGCTGAGAGCAAATTCTGCAGAGGAGTTGTATGAGTCTCTGACGCTTGCATAGAATCGATCCAACGTTTTATTTTATCTGGTAGAGCAGCTTGACAAACTGTTGAAAACATGGGAATGTGGCAGAGAGAGAGACGTGGTTGAAAATCTCCAGATATGGCCAAGAATGTACGTGGCTGATGGTGGGATGTATCCTGGATTACGCCATCTGTCCACCGTCCTTACTTTTGCCGCTCCTCTTTAAATCTCTGTCAACCTGCATCGTCTGCATCGGGCAGAAAAACCCTGGAGTCAGGAATATGCTTCTGCAGCCACGTCTCGGAGAAACACATAATACTGCATTTGTGAAACTCCAGATGTGTCCTCTTCAGAGCCACAAGCTTGTCCATCTTATTATGAGAGACCTCACATTCTCCATTATGATTAAGAGCAGAGCTGGTTGAAACTTCCTCTCTCTCTCAGCTTTGCTCCTGCTCTACAACACCTCCTCTTCAATTCTTTGGGGATTTGGGGTCTCAGTTTGGGTCTAATTTGGGTTCATGAAATCTTGATCAGCCGCTCCCATTTGTAAACAACGCTAACATTTCTGTGGTTACTCATCACAGGTGGTTAAAAACTGTCAAAGGAACGAAGGAAATCCCTCAAGCAGCACAGCATCCAAACCGGGATGAAAAATGATTCAAATATCAATATTTTTCACTGATGAAAAACTAAGAAGAATCACCAAAAAAAGCTAGTAACGACCAGAGCTACTGCAACAAGCTGCCACCCTGAGCAGCGCTATTCTAGACCGTCTAGAAAATGAAATAAATGAAAGTTAAATACATGTTACTGGTTGTGGTTTCTGTGTTTGTTGCCAAGCTGGTTGACAGGAAGACACACAAGGAGGATCTGGATATTAGAAATGATGTATTTATCCCTTCCACTCCCTGTCCATGCAGTGAATGATTGATTGGAATATAATACAGAGCCTGGTCCGGGACGAAGGCAGAACTCCTCCTCTTCCAGTCACAGACAGGAGGTAGGAAATAACAGCAGTCTAGGATGGTTTGGGGGTCTTCAAGGCATCCACTTTGGTCTCCAAGTCTGAAATCTGAGGAAACATAGAGGAGGATAACATCAATATAATTAAACTTTTCCTGTGAAATCGAAACTGTATTGTGTTCAAGCCAGAATAAGTTTTTTTTGTTTTTTTTATATATATATATATATACTAAATATATATACTATGTATATACTATTATATACTAAACCAGTTTTAGTGGTTGTGATTCCTGATTAATAAGTTCCATGTCCTGAATGTTTTCCCTCAGCAAACAAATCAGTACCTCATAAGCAAAATGACAAATCTTTCTTCGAAGGAACTCTTTATTATGTGCTTTGGCATGCTGCATGAGGACATCAGATTAGGGAGAAACAAAAAGTCTCTTATGGACATTTCAGCTTGATGTCTTCACATTGTCTCAATGTGAGGCAGAACTGCCTTAATTTTTTTATAGAACAGATTTTGGTCCATATTGACATGATAGTATCACACAAGTTGCTGCAGATTTGTTTGTTGTTAATCTCCCATTCAAGTACATAGCAAAGGAGCTCTAATGGATTGAGATCTGGTGACTGTGGAGGCCATCAGTTGGGGTAATTTGAGCTATGTGATGTGGTGCTTTATCCTGCTGGAAGTAGTCATCAGAAGATGGGTACACTGGTCATAAAGGGGTGGACGTAGTCTGCAACAAAACTATTAATGAGCCCAAAGTTTGCCTAAACCAGTCTCTGTAAACCCTAAAGATGGCTGAATGTGGCAATCCCAGTAGATTAGTAGTTTCTAAAAAGACCAGCGTCTCCGGCACGAACAACCATATGACATTCAAAGTTCCTTTAAATATGCATTCTGACAAATAGCAAATAGGGCTACACCAGCTTAGATGTTGCCTCAGTCAACAAGGTCTGTGTCAGGTGCTGGAGAACCAGGGCACCTTGCTGATAACTGGGCTACTGGAACAGGACACTCATGGAGCAGGGTGGAAAACAGGGTACAACTGGAGCGCTGTTACACCAGCAAACATCTGAGATCTCTGCCCAAAAGCGTGCAATACTGGAAACAGCAAAGATCCTGTGCAGAACCCTCAAGCAGGCTCCCAGGCCTGTGATGGAGGACCCGAGCTTGAAGGAGACAACACTGCCCAGGGTGGTGAGGGGAGAGGTTTTTTTTTTTTCTTCCATATACTGTATATTCAACTCAGCTAAATTCAATACAATACAATACAGGTTATCCAAGTACTGCAAAATGGTGTTATTTTTATCCACTAGGCAGCATTCGGCCCTTTTTGCCAACATGAGCACTCAGCAAACAAAAACAGGCGATACAGGTCATTCATTTAACATCCCTTTCTACAGTCACAAACCATGGTGTACTACTGTACTATCGCATGTGTACACCACATAGATCCAAAGCGAAGACCCTACACATCCATCCCGTCATGGCTGGCATGATGTGGATTAAGTGGCCGAAAGATTGCTTTGCACAGAGAAGACGGAAGGCACTGATTCAGCGTGAGAGGAAGGATGAAAGACGAACAGAGAAGAATGCTGACATGTTGATGTTCCCATCACTTTAACAAAGAAAAGATCAGCACCAACAGCTACAGAAGTGGTGATCCTGTTTACTGTAATTTTCTACTGGATTAACTGGAGGAAGCCACTAGCATGGGGAGACCAGAAAGGTTCAGATCTGCAACGCAGGTGAGTGAGTGCTGCCCCCCTACATGTGTTAATCCACGCTACTCAGGTAGCCTCTATTCAGCTCAATTCAATAAGTAATCCCTGATGCAAAATTAAAATCTGGCTGATTTTTTAAAAAGGTCTATCACAGGTTTTAAGTTGAAATAACTCTTTCTTAAAGAGTGTAATTATACTGAGTATATCACCCACCTTTTCCTGCAGGTTGTCCGTCTCCTCTTTATGTGTTGCCTGATTCTCCTCTTGTGCACGACGTTGAGCTGTCTCCTTCTTCAGGTACTCAATCTCCCTACAAATTACATATGCAACATCCACATTTAAGTTCCCATGCTTCACTCGCCTCTATCCTTTATTTTGTTCTGTCTTTCTTACTTCTGCTGGTATTCTTTAATCATTCTCTTGGCTTTGCTGTATTTCCTCTCAAGGGTTTGGTACTGAGCCTGGGTCTCCTTTAGGTGCTCATCCACAGCCTGAGGCAAAGATGCTCAGTGTCAATGACAAAGCAAGTTTTAAATGGTTAATTAAGAAAAAAAAACAGTTATTAACAAATTCATGATTAATGGCTTCCTCCAAGTTCTAAACATGTTTTTTCTTTAAGAAATTACCTTACAAAGCGGACTGTGCCTCCATCCAGTAGCCCTCAAGTTTCTCCATCCTCTCTTTGCTGTCTCTAATGTTTTGCTCCAACTGAGCTCGTTCCATCCGCCAACGCAACTTATCTTGTTCCGCGTGAGCTAGCTGGAGGTAGAGGGGTCAGTGTGGGAGGAAGGAGGTGGTATGTTAGAGATAGAGCCAGATTTCAGTAATTGTTGTTGAACATCAAGCAACTGTTGTTATGCCTATGTGCTGTATATTATCATCTGCAACACAAACCTGACATTACAGTAATTTTCATTTCTAGTATCTAAAGTAGTAGCAGTTTACCTTCCTCTTCAGCAGCTGGATCTCTGCCTGGGTTACTGCATGTTTAATCTGGAGCTGTAGAAGGAGACATGTTACAGCAATCTGAAATCTGATTCTGATTTACCTTAAAACACATATTTGGAAAGTTAAAACCGTGACTAAGATGAATTGATCGATGAAAGAATCACATTTGGAAAGTAACTAATACAGATATCAAATATACCTCCTTGAATTTGTGGGCCAACTTCTCAGGATCCAGCTCCACGGGAGACAGCATGTCCTGGTTCTCTGCCAGGTCAAAAACCTCAATAGAGTTTGGAAACATGGGACTCATCTCTTCCTCCTCATCTGTTGCATATTCACCTGTCTGTTTGGAAACAGAAAGAAAAGCAGATTTAGACATTTTTAATGTTAATTACATTTGTTATATTTTATACATATTTTATACATGTGAAGAGGTTCCTAATCTGCTCCATATTACAAAGTGGTTAGCCATATATTAGCCATAAATGAGTTCATGTCCACTGTGTCTTTAAAGCAGGAGTGTCCAAATTCAGTCCTTGAGGGCCGCTGTTCCTGCATGTCTTAGACGTTTCCGAGGCACAACACGCCAGATTCAGTTGAATGGGTCACCATCAGCTTGTCATCAAGGTCTGCACAGGTCTGTTAATGACCCATTCATCTGAAGCAGGGAAACATCTAAAACTAGCAGGACAGTGGCCGTCGAGGACTGGAGTTGGACACTCCCTGCTTCTAAAAAAGCTAAGTTTTACAGCTGACAAATGTGCTTCCAGTTAAAAAAAAAGACACTGTGCTTAATGGGTCTGAAAGAGCAAATCACAAAGGTCACAAATATTTATGTAGCTCAAAACGGATTATTTTGGAATATTTGCTTCTCCCTTAGGCAACACAATGAATATGTGGCAATATTTGTAAAAGAACCACAGACAACAGTACGATGAATACGCAGCAACAAAAAGATACAGAGGACTGCTGGTTCGGCCTAAGAAGGAATATTTCAGTCATTTTTAAAGTATAATATTGTTAATAATGAACTGAAGCTTGACTTTTATTAAAAGTATATTGCAACTCAAACCACAATCGCATTATCTGTCAGAAATATCACAGTCAGATATTTGCACAACTTCTTCAGGCCCTGGTGCCCGATGTATCACTCCTCGATGATAACCATACCAGCTTTTCTAACACCTTTGTGATATCAGGCTGCACTTTGTTATTAAGAAACATCAGTCAGTGCTGTCGTCCATATTAATATCCTCTACAGCAGGCTGCTGGCCGGCTCATTGATTCATCTGGCCTCTCATATAGAAAGGTTTTCAGTCTGCGATCATGAAATATCAGTAGTCCATTTCCCACACTGGCTAAGATACACAAAGCAGATTGGATTTCAGTTCTACTGAAAATGATATCGTAATCAGAAAACATGCATTACTAGTCAGGGTTGAAGAGTGGGGAAATTATCTGAGTTGTGTTTTCTGATCATTAATATCCATATTATTGTAACAATGAAATGACCTTATTTTCTGTTAATTTTATCTCCCACAATGTGATCTTGTCTCAGTTATTTAATTCAGATGTTCAGTTTTTTTCTTAATGTGTCTTATAATTATATTGTAAATAGAATAGTGTTGCTGCTGCTACACTACAATTTCCCAGTTTGGGATCAATAAAGTACATCTATCTATCTATCTATGTTATTTCATTTCACCCAACACATTAAGTGCTTCTCTATAAAAGTGAAAGCTTATTTTCAATTATAGATATCAGAATCAACAGCTTCAAAAGCTAGCTTCTGTGAACATACAGAGAATCCTCCTTTTGGCATCTTATTTCCACAAATAGTACCATGGACATAGTCTTAGTGTCCTTATCTTTAGCCCTAAGGAATAAGGACAATTCATTTCAGGCAACTGAGCCCATTCTAAGGGAAGATGGAGTGTGCCAGTTAATTACATTTTAAACACTTAATTGTATCTTTCTTGTTGTGACTTAGTTCCTCCCTCTGACCACAAGGTGGAGAAGCTGGACTGAGTCTGAAATGACAGACCATGTGGTTGCAAACAGACAAGAAGACATTTTGTCATGCAAAGACACTTTTGACTCCCCCATGGCTAACAAAAGCCTCCAAAGCCACTTCCAGCTTATGGGGCTCCCAGTTAGTAAGAGTGACTCAAGCCTCGCTACACCAAATGCACACAGGAGAGTCTTAGAAAGTAGACTGACAGGACAATTATGGTTTGATTTTTTTTTTTTGCTTTCATACCAGAAACAAATACTTTTCATATTTTGGGATATTTCGAAAGTCCAAGCCAAAAGCAGTGAGAAGGAACCCAAGTTTTATGCAAACTGGATGTGTGTGTGTCCGTCACCTCTTCATCATCGTCCATGTACTGTTTGTATCTCTGCTCCATCATCTCTCTCTGCCATCTCTCCTGTTCTAGAGTCTGCTGGATCAGCTGAGCCACTTCACTCTGTTCTCCTGGCTTCTCCCGGCCAATCACAAACCTAGAAATGCATTAACAAAAGAAAAAAAAAAAACAATCAAATTACGGCCGTTTTAGAAAACACTTGAAAACAATCCACACACATAAATGGAAAACAAAACCGATTTATATTCATTTATGCTCATTGCCAACATGAGAACCTAAACAGCACCCATCACTTATCTGAGAATTTCAGAAATACACAAACCAAAAATGTTCACAACTCTACAATAAAAATAGCTTTCATACTAAATCATGTGTGCAAAAAAAAAAAATCCAAATAAACGAACAAGCTGTATTCACATAGATTAAGCAGAGACTTGTGCGCTGAGTCTGTGAAACAAACCTGACTGTGCCTGAAGTGTTGCGGAGGACAGAGGCAGCGAAACTCTGAGTAACACCAACCAGGCTGGTCCCATCAACCTCCACGATCAAATCATTCACCTGGATCCTGCAAACACAAACAAAACCGCTTTATGGAAAATGATGTTTAACAAAGTGACACACTTTACCACATATGGAGAACATACAGACTATTTCACTCTGAAGGGGAACTTTAAAGGAATATTTCAACATGATTCTTTCTAAAACTACTGTTAACATGGTGCATACATCCTGGCACATCGATTCCAAATAGAGCAGCTTTGGTGGGACCAATAAGACAAGAGGTTCAATACTCAAAAAATGAGTCTGTTCATTCATGTAAACACAGTTTTTCCCTACCCTCCGGTTAGTCAGTTGATGCTAAACTACTCTGAACATGTCTCAGGACAAGCACAGACACGTTAACAGGGTACCTGCCGTCTCTCTGTGCAGCTCCACCCTCAGTGACAGTCTTAACGAATATCCCCAGTTTCTCCAGGCCCATGTCAGCTCCTGCACCCATGCCAATGATACTGATGCCAAGGCCATCGCTGTCTGACAGACACACAGACAATACCATAGTGTTAATACAGATATTCATCTTACTGAGAAAGAATATTCTAAAATGTATAACTTCTGAGATTTAATAATACATAAATGCTCCATTTTATCATATTCAAGAATCCTGAAATATACAGACAAAAAACAACACATATGCAGAGTGAAAAAGTATTTTTGATTTTGCCGAAATGTCACACTTACATGTTTCAGATCATTAAAAAAATATTAACATCAAAGCAAACATAAAATGAGGATATACAAAAAGCATTTTTCACTTAGAAAGATTAAAAAAGCCACTCAAACCAACCAGGCTGTATGTGAAAGAGTAACTTGCCCCCTAATTCTAATAACATGACAACACCTGCAATCAAGTATTTGTGATAACTAGCAATGAGTCCTTGGCAACACTGTGGAGGGATTTTGGTTCCCCTCTTCCTTCCAAGATTGTTTCAATTCAGCTACACTGAAGGGTTTCTGAACATGAACGGCCTGTTTAAGGTGATGCCACAGCATCTCAGTTGGATTTAAGTTTGAACTTTGACTCCAAACCTTCATTTTGTTTTGTTTTTTTGGCCATTCAAGGTGGACTTGCTGGTGTGTTTTGGATCGTTGTCCTGCTGCATAACCCAGGTGGGCTTAAGCTGAACGTCACAAACTGATGACCAGACATTTTCCTTTCTGATTTTCTGGTAGACTTTTTTCTTCTTTTTCTTCTCCTATTATGGAAATTTTTTGGCTTATTCCTGATACTCCCAAAATCCACAATCATCTTCTTTGTCTTGTTGACATTTAAGATGAGATGGCTGTTCCCACACCATGCCACAAATGATCCACCAGTCCTCTGGACTCAGTCTCTCATCTACCACTGATTCACCCCACAACTGCAGACTCATCTGAGTATTTCTCCAGATGACAGGACTCTGACTTGTAGTGGAAGTCTAAAGCTGTACACAGTGAAAGAAGGATGGTGAGAGTACAGTCCCCTGTGGTGCTCCTGTGCTGCTGACCACCTGATCAGACACATCCATTTAGTCTCAAACTGTGGTCTGTTTGTCAGGTGCTCAGAAATCCAGGTGATTGTGGAGGCATCCACCTATGTCTTCTGGAGTTTCTGTCATAGCTAAACAGCGTGGATGGTGTTAAATGCACTGGAGAAATCAAAGTACATGATCATCACAGTGCTGCCTGCTTTGTCCAGATGACTGTGGGTTCGTTGAAGCAGGTGTATGATGGTGTCTCCAACTCCAAACCCATGACAATAAGTCAACTACAGTGGGTCCTGGATGGTGCTTGTTTAATTATTCAAGTGGACCAATAATAATAAAAGGCAAGATGCTTTCCACAGCACCAGAACCTTCTCCTGGCTCAGGCTGATGTTGAAGAGGTGCTGTAGAATCTCACATAGCTGGTCTGCGCAGGCTTTCAGGACTCTGGAGCTGACACCATCTGGACCAGCAGCCTCTTTCTTATCCAGTCTCAGCTACCTCTTCACCTGACTGCTGAAGACAGACAGACGGGACAGGGAGACGGGAAGAGGGGGGTAGCATCTCCTAATGTGGTTGGAGACAACAACGGCACAGCAGCAAGATCCATTACTGAAGGTAGAAGATGAGACAGCTGAGATGTGAAAGGGAAGCTGTGGGTCAAGGGAAGATGAGGAGGTCTGCTTTGTCTGGGGGCAGGAGAGAAGGATGCTGAGCTTGTCTCTGAACTGAACCTGTTGAAAGAATGAGTTCAGTTAATTTGATCTGTACAGATTTCCATTGATCCGATCCTCCCTCTGCTTGAACCCTGCAATCGTCTTCCCTGACCGCACATCTCTTATGTTGTTCTGCTGGAGCATGTTCACCAGCGTTCCCCTGTACACCTCCTCGTTGTCTCTAATCTTGACTTTCAGTCATTTTTGTACTGACCTCAGTAATTTGCTGTCTCCCTCCCTGAAGGCTCTTTTTTTTTCTTGTTTAGAAGCTCTTTTAGGTCACAGATGAACAAGGGTTGATTATTGAGGAAGCACTCACACAGTGGATCCCAGTCTGTTGCCTCAAAACACAGTTTCTTCAGCTTCCCGTGACCGCCTCCTCACAGTTCTTTTGGTTACAAGTTGCCTCTGGACGATGGGTTTATAAGTTGAGCAGAGATGAACCAAATTATGATCTGCCTTGCCCAGAGCAGGTTGTGCAGAGGAGCTGTATGCATTTCTAATGTTTGCATGAAATAAATCCAACATTATATTCTCTCTGGTGGACATCCAACAGCGCCTGCGTTATTCACTGTGAAACATTATTCAGGTGGTTCTGCCGCACAAAAATGTAAATAATTTGGTGAATTAAACTCACGCATTGAGTGCCAGGGAGGCAAGAGATTATCATTTAAAGTCTATTCTGCAGGTAACTGGTAGCCAGTGATAGGATCTCAGCAGCAGTAATGTGCCTCAGTTTTCCTGGCAACAGTACTTTTTATGGGTTACAGTAGTCAAGGTCTGCTGGAGATAAAGGCAGACTGAGTTTCTGTAAATCTGCTCTGGACATCACATCTCTCACTCTTCATATTTGTTTGAGATGATAAAAAGCTGATTTAGTTACAGTCTTAAAACTCAGCTCTGAGTAGATTCTTAACCTGTTTTTTGTTTTCATACCTCTGGATTCAAATTCAGGAATAATCCTTTTCATTTTATTTTATCCCTGACTGGTTTGGGAAGGTGGAGGCGGTGGCGTTGGGTGCGAGGGCCTGATCAACGCTGCGTGGAGCTTTAATCTGTTCTTGATTTTCTTTAGATCAGGGCATAATGTGTTGGGTTTTGAGATCTTTTAGCCTCCATGTTGTCAGAAAGGTTCTATCTAGGAGTTTTTGATTCTTCAGGTGTGGCAGTCATAAGGCTAAAGAAATTGAACTCCGCTTTCTAAAAAAATGTGGTTAGTCACAGTAAATTCATGATTTAACAATAACTTTTTGACGTAGAACCATAGGTTTTTTTCATTGTCTTTTTTTCCTCAATAAATGAAAGCATCATTTCAAAACTGCTTTTTGTATTTAGTCTGGTTATCTTTGTCTCATATTACAATGTGTTTTATGATCTGAAACTTGTAAGTATGACAAATCAGCAAAACCAGAATAAATATTTAAGGGGAAAAATATATATATTTTTCATGACACTGTATATCTGTATCCAATGCTGCCAACACAGCAGTCAGTATAGCAGCCTTTATGCTGTGCTGGGAGCAGCCATCACACATGGTTCAAATCCATTACCTCCAGAATTACTAACTACTAATTAGGCTAATCTGTGCTAAATTTAATCCCATAAGGGGATAATGGAGTTGCAAGCAGACAGTGTATGTCCTCTCACAGAAGCCTGTCAGTTAGAGTGGGCGTGTGTGTGTGTGAGTGTGTGTGTGTGTGTGTGTTGTAGTTACATAAGAGACTTGACTGACTGACTCTTAACAACTGTAAATATGTGTGCAAACCTTTCTCCAGCTCAACAGGGAACAGGTCCAGCTTCTCAACTCTCTTCTCCAGCTCGTACTCAGCTGAAGCTGCCATTGGGGTCGACATCATCGTTCCGTCGATCATAGTCTTCGTTAGAGTAGGTGGTGAAAACCTGCCCATATGGCAAAAGTTAAAGGTCAGACAGTCTCATTCACAAGGATTAGTTCTAAATTAATGGTTAAACCAAAACATTTACTTCAATGGTCCCTCAGGACCTCCATCAAGACTGGCTTCAGAACTTCAGTCCTGAAATTATGTTGAAATTAAGATGCTGATGTATCATGCATATTTCCTACATATCTATCCCATTATAAAATTACAGTTTGAATAAAGAATTTTGGCTTCAAATGAAGTAAAATGTGAAAGATTTATTTTCCACACATGGTTTTCATTAAAAAAAAAATCACAAAATTGCTGTACCCTCTCCTTTGTCCCACTCTCTATAATGCCCCTCCCCCTCACTCAAAAAGGTCAGCAGCATCTGTCTCCCCAGTGACCATCTCCACAATCACATGGCTTCATTACCATAGCAACCACAGGCTTTCTCAGTGTGAGTTTGGCACTGGCATGAGTTGCTTCTCTCTCAGTCCCCGTCTGGCTCATATGCTAATATAATATAATGCTATGTGTCGATGACACAGACGGTGAGACAGAGCTGTAGGCCTTTATGTGTGGGCTGTTCTTTTTACAGTATTACTTACATTCTCGAGTGCAGGAGACTGACACACAAGCACACGGCTTGTTTAACTGTTTCCTGTTGTCATGCTTCCTTCCTGTTGAGTAACTTTAAAGCTGTGTGTATGTGTGTGCAAGTGAGTGTGGAGCTTCAAATGTTATGTGAAGACATTCTGAACATGCAAGCTGAGTAAAAAAAAAAAAAAAAAACAATACCCCAGTGACACAGCAACCATGAGATGAAACAAAGTACACCTGTTAAAATCTCTAATCTGGAAAAACTGGTTGAACTCAGTTAAACTAAGTTAATACTCAGCAGCTGCATTTTAGTTGATTTTACTTGTCAGAAACTAAGCATATATACTCATTCAAGTATTTTAACAAAATTGAAGGAGGTTTCTTCAGGACATTTCATGCCAGGAAAATGTTTTATGTTTTAATCATGCATGTGTCTTATCTAACATTATCTTTCATGTATTGGCAAGAAGGCAAATTTGTTTATGTAAAAGAGCCCATAGGCTAAAATAATTATTAAATAATGCTGCAAAAGCATGCATGTAATGCTGCTCAGATTCTTTTTAGATTAAACAGGGTCTCAGACAATTAAGTAAACATTTTCTATCAGGTTAGCAAAAATGCACAGATTACTGTATGTAGAAGAGAGGAGTTATCAATAGAAATCATAATTTGGGTTATTTCTTATGAAAAAATGATTTCTTAAGTTAAGTTCAAGTTAAGTTCAATTGAAGGAGACAACCCCATCCGGGTGGGGGCGAGAGGAGGAAATTGAATATATATATATATATATATATATATATATATATATATATATATATATGCGCTCTTTCTTCACAGTTGTATGGAAGGTTATTGATGAAGCAAGTTGTAAAACCTGTCTGTGAAAGGACCCTCCCTGCCAGACATATCTCTCCCTCACTGGCCTGTTTCAACATGTTTATTATTCTTTTACCAGCTTCATAAATCTGAAGTCACTTCAGGTCAGTTTACAAAAGCGCCAAATAAAATTACATTTTGACACTTTTTTACAGTTTAGTATCTTAGATTTTTTGCATACTTCCATTCCAACGTGAAGTAGAAATGAGATAGAGCCTCTATGGCGCAACAGATAAAGGACACTTTAGTTTAAAATGCACACATCCTGGCATACAAAACACATCAACATTTTTGACAGCCTGTCTCTACATGCCAAGTTAAAGAGTGGCATTGATCGCGGGATGCAGCAGCTGTCTAGGACTTAGAGCTCACAAACCTTGGAATAAGGTGTTTAAATTATCTTTGCAAACTCTTGATGCACTGAATTAGCAACATGAACTGGACCAAGACACTTGATTGCGTCCTGTATAAAATGCTGCACAGGGGGAGTGGATGTATCGTTGCTTACTTGAAAACACTTTTTATGTAAAGGCCATCACACAAAGGTTTAAACTTCAGTGCTCAAGGGCTGCTGTCTTAGATGTTTCCTTTCCTTCAGTGCACCTGATTCAAATGAATGGGTCATTAACCAACTTGTGAAGACCTGAAGGACAAGCTGATGGTGATCCATTCATTTGAATCAGGTGCGCTGAAGGAAAGGAAAACATCAAAGACATGCAGGACAGCAGGCCTTCCAGGACTGGAGATGGACACCTCCAATATAAATGAAGGCTTGACAAAAAACTTCTGGAAGAATTATATCTGCTGGCGAAATCTTAATGCACTGGCTCTCTCCTCATTGATAGTTTGGTCTGTGTTGAAGCACAGGACAGATCCAGAGAGCAGCTGGCAGCAGGAACCTCATGATGATCTCTTGGCATTATATTGATTCATAGTAGTTGGAGAACAGATTATACTGTCAGTCCTAATGTGAAGATAGAATCTACTGGGTTATTTTCAAAATAGCACAAGAATTTGCCTTTGAAACCCTTAAATCTGCCTCTGGAGCCTTTTATTGGGCATTTGTTTGATTTGTTCCCCCACTTTTTGACAAGGACTTGAATTGAGACAATGAATTTAATTTGTTCTATGTAGAAAGTAATTTTGGAGTTTTGATTTTGATGGGTTGTTGAGCAGTTGCTGAAAATGCTTAATGCTTTGAAAAATGCACAACAAAGTGCTGTTGTTGGCAAGTGATCAAACCTTTTAAGAGTTTAAAATAAAAAAAACAGCAAATTAACCAAACGCAACCAAAGTAAGTCCCCCCCCCCCCCCCCCCCCCCAAAAAAAACATCCAAAATCAGTGGAGAAAATTCTGATACATTTGTTTCACATTCAGCGTTCTTGTACTTTATCAGCAAAATACTGCTTTCCTGTTATAAACGCGTCACCTGTAATCAAGCTTGATGTCTGAAATCAGACAGGCTGGTTGTTCACTGTCCATTTAATTAGAACTGAGTCTATTCTTGGGAAAAAAAAAAAAGAAAAGAAAAGGGGAGAGGCTTCTTTTTCAGCTGATATAAAAATACTCACACCAGTTGATTTTTCATCCAAGCAAAGCTTCATTCTGTGATTCTTATCAACTTGCTCCCCCGGATTGACTCTTTACTTTTTCAGTGTGTGTGTGTGTGTGTGTGTGTTTTTCCCATGAAAAACAAACAAATCTAACTACATTCCAACTGCTTTTAACAGGCTCACAGAGGTATCCTTGTGAACCGTTCACCACAGATAGCTCCAGTGTGTCTGTCCATGAAACGTGTGAGATACAGTACAGTGGCATATTCAACACATTTTCTACAACCTGTGATTAATTATTAATTACCCTTTAACTCGGTGCCATGTGAGTGCTAAATCATCAGGGACCTCCAGAAAGGCTTCAGCGCAGTGCTGTAATGACATGGTTTTATAGTTGCAGAAGAAATTTTATGAACTGTGGCGGCATGCTTCTTTACAGAAGGGGGGCACTACTAACCTGTCCAAGCGGTGAGAACCACAAGGAAAAGTTTTGTGTGTCTGTGTGTGGTGTTAAAATGACGAGTCAAGCAGTGTCCAAACATTCATCAGTTTCAGTCAACGCAAAAGGGATGGTTCTGTCACTTTAAAAGACTGAGGAATGTGACTGTCGTTGGGTAGTGATAATGATGCTACTATTGCCTTGGCTATTATTTATGTTTTATTATTATTATTGTTAATTATTATTACTATTACAGTGATTATAGTCATTATGATGATGACAGTTGAACAGTAACATAATATCTGAAAAATAACGTTGGGTGTATTGAGATGTAATGCACTGGTGTGTGCGTGGATGCATGAGTGTGTTGTCAGTTCAAGGTGGAGGCAGACAGAGCGTTTTGATGCCCACACTCAGATACAGTTAAGTATGCCGAGAATAACAACAGCTTTAGTGGTTGAAGCTGCTACAATGTTTCCCCCTTTGGCAAAAATATCCTTGGCAGCTAGGGATGCACGATAACTGTGTTTTTTAAAACCGATACCGATAACACACACATATACCTAAGATCATTACATCAATACTATGAACAAAATCAAAAATAGTTCTGACTTTTTAAATGAGCAGATATTTATTTTTTCCAATGAAAAACTATTGACAAGCCTCTCAAACATTTTCTTAAAGCTATCAAACAAACCTATTTGATATCTCACATTAACTTAAACAAGGTGCATTACTGACTAGTATAAAAAAAAAAAAAAAGGCTCCTTGAACTGATGGAAATACATGCATCAAAATTACAAACAGAAAAAGATTAACTGTTAAAGGATTTTGGCTTGTGGTTCCATTTAAATGAATACCTTTAGTTAAAGTAAATGAGGTTCAGTAGTTTTTTTATTTTTTAATCTCATGGAAGCTTTAGATGAGAGGAACGAGGGAGAGGATAGTGAATGGAGGAGAGACTGCTGCTGGCTTGTGCACGTTAGCATTAGCTTCCGTTAGCTCACGTTAGCGTGATTTCAAAACTCCATGGAAGCGATTGTTATGTTGTAGGTGGCCGATTGGGTTTTACATATTAAAGCTTGTGCTTCCCTCCTCGTCGAATTCGCTCTGAGGATTCGTCACAAATAACCACCAAACTATCTTCTTGTAAAACTTAACGAAGTTCCACGCCGCCATGTTTGTTGTGATCAGTACCTGTGCTACATGCTGCATTCAAGGTGTAACGTAAATTCCCATGTTCCCTCGTTTGCTAGTCGTTCTTTCAGGCTTTTCTATTTTTTTCTTTTTTTATGTGTAACATGAGGGAGAATACTGCGAATATCAATTCAAGTCAGCAACTACCAAAATTATGACCGAGTTAACGACTTGTTTTCTGGCATGAGGGGGTATTCTTAATTTTCCTTACTGAGTAATCATTTTTCTGATTATGCCGACGTTACTTGAACATAACATTCACTGCCGGTCATTTAAGACTTAGAGTGAGCGAGGCACTGCCGTGTTGACAAAAATATATGTTATCGGGGCTATTCGTCGTGATATCGGAGTTATTGGGATGACGTCATAATTTCCTGTTATCGGCCCGATAGTTATCGTGCACCCCTAGTGGCAGCATCTTTATTGCTGTCATTCTTTGAAATAACATTGTGAGATGCGAAGGTTTTCTGCTGAAGCTTATATCAATGTTTTGCTCTCTACAGTTAATAAACAGGACTGTTGTTGTTGGTTGGGGTTAGGTGTTTTCTGGGGGGAAAAAAAAAATGTTAATAATTTTAATATTTTTTTACTACTATCACATTTGCTCTAAAGGTTACACTTAGTAGCTGTAAATATTTGAAGTAATGTCACAGTATGTCACACTTTTAATGTTGACTGGGAAGAAAACCTTTTGATAGAGAAAAAAATTCAGAGATTGGCAAATTAGTACCCAAAATATAAATCAGACTTTAGGAGATACACTTCAGTCACACAATGACTGAGAAGCTTTTTCTTTGTCTAAAGAAGGGAAACTGAAAACTTAAGTTCTCTTAATAAGTACTAAAACTATCTACCAGCATCATTAAAGGTGTGGTGAGAAGGAGGAGCAGAGAGCCAAATTACTGATTGACTTATAGGATGTCATCAAATTCAATTTAATTCAATTCCTGAAGGGAAATTAACTGCTTGCAGTAGTTGCCATTATTTAAGTCTCCTTAAATATTCATTATAGGTAGTTATAGCTGTGAGCATCATAAACCATCATAAACCTTGGACACTTAGATTAAGAGAAGGGCTGAGCCGTCAGTTGGTGGTGAGTTGAATCAAGTAGCAGGGGAGGACGCCAGATAGGTTTGGTGCAACCAAGCATCTCGTGAGGTAGTGCTGCTTTTTCCTGGACTGTGGCAGTTACTATCACAGTAAACAACGCTGTTCAACACAGCAAAGATCAGGGAGTTAAATGTTTCAATGACAACGGTCCCTTTGTGACATGACACCAGGCTCCCGAAAAAGAAAGGACACAGGACCCAAAAACCCGTCTTGAACATGCATCATAGCATGTAAGAGCATTGTCTCACAATGCACGGGTCTCAGCCAGCTCACTGCTGTTTAGTAGGAAAAACAAGCGTCATTTATCAGCAGGGAGGAAAGAGTTTCTGTTAACATTAGCAGCTGAAAGCTTGGAATCATCTAACTATTTGTTTAAATTAGCAGATGTGTCCAAATGTTGCACCATCAATAAAGACGTCAGCTCCCTCTCTCATGCAAGCACACACTCATTCAAACTTGATGTGTGGTGTGGGCAAATCAGTGAGGAAAAATCTCTGTTTTGTTTTGTTTTGGTTTTTTTCTCGAGTTTTCTTGACAGTCCAAACTGGTCAGTGCCACAGGTTTAATGCCTTTTAGAGGGATACTCTTTGCTTTATAGTTAAGCTTAAAATTAGTTAAAGGTCCAGGATAGCACTTGCATATTATGAATTATATGAATTTTGTCACTAGGCAAGGCCTCACAAATATGGGAAATAAGAGTGTGTGTATGTTTGAGAGTTTTGAGCCTTTTCAGTCATTCTTTAGTTAGGTTCATCATAACAACAGCATTAGAGCTGCTGGAGATACTCATGGTCTCTAGAAGAGAAGGAGCCTTTATGATTTCATAAACTCTTCATGGGACACTCTCCTGTAAAAAAAAAACAGAAACACAGACTGTAGATTTTTTTATTTTAAGTCTTTTTATGTTCCAGCTGTGGACTTAGTTGAAAAAAACTTTACAACTTTTCACTTCATGGAGGTAGTATCTCCTATCAACTTTGCAGCCTAGCTGTTGGCACACTGAGCATGCTTGCAGGGAGGGAGTCAAATTGGCAAAGATAAACTGAGTTAGTTGTATATCCTCTAAACTCAGTTCTTTCAGTTAAATATTTGTAAAACTAACAAACTCTCAATCACTGTGGCTTTGACCAAAATCAGTCCATCAAGCGCCCAGTTAACTCTTAACTTGGAGTCTCTGAGTAGGCGGATAGCAGTGAATCAGTTTTCACAAAACTGATCCACAGATAAAAGTGTGCAGCTCAGATAAATAACAATAGCATATGTGCACATGCATCCATCTACAGCATCTATATACATCTATAACATCCACGATATAAGCTTAATTTTTTCTTTTTTTCAAATTCTCACTTTATTTTTCAGGATTAAAAAAAAAAAAAAGCAATTTAAGATACAGTTGCAGACAAAACACTTGGACACACCTGCTTATTGACAAGGTGTCTAAACTCCTGGTTGGTACAGTCGATTGTACATTAAACAAAGAATGAGTTCGGCATGTGAAGAAGTGACAAGAGAGAGTCAACTTTTGGATCAATTTTAGTGAAAAGTACAAATGTCAGTTCAATGTCAGGAGGTGGGAAAATCTTTTCAAAGAGGACGCTGTTAGTGGAGGGAAGTTCTTGCTCCAACCCATGCCAGTGGGTCTGCAGATAAGGTCACTTCCTGCTGGCTATCCTCTTAGGAGCGTCTCAGGCCGACGTTTTGCGCCTCCTGTCCAGCATCACCTGCAGCTGCAGCTGCTTTCTTTCTGCCGGGTGAGGCAACAGTTTGTTTTGACGCAGACTGAGCTTTCCCAGCATCCACTTTCCTGTGATGCTTTGCTTGTGAAGCTGCTGGCCTGAGCAGCTCCAGCAGGCTTTTGTTTCTGTCCCACAGCCCGTACAGACTCCCGTGAATGTAATTCTCGCTCTTCAACCTTCTTCTGTTTCCCTCTGGCTGCTTTCATTGGCCTCCAGGTTTCTGTCTCGGCTCTTCTTCTGTTGCCCTTTCCAAACATTCACTTTTGCTCTCAGCCGAACGATCGTTTTTCACGCTCGTCTGATTGTCTGTGTGTTTCCGTTTTGTTGTTTTAGCTGTGATTGCTGCGTCTTTTTAGATTGTTTCTAGATGGCTGCAACCAGGTGCCCCGCTTTGGTCATTTAGATGTGTGGGAGCAGCCTCTGATTTCGTCAGTGGTGTCTCAAAGACCTCACCTAGATCACTAAAATCTAGACGTCTCGTCACATCAGCTGGAGGAGGAGTCCTGTATAGGGCTGGGCGATTTTATCGATTCTGCGATATATATCGATTTTTTTATTTCCCCAGGGAGTATCAATATTTCAACTGTGGGTATCGATATTCTAAGCTCCCTTCAGAACCCCCGTGTCCCGCACGGGTGCCATCAAGTCCTCCAGCCGCTAGTGTCGCTGTAGAGCATTTCTAACAAGTTATCCAGAAGCAGCTTCTTTCTCTTTCAGCAGGAGCTGAGCCAGTCAGGAGAATGGCGGCGAGTATAAACGCAGCGCCTGCGTGCTTAAAAGCAGATGTGTGGGAGCAGTTCGGTTTTAAAATGAAAAAGGAAAGCGAAGATTTAGAAAAAGTATGGCGGTTTGCAAGCTGTGTCACACAAACGTGAAGCACTCTGGAAATACCACCAATGTGTGAGCCAACCTGAAACGTCACCACCCGCACAAGGTAAGGACAAGCTAACTGAGAGCTAAGAAGTTGCGGCATGATCCGAAACAAACCACGCTGGACAGTTTTCATCTACTTCACCTAGGTCACAGAAAATTACGGAGTCCATTGTCTACTTTATTTGTCAGGATTTGAGACTGTATTCAGTGGTGGAAAACACCGGCTTTAGGTGCATGATGAACGTGATGGAGCCCCGCTATCCTATTGTATTTTATTCATTTTGTCCAGCATGTGTAAGCTGCCTGTCAGCCATATAATGTGTAATTGATGTTTTCAGTTCAATTAATTCGAACAAAGTAATTGGAAAACTCACAAGATGTCACCAAAATTACTTTGTCCTGTTAAAATCTTTCGGAAAATAATGTAAATGTATTGTAAGATGAATATCGATATATATCGTATTGTGAGCCACATATATCGTATCGTATCATATTGCGAGATTAGTGTATCGCTACAGCCCTAGTCTTGGGCAGCTGTCGGTCCGACGGGATGAAATTACCAGCAAAGCGTCTTGCTGTATCAGAATAGTTCTCTGACATACTGACTCATACAAGCTTAATTTGACACTCGGTGGACATATCTTACTCTCTGAGCTGATGTGTAACCCTCCAACATCTGCAGTGCCTTGTATCAACTTTGCTATCAATATTCTGTTTTCTGCCATTTTTGGTATGCTTTAACTTTAGCCATAATATTTTTGTTAGTCAGAGCTTTCTATTAAATGTTTGGTGCATATGACATATGGAAGAAGCATATTAAATGTCCCCTGATTTCTAACATGTACTCAAAACCTGGAAAGGAAAGCCTCTGTTATCAAGAGAAGATGAAAGCCACTGCCATGTCCAAGTTTTAGGTTTTGATAAGGAAAAAAAAAAATCTTGCTTTGTTTCATTGGGTCACCCTGAAGCTGGGAAAATTTCAGATATAATTTCTATGTTTTTACAAAACAGGTTGCGGTAAAACAAGAAACTGATGTTTAAATCATATCGCTTCTTTAAAAATGTGTTGCAAAGGTGACCTTACTGCAGCATCTAAGACGAAAAACAAAGAGAAAAACCGAAAGCAATTGATATCTTTTTGCTCTTTGGCAGCTTCTAAAGCTCAAGGTCAACCAATAAAACTTTGTATTGCATTGCTTTTAGTTTTTACTTATTTAATCAGTGCAAATGGGCTTGTAGTTTGTTGACATTTAATTTCTTTTGAAACTTGTGCACATGAAAAGCGTGCAGTGCACAAACATGTGGATCATATAAAATGTGACATGAATGAACACAGGAGCAGTCCAGGTGTTTTGCATTTTCTTGTGTTGTAAACCTGGCATGCCAAAATAGATATTGTATATTAAGAAAATGAATAATATCGACAAGAAAAAAAAATCTTAGATATCTTGGGTTCAAACTGTCTGCAAAGAAATAAAAGTCATAAGAAATATATGAATCACTGATTTTTATAAATCTATTTGCAAGTACTGCACAGAAGGAACATGAATTCTCACAGACTGAACTTCCAGAGTCTTAAATGCCAAAATGACAAGTGAGTTTCTGTTGAGCAGCTGTGAGAGCTAAGGAACAGTGGAGCGCACTGTCATCACCCTGTGTCTTTGGAACCACATTGTGGATATAGCATACAAGATGAGCACTCATGCGAGGATACTTTTCTGCATGTCAGTACTGTTCGATGTGCTTGCAATTCAGAGTCCCTCTCTCACAAACAGATGAAAAACAAATCCCCTTCATTGTCCTTGTATTCTACTTATATGCCTGTTGTTTTCCATCCACACACACTGTTTTGACTTGCACAGGTTTTAAAATGCATTAAATAGCATAGCTGTCCTGAAAAAAAAAAAAAAAACTAAAGGCACGTAGGCCTCAGAGATCAAATGATTCTGGTTGGTTAAAAGTTTGCTTTAGCCCAACTGATTTTATCAAAGAAGACATGAAAAAGAATAAATACCAAAGAGCATGGGTGAAAATCAGAGACAACAGGTTCACTGGATATTCTCCACAATGTTTCCTCTCTCATTACTGTTGCAAGACACAACCATAGCATCAATCACAGCACCAACAGGAGCAAGAGTCCATCACGCTTCAGACTGTTCCACATGTTTCCGAAACTGCCCCCAAGTGACAGCAAAAAATCTAAATGCGTATCTGTGTAACATTAATGCAGAGCAGTTGTAGAACCATGTTCTCCAAGGTGAAGTACACACTTTATTCAGTGAAGGAAAGCTGTCTGAAGCGTTTGCCTGCTCTGGACTGATGAACATGAACTAACATCCACATGCAGCCAAAACACCTGCAGCAAGACTGAAGCTCAGATAAAACCACATTATTACACTTCTTAAACCTCTCAAAGTAATTAGTTACCCTACATTTAAAATATATGTTAGAGTTTTGACTAAAGTGCTAGCTTACTCATGAGAAATACAGATGACTACGAAGATTAAGCCAACAAAAGCTCACTCACCTTTATTGGCTCAGTGCTGAAACAAATCTTCCGACTGGGAGGCGCAGGCTCCTCTTCCTCAGGGAGGCCTGGGATCTCAGAGCAACTGCTCTCCGGCTGATATACCTCCTCATCATCTTCATCTTCCTCCTCGTCAAGCTGGCTTCCCCCAGAGTCTTCCTCTCCAAGTCCACTGTACGCACTTATATCTACTAGATCTCCCTCTGAGTAATCCTCCCTTCTCGAGCCATCCTCATCATCATCCTCATCCTCATCCTCCTCCCTCTTGCTCTTCCATTCTGAGTCTGCTCCTTTCTCGTCTGAGGAGGAAGAGGAAGATCGAGGCTCTTTCTCTCCATTTTCCAGTGAAGCATGAACCTCGGCTTGCACTAACCTCCCTCCGGTTTCAGAAATCCCACTTGAGCCGTCCAACTTTCCCACCTGTGGCTCCAACTCAAGGGCCGCTGTATTTGAGCCCCTCACTTCAGTCGTTGCCGGCGGGGCACCTGATTCTGGTTTAGCCTCAGATGAGGATGAGGAGGAGGTGACAGTCACTGAAGATGACGAGGAGTTGGAGGAGTTGGAAAGTTGGTCACCTGACTGTCCAAACCCATCTTTCTCTTCATTTGTAACCACTCCCCCTATGCTCCTCTGCAAAGCTTCTGGCACCTCTGCTGCCAGGGTAACTGCTGCTATCTCCTCTTCACCCTCATTACCAAGGAGGAAGCGCCTTTGTCTGCAAGAGGAGGACAAGCAGAGACTATGGCACCACTTAATCAATTCGTACATTTAGGAAGGGCTAGGAAATTAATCAAAAATTAATTGAAACCAACATTCAGAATCTATAACAGACATAATCCTTTCCATGTCAATCATTTCAATTGTCTGAAATATATTAAATGACCATGAAAAGTTAACCTCTGTGTTTCCTTCCACTTATTTTAAAATAACAAAGATATGTACTCTTTTTTTTTTTTTTTTTTTTTTTTTTTTTTTTAGAAAAATGTCCCAGTTTTAACAGTTGAGCACATTTGGAGCAATTTTTTCTGTAATCTATGTGGGCAAACAATAAAACAAAAATAAAATTTCAATTAATTGTAATCGAGGTAACATGTTTAATTAATCATGATATTGATTTGAGGTCATATTGCTCAGTCCTATGCACAATATGACCCCAAATCAATATCATGATCACTATGTTTTGGTTCACCAGCTCTTTTCCAAACCAACTTCCTTGCTTTCTCACCTTCTTTTCGACTGCATCAGCTCTGACTGGAAGTTTGGGCTTTGGTGCCAAAGCAGGGGCTGACCGACGCTGGGAGAGGTAGGAATTGTGTTGCGGTTCGGACTTCTCAAACACCGCGCTGAGTTGGCTTACAGTCGGGCTGACAGCCTCGCTGGGCCCAACTGAAGTTGGAGCAGTGGGAAGAGAGGCGAGAGTGGGAGCGGGAGGATCATCAAGTCGATCGAGAGCTTCAGTGGACCCGTTAAAGCGAGCCACAACATCTAGACGGCTCCCCTGGAAGCCTGACACCCGCTCCTTCTTCAGCAAGATGCGGTTAGTGGCAGCTTGCTTCTCCTGACAAAAACAGCAACTCAGTCAATGATTTTGATGCTAGTGGAAAAAAAAAAAAAAACACAAAACAAATGGAAGCGTAAGGGCTCACCTGTAGGGTCCGCTGTTCAAATATTCTCCGGGTCTCCTGAAGCTTGGAGAAGCCCGTGGATGAGCCTCCGCTGTCTCCAGCTGTTTTAGAGTCAAAGCGGTTGATCCTCTCCGAGACTGTGCCCCCGAGTTTCAGAAGGGCGCTATGGTCAACGTTCTCATTGAGGCTAGAGGCTCTAGGTATAGATAGTTTCAACGCCTCCTCCTTATCTGCAAAAAACAACAACAACAAAAGCAAAAATAGAGTTACAGTGTGTGACATTTAAGGCAACCTACTGACAGAAGTGCAATATAATGTTCATGACTGGTGAAAAGGGTGTTGAATGATGTCAAAATTTGATATGTTTCGACAAAAATTAGATATCTCTTTTTTTACTATCCAACAGGCGGATCCAGACATGATGCATGATTTCCTCCTCACCACTTTAAAAATTTACCCCCAGGTCTAGAAGGAAAAAAACAAATACTGGCTCTAGAGTGGGGTTTTTATGGTTTTCACTCAGTTACTATATTCCGTTCATTTAAGCTTATTTTCTTTTTTCGATTTTTTTTACGGAGTACAAACCTAATCATATATTCAATGCTGAAAGACATTTTCTGTTTACTGTGTTTTGTATTAGGGTTTGGTAGTCTGCTGGAAGATGTTGTGGTGTGTAATCAAAGTCTCCATGAAACAGCTTCTGCAGTTTTATTTGCTCCTGCACATGTTTTATGGTTCTACAAAAGTTCAGGAGGCTGCCCCTCCCCCAGAACCCCACGGTACTCTGATCAGTGAGCTCTGACGGTCTCAGTAGTTTGTTTTATTGAACCAGTTCTATAGTCCCCTGCAGAACATCCCTGGGTGAGGACAGGAACATTCAAAAATACATTAATGATGGATGAAAGGTCATCTATTAAAGTCACAAGCGACCGCCATCAACAACCAGTGTGATCGTCATCACACAGAAACCTATATGGATAATTCCAGTAGAGCTGGAGAGTCGTACCTTTGCTTGTCTTAACCAATGAATCTTACAAGTACCCAGATAATTTCCAAAGGACCCATACCATATAGGCTCTACTAGAATTTAAAGTTCAAGACATTTTATTGGACATAAAATTGGTATACAGTCTCTGGTGCATGACGAGTCATCAGTATTTTTAAAGTGCTCCAGTGAAGCTGCTGCAGGAAATTCTATGTTCAGATCTGAAGATATTAAATACGACAAAGCCGTAAATTTGTTTTTTAAAGTACATATAAATCTGAAGAGCACAAAGGTTAATAAACATAGAGTTTAGACTAACATTAAGAGTGAGAACCTGTGAAGAAACAAGATGACCACTTCATACTCAGCTGACTTAAAAAGCTGATCAAGAAAAAACTATAACAATTAAGAAGATAAATGTAAAAAAAAACAAAAAAAAAAACAAAAACAAATAAATAAAAACCATGCTTTTACTGTTTACTTCAAACAAAAATAGACAACCCAAGACAAGTAACATATTTAGTAGCTTAGTTCAGTGTAGGACAAATAACAGACTCAGCTAACCTCTTAAACCTTCAGCCCATTATCACGCTGCTGCTTTAACATGACACGCACCCCCACTAAAGGGGGTTAAACTGTTGGTTTGAGTTAGCGGCCCACAGGGCATTTGGCAAATGTAATAATCAGACCTTAGGAAACAGTTTGGGAGGACTTTTCTGAGGTGCAAATGTCCCCATCTCCAAAAAGAGAAAAACAGATGTGCATGTATCCAACCTGTAAGGCCTCAAAGTGATGGATTCTTCATACTCTTAATGATCTTAGTTTTGGAATCAGTTTGAAGAACTGATATTTGTTTTAAAAAAAAATCTTACTTGCTGTCAGATAGCATGAGAAAGATCTTCCCACACCACATTGTTAATGCCAGGTAGAGGACGCTGGCTTTGTCCCATTATCTGTTGCTACGCTAAAATCTGTAGCTCACAGTGGAACAAAAAATCTTTTATAGGTTCTCCATGAAACTCTTAAGAAGGCAGCAGTTTCTTTCTTTCTTTCTCTTTCTTTTTCTTCTTAAATACTGGGCAATGTAAAGCCTGGCTGTCTTGCAATTCAAATTTAAAATTGCTGTTCAGGAAGGTTTTAAACAAACATTTCATCCTTTGCTCCATCTACCTTCCACCTTACCACGGGTCTGACAAGCCAGAGTTCTGAGTTCTCCTCACACAAATCATCTAAAGGTGGTCGACAAAAATAAAACGATGAAGTTTCCTTACCTATCATTTTGGCTCCATCCTCCTCATCACCAGGAGACTGCATCTGCATGAACATGTTCTTGATGCGATGAACGTTTGATCCATACTTCCGGCCCCTCCCTGTCGGACGAGGCAGGAGAGCAGGTTTTGAAACAGCACCTCCATTTGCAGCATTGTTGAGGTGGTCGGTGGCCTTTTTCAGAGCTGCCAGCCCTGCCTCATAGGCATTGCGGTGTGGCGAGGGACTCCGCAGATTGGAACTTCCATTACTCCCAGCGGAGGCTCCGTTTGCCCCTGTGGCAGATGGGTGCTCGGTCTTCATCATGCTTGGTCAGTCAGAAACCCCCAGGAAAACTACAGGTAAGTCGGGATGAAGGCAGCTGCATGCTGGAGCTGTTTGGGATTCACCTCCTGAGAAAAACAGAGACAGATCAGTTGTTTACATTTTTACATGTGTTTCTATTGTGTTCATGCAAGCATTTTTAACTACATCAAAAACAAAAATGTATATTCCATTTGCTGATGTGGTGCAAAAACCAACATCCAGCTTCAGATGACAGATACACAGTGAACAGTTGGCTTTAAGACACGGCACACATACAAAAGAAAAAAAAAAACTTTCCAGCTTCTCAGATTTGTTAGTTTACACTGAAAATCATCCTGAATAGCTGCTGGTCAAACAAAAATAAATACCAACTACCCGACTGAAATCGTTAACATAACATTTGAAGAAACTGATCTCCACTTTCCCATTCGCAGCAGACATGTTTGCATATTTACGTTGATAATTAGATAACAGAAAAACAATGATCATATACATCTGGAAAGAACAAAATTATTTCTGTCAGCCACCATAGAAAATAACAGGATAGTTGAAAGATGCCATTGTGACATATTTGAACTTATTCATTGATTTACTTTTTTACTTACATCTTTACTTCTGTTTATAAGGCTTTTTTTAAGCTATATTACTATAATTGGTAGAGATGCATGATCATGGATTCCTGTTGATATTATTCATTTATATTATTATTTATATATCATATTAATCTGCTGATTTTTTTTTTTTTTTTTTAACAGATGCTGTCTGTCTGTTGATGTTGTTATTGTGACAGCCCATTGCTATAGAAAGAGCTAAAATGCAATGCTTTTTACCACATTAACTGTGCATAAAAAATATGCCTCACTCAAACAATTTGAAGACAAAAGGTTTGGGGAAACGGCCTCATCTGCCTGTCAATGTTCATTTTATGCTGAAGATAATGCTGATACTGAACATGTGCTTATGTCATCAAGTAACACTGCTTGAGGAAAAAAATGGCTCTGTGCTCAATTGCAGAGCAGTGTCTACATTAAAACAGTCACACAACAAAAGAAAAACCAGCAACAACTAACTGCTTACACTTAACTGAGCTTTAGTCAACTCACTAGCTTTGCCAAATGTCATCAATGCATTTTTGCCTTTGCAAAGTGCCTGACTTTAAATGATCTAAAAAGGGAGGTCAGTCATTGCTTTGTGAATTCAGGGCAGAGTCGAGGTAGAAAAAGTTTGAAAATTTTATATTAAGTTTCAAAATATGGTCGTTCCGAGTTAACCAATCAGAATGAAAAAAAAAAACCCCGACCTGATGAAGCACGAAGCTGGTTAACGAAGCTTAACGTAAAGACTGCTAATGTTGGGAAACACTGAGTAGAGCTCAGTCCAGCCATCATATATGCCCACTTAATCCTCGGCCGGATCACAGGGATCTGCTGGAGTCTATACATGGATGTCGGCCACCATATGGGCGAAAGGCAGGGATCCACCCTGGACAGGTCATCAGTCCATCACAGGGCCACACATAGACAAACAACCACACACACTCACAATCACTTCTACGGGCAATTTAGAACCACCAATGAACCTAACATGCATGTCTTTGGACTGTAGGAGGAAGCTGGAGTACCTGGAGGAAACCCACACAAGCACCAGGAGAACATCCAAACTCCACACAGAAAGACCCCTGTTGAGGTTCAAACCAGGAACCTTCTAGCTGTGAGGCAACAGTGCTGACCACCAAGCCACCATGGCTAGGCTCAGTTCAAAGAGAGAAACATCAACACGGCACCTTCTTTCTTGAAACTATATAAAAGTTTAAAGGCACATATTATGAAACAGATCCTGTTTTTTGTGCTTGTGAGCATACATTTAGAGAAATAAGTATTTCACTGATTCAGATGTTCAAGGTATTACGTGATAGACAAAGCTCAGAGGAGAATTACCCAGCCTCCCTGTCTTCATCTCCAACTAAGTTCAAATCTTGCTGCTTTTCTCGTACCTCATAAGTGGAAGGTTGCATGTAGTTTTTTTCTTGCTGTTTTGCTTTGCAATTAAGTAGTTGGTAATTAAGCAGTCAGTAGTTATATAACTCACTTAACTGAAGAAAGAAATTAGCTAATAAAACAGTACTTCCAGTACTTTATGCAATGTTTTATATCCTGATTTGGAAATGTGTCTTTTATTTTAGCCTTCATCATCATCATCATTTAGTTCATCAGCAAAGCAACAGAGGTTCTGACAAAAACACACAGTGAAATTTTGTCAGCGTAGGCAACAGTTCTTAATGTTAGCTTCTAATATTAAATCAGGCACAGAATGGATCAACAATTACTTTATTAAGCCTATAAGTATTGCATCATTTATGATGCTATTTTTTTTTTTTTACTGGTCCATTACCCATACTGGCTGGCCTTAGGTTACTTCAGCGTTCCTGTCTGCAGTGTTGCTGCAGTATCATCATCTGCAATGTTTTAACAACCTGGGACAGTTCGGTGTATGACTCACTATGAGGAGGAATTGATACCAACTGTCCGTGGCCATTTTGCAGACAATGAAGATATAAGTATCTGAGAATAAAGTTGCCAGACAATCTTTTATTTTCTGTGGTCATGTGAACTTGGTTTGCTGTGTGTTCCTGTGTGCGCTCGATGTGATTTACATTAACATGGTTCAGGACGGCTGCATATAGGTCTCAAATGAGGCTCCATACAGATCTTAAATAACGGGGAGGCGGGTGGAGGAGAGTCAAGTGACTCGCTCCATCCCTTTAAACCATTTCCTACATGGGCTGTGTTACTGTAATCATGTGACATTTTGACCCAAACATTTCAGTAATTTCATTAAACTTAGGAAATTGTTTTAAGTTTTCTCGATAGGTTATCTCCAAAGATGTTTTTTTTTTTTTTAGGCTATGAGTCCATATGAGCCATGGTGAGTCTCTGCTGGCTGGCTAGCAGCAAAATTCCTGAAGATAGCCTCCTGATGTACCCAAATGTGTGAATCCGTTGAATATAATATGCCAGACTGTGTTTATGCTACACAAGCTCATTGGTTGTAACTTCATACTGACCACACAGACATGAGTATCAAACTTACTAGCCAATATCTGGCTTTGGAAAGCAAAAAGAAAAAAATAAAAATGTATGCCAGAAAGTGATTTGCAAAAATATGTCTCTTCCTGTAATAGAGCACCAAGGAAAGATAATTTAATAATGGTAACAACATAAAGTAATTTCGACTGTAACACTTTTAGTGAACCTTTAGCAGGACCTGTAAAACACTCAAACACTATCCAGATGCAAATCCATTAGCAGGTCTGTGGCAGACCTCTGCCAAACGCCACAGACGGTCACTAACAAAGAAAAGACATCTACGTCACTTTGAAATGAAAATGTAATAGTTTTGCAACTTTGTTGAAAAATTAATTACAAATAAATCTAAATTTTCCCAGCAAGGGTCTATGGGAATTGTGTGAATAATGAGGAGTGAAGATTTATGCAGTGATTTCAGTTAGGGTTAGGGTCTTATTCACACCCTTCAAGTGTGAATGAGAAAACACAAAAGTCAAATTGTTTTTATTTTTCCTTGGTCTGTGATGACAGTAAAATAAATAGCTCTTTATTTCTGAATGTTATCTTCCTGCACTGGAGAAAGTTCAAACTCACCTTTTTACACATAAAGCAACTCATATGAAAAATAAAGAGGAGACTGATCAATTATTAAATCATATCTGCATGCAGGCGGATTGTAGATGTTGTTTAAAGGCAATGCAGGGAATAGGAAAGAATTTTCTGGCCCTTAAGTAATTCCAAATAGCACTGCTGACAAGCACACGCACAGCAACCACAGTCTTATGATGCTTCCTGGCCAAATAAGAGATTCTCACACACTGATCATGTGATTAAAAAGTGAGCAAATCCAATGTTAACCAAGTAACGTTTGTAGATGCCTCTAGAAATACCACACATATACACACGCACACTATTACACAGCTCCTGGTCTCTTTCCTGTCATTGTTAAGATGACGCTGGTGGCTCCCGGTTTAACTGATAAACACAACCTGACACACACAAACATTCAGATGTATAACGCAGGCGTTCAGAATCAGGAGCCTGTCTCCATCGACTCCAGCATGACATGGTGCATCTCTTCTGCACTGACTGTGTAGCCAGAATGGAAACAACAACAAAAGCAGCATCAGCTCCCATTTCAAAGAAAAAACTTCATCTGCCTCCTGCCTACCCACAATCCCCCGCAGTTTGAGGTTTCTTCCTGCTATTCAGTCTCGATTCTCACTCCCAACTGGGCTTTTGTTTTCCTGCTGGAGGACACACATTTTCATGCTTCCTAACCAGTGTTTTGCTGCTTGTCGAAACACAAACATGAACGACAGACAGAGCAGATTTGCATTAAAAGATAATTCCAGTTTATTTCAAGTCATTAACGTTGCTGTAATTGATTAGCCTCTGCTTCTGTCACAGCACTTCCCTATAATGAGTTCTTCTGTTACTGCACTTCCCCATAATGACTTCTTTCTGCACTGAGTGAATTATCTAATCTCAGCCTGGATTCCAGTGCACTGTATTTACCAACACCTTCTCCAGAGGCCTCCCAGCCTCCTACCACAGATGTTATACACGCTCAATGCGCAAGTCTATGCAGCCTTTCAGTCTGCACCAATCCTCCTCAGCTTAGATGATATGATCTATTACTGAGAGATACCTGAAAGTTGTTTTTTTTTTTTTTTTCCAATCATAAAGGCAGAATATACACAAATCCAGGTGAGCCAGTTCACGTCTGTTTGCTTATATGGTCGATACTGTCTATGAGGCACCACTGCAGGTAGGGATGTGGATGTTTCTGAACGGACACGAGAGGTGAATTCTTCGGGTCCTCGTGCCTGCACAGCATCTTCGCATCGCTCGGCGTTTGCGTGCGTCACTCACACGGCGCTCAACAGAAGGCGCATTATAGTAAACACAATGACTCCATCCATTCACGCGACAATCCCCGCAAACTGTGGAGGCGAGTCCCCGGCTCGGCCTGGTGCAAGGGTTCATTCCGCCAGACACACTGCGTACTTCTGCAACTGCTGGCTAGCTGGAGGAAGGCTTTTCTGGCATACGCAACATTACAGGCTCCCGCACACTCCAAACTCCTATCCAAAAACCTGCCTGTTTTCAGGTACTCCTTTTCTGCAAAGCGCATTTCCCTTTACTGAAAACCTTTTTAGTGTTCTTGCAGCCAATACGCTTAGCTCGTTATTTTGGCTTTAATTAAAACACACAGCAGCATTTAGTAAAGTGAAAAAAATAAAAAATAAATATACACAGGCAGCGTTCACTGTGATTACATTTCGTCATTGAATTGAGATTCAATTTAAATTAAACGGTGCTTGGCGAAACAGAATTAGGCCGAATTGTTTAGGAGATGTTAGAAATTCCATATCAATCGCACTTTTACGTTTTAAGGGGAGATTAACTCCGCTGGCACGTACGGGAACATAAAATATGAGGTTTTTGAAAAGGGGCTTGGCGTGACGCCGTGAAGAAAAGTGAGCGTGGATCTGGTGTTCCGGTTGTGTTTTCCTGTTTAGATCTATCACGTCCTTTAAGTCCAGAATGTTCCGACATTAACAGCGGAAGCAGACAAGAGTTTTGACAGTTTAATACGGCGTCACCGGCCGGTTTGTGAGCCAGAGGCAAACGTTAGGCAGGCCCAGCTGGCTGTCTGCTGCGCCGCGCCGCGCCGCTTCCTTCCTGCAGCCTCTCCTCTGCCACAGACAAACGGATTTGATAGATATGAACACTGGTAAAAGATCATCAGGACTAATACCACCCGACACCCGCTGCCTCCCCAACCATACCTTACATTCCAGTTTAGCAGCAGCCCGGTGCCCGTTAGGATCCGTGGAAGTGACAGTCCATTGTCCTGCTGCTGTTACTGATTCCTCCTGTGAGCGCCTGCCTCCTCTCTGCTCCTCCTCTTTTCTCTCATCATGTTTTCCTCCATCCCTTTCTCTTCTCTCACCTATACTCTTCTCCGACCTTCCCTTCCCGATCTGTATTTTCCTCTTGTAGATCCACTACTTTATTTTCTCTCCTTTTCTGTGTTTATCCTCGCCTTTCAAGCCTTTCTCCCCATTGCGCAGCAATCTTTCCATCAGGATTAAAGTTTAATCCCTCGGGTCAACGTTACAATTGAAATGTTTTATCTTTGATGCTTGATAGATTGAAAGAATAGAATGATGACAACAACAACAACAATAATATAGCCCACCGATTGGTTATGAAACTTAACAGGCAGCAGTCAGCAACAGTCCTGCTGACAGCCTCTCCTGGTTAACTATTAAGGTGGTTGACTTTTACTACCTGTTTTGGAATAAACAACAGCTCAGTGGCAGCAAGGGCTTTTGACAATTAGTGTTTAAGCGACATCTGCCGGTCGACTTTGTAAAGGGCGATTAAAATGATGTTTACGCTGCTGCAGCTGTAGTCCAGCAGATTTAACTGATGCAAGGAGTTAAAGTAGCCAACACTTGACCAGCAAACATATGTTCCCATCATAGAGCACGTGGATGTGGTTTAGTGTGTGCCAAAGTGTTATGAATTTATTTTAAAAAATAATTACAAAAAAAAATTAAAGAAATACAACAATAGTGACTTCCTGACTGGCTCTCATTTTGACAACAGGATGCTCGGGCTGTGCTTTATATTTTCAATTTCATAAAAATCACGTTGTCTTGAAAGCTAAAATATACATCTATCTATCGTTCTATCTCTATATAATCATTCTTCCTTTAGCCCACCCAGGTGGTGTTGCCTTCTTCAAGGCTCAGGTCCTCTACCAGAAGTCTGGGACTCTGAGGGTTCTGTCCAGGATCTCAGATGTTCCCACCAACGTGCTCCTCTGGACAGAGATCTCAGATGTTGTTCCTGGTATCTGCTGGAACCCATCAATCCAGCATGGGGGTTACAGCTCCCAGTACCCAGTACATTTTTTCCACATCTTCCTTCAGCCTTTGGTATTTCTTGAGTTTTTCATGTTCCTTCTTCCTGATGTTGCCGTCGTTTGGGATGCCCTCATCCACCACTGCCATCATCTGATGTTTATCCAGCACCACTATGTCAGGCTTCAATCACAGGGGGATGGTGAGGAGATGAGGCCTTTCCCACCAGCAGTCATCTGGCAGGAGGCAGGCTGCACTGCTACACCCTGGATCGAATCTTCAGTCCACTACATCACCTCGGTGCTCATAATTCTACACTGGCAAATTCATTTAGCAAATGACAGCTTGCATTTTGAATAAGTTTACTTTTGTACAGAGACAAGCAAGAGAAGCAACCATCCACACTCACACATGATTTTTAATTCACGAATGAGTCTAATATAAATGCTTTTTGGGCTGTGGGAGAATGTAGACTATCCAGAGAAAACGCATACAGACAGAAAAAAACATACAAGCTCCAAAAGAAAAAAAAAAATCCTCAGCTGAGATTTAAAGCAGGGAGCTTCTAACTGTGAGGCAACAGTACTCAGTGCTTTTCAGCTGATTTAATTCAACTAAATACTGTATTGTCATAGTTGGTGTATAATGGCTGGCTATGAGCAAGAGTTAGTTGAAAAATGTGACCAGAAGAGGGCAGCATAATGACGTTTTCCTCTAGGGTCAAGGCAAATTCTTAGATGCAGACATGGTTGGAAACTGCCAAGACAGTGGCTCCATGTTCATCCTCATGCAGATATTCCTGTGTCTACTTTCTTCAGTTTAGATTCATCAGAAACAGAAACAAGAGGAATCTGAACCCAGATTAATGGGGCACCTCAAATAGTGGGAAAAAGGAATCTAGAGAATACTATAAAACACATATAAACTGAGCTGCAAGATCAAAGTGTGTCTTGGAGTAAAACATGCTACCCAGTAGCAGAGCCTCCGTCTCCCAACAAGATGATACAAAACATGCATCCAGGAGCAGAACAGGATGCATTAAAGGAAAACACTGTCATGTTCTGCTATGACTTTAATCCAAGTGAACATCTACAGAAGCTTTTTTCCAGAGAGCATACAATTGTGTTCAAAATAATAGCAGTGTGAGTAAAGCTCAAAATTCTTCTAATGGCTTTTATTTCCATATGCAAATGCAGCAGGAACACTGCACATTGAAGAAAAAAATTTCAAAATTTGTTACTGTTTACATTAAGTGGAGATAAAGGAATAGTGGGCTGTTCGAAAATATTAGAAATTGGAGTTCAATTAGTCATTCATTCATTCATGTGAAGCCCTTATTTAAGAACGAAGGCAGCAAATGTTGTACATGCTGTTTATAGAGCATTTATCTCTGAAAATCTGAGTAAAATGGGTTGTTCCAGACAAAATAACATTTTCATGGCAAAAAAAATGGCATCCCAAATCAGAAAGACATGGAAGATCTTTCAGAGCTACACATTGACCTGCAGTTCCACCCTCTAACCATCCCAGCGTTTACCTCCACCTGTGTCTTTAAAGATGTCTCTGTGGGATATCAGCTATCATGCTGACCTGCAGTCTGACCCTCTGACCACCTCAGTGTTGCTGCCTGCATCTGTTTAGTCATCTCTGTAGTGCATGTGCATGAGAATTCTTAGTTCTCCAGTTAACTGACAATTACTATTAATATAAATTGTCCTATATAATATTGACAATATGTTTGTGTCTGTCCTCCATCCTGTCCTGTCTCCCTCCTCTTTCCTTCCTTCCTTCCTTTACCAGGCTGGCCTTTAGCAGGAAGGTCCCCATTACGATCCTGCTCAAGGTTTCTTCCCTCTTAAAGGGGAGTTTTTCCTTGCCACTGTACGGCTGAAAGTTTTTTTTTTTTTCCCCCTCGAGGACAGTTTTTTACTCTACTTGATATTTAATATTACTAATAGTTAGTAATATTTTCTCAGGGGTCGTGAAATAGAGTTTGTATTTTAAGAGATGCTATACAAATAGCACAGGTGGCTTGGTGGTCAGCACTGTTGCCTCACAGCAAGAGGGTTCCTGTTTCGAACCCCGGCAGGGGCCTTTCTGTTATCCCCATGCTTACATGGGCTTCCTCCCAGTCCAAAGACATGCATGTTAGGTGAATTAGTGGATCTAAATTGCCTGTAGGAGTGATTGTGAGTGTTTACGTGGGGCTTCGTCTACAATGGATCCAGGGTGTACCTTTCATTTCACCTGAAGAGAGCTGGGATAGACTCCAGGAGATCCCCCGTGGGTATAGATAATGGATACAAATCTAGTATTCATAATATATTAAAACGGTATCCAAAACATGTGATGTTTTATCAAAAAAGAGCATGCCTGTTACAGCATTATTGCGTTTCATTCTCCTTTAACCCCCCAGGGCTCAGTTAAATTGATATTTGGCAAACACTCCAAGAATAGATAAAAACCCAGCAACATATTAAACTCTGCAGCCTTTCTTGCTGCAGCCTGACATTTCTTTTCAAACTCCAGATAAGCCTACTGAAATGCATATATAATTAGAGAAATAGTATAAAAGGCACAATACACCAAGATGTACCCGTCAAAATTTATTTTATTTTTATAGGAACTCAGATATGATCAAACATGGATTACAAATTGATATATGTAAGCACACAGATGATCCTTTTTGATCAGAAGAGGCACACAGTTTATCTGGAAAATGCCCTACTGCTAGAACAACATCACTTCTTATTCAAACACAGCTTATTTATTTCTAAATGCAAGTAGTTTAAATTGATTATGCTCGTCATGATGTACAACTCTTCCAAAAAGGTATCCAAGATAACATTTTAGGCCACTTGAAAATAATCTCCTTCCAAAGTTCAGTACAAAGCTCTAAAACCCTACATAAGGGAAAAAAAATGTAGTCTTTCTTTGACAACTCTTCATCCCAAATCAGACCAAGTTTTGTGAACCACTAAAAACAACCTTTTCATGTAATTACTTCCCTAAGAAAGGCAGAGGAAGTCACTCATATGTCAATAAGAGCCAATGATGTGAAGGCTATGATCTGAAATTGTATTTGTCATGATGTCCCCTCTTATGTATCCGAGTTACAGATGATGCCTCCCAGATGTTTCGGAGTCACTGATAATATTACTTGGTTTTTCCTCCACCTAGCTGTATACCATAACTCTCCTCACTCATCTCCTGAGGTGATCATCATCCAGTCTCCTCTGTTTCTTTCTATGCCTGCCAATCTTTTGAATATCTCCCTTACACCATCAGCATCCCTTGCCTTGCTGACTCCACCCATCCATCCATTACCCCCAGTGACGGCACATGCTCAGCTGCTGATGACATTTCCTCCCCAGGTTTCGTGTTTGGTTCCTGGTTTGAGGTGAGTTATTGTCACCTCAACCGCCTGCACCTTCTCAAGTTTTGGAGGAATGGAGCAGACCTTGTAGCTCACTTCGTCTCCTTCCACTGGCACATACTCTCCTTCAACGCTGGAGGACAGGGAAGAAAGAGAGAGGAAGAAAGAGTTTCAAAATCCTTACAAATATTACAGTTTTTCCAGTAAAAGTGATGCTCTGAAAACTTATGTCTTCTCTGGCCTGTTGATGAAGAACAATCTGTGCATGTTTGTTGAATTCCAATATTCTTATTTAGAGAAGCACAGTCTTAAATGACTGACCTTTTTATTCTGAATTTAGGATATTGTAGGTTTTATTTTTTTCCAAGAAAGGTTAAATCAACCAATAAAGTAACATAACAGACCAATAAAAGATAACATACTACTGGCTGTGGAGCTTCATTTTCAGCTTCTAAGCCTTTGTTAGCTTCATAGCATGAGGAACACTCTGCAGGATGATGGTGTTTAAAGTTTTTGATTAGTTTTATTGGCTCAAAAGGTTTTGGTTTACAAGTTATTTTTTACATTAGAAGTGGTACAATTTGCTCTCTTTGGGTATTCTGCACACCCGGTGAAAGATTTCCACATAAAAAAACATGCTTCTTGGTGACAATTTCATCACGATATCCATCTGACCAATTCAAAAAACAAAAAAAAACAAAAGACAACAAAGACAAAAACAATACTCTAAAGTAAATAATTTACCGACCCGAGAGGGCTGTGAATATGATGCACTAACTAGTACACTTCTACTCAATACATTTATTATTAGTGGTGTCAACATTAATAATGACAAATCCTGACCAACCTCTAGTGTTTCCCTCCTAACTGTTGCAACAGTTGTGCAACCACCAGCATAGAAATCATTATTTGAAGTTTTCCAGTCAGGATTGAGAATACGTCATAGCACAGACAACACAGGTTAGAGTCACTAATTACCTCCTCATGGCCTCAGACAATGAATTAGTGTCCACACTAGTTCTGCTGGACCTCACTGCTGCTTTTGGCACCATACTTACCAGCATGTTACTGCACAGATTAGAGCAAGTTATTGGAATTTAAGGGACAGCACTAGGCTGGTTTAAATCATATCTATCTGACAGATTCTTGTTCGTTCATGTTAATGATGTTTCTTCAACGCAGACAAGGGTCTGCTAAGGTGTCCCACAGGGTTCAGTGCTAGATCCTGCTCACACTTTACATGCTGCATCAAGAAAATATTATCCGGAGTCACTGCTAATTTTTTATTGCTATGCTGATGGTTACGCAGCTGTGTTTAACTCTGAAGCCAGAACAAAACAGAACCATTAGCCAAACTTGTCTGCACTTCTGACGTCTGCATGTTTCAAGCCTGTGGGTTTAAAACTAAGGTACTGTGGTGAAGGTCATCAGATATTCTACTGTCCTCCTACACACACCTCACTCCCTTTTTTGTGTGCTCCCCTCTACTCCCACAAACCCTGACATCGTTTAATGTCAGTGATTAACACCAAAGCATCCTCTCACTCACCTTCTCCACAACAAAGAGGAAAGAAAAACATACACACACCTGGAAGTTTGCACACAAATATACACATATGTATGCACAGTTAGGATGCTTCCATTCTCTGGCCTGTCCACAAACTCAATCATCCCCAGATAGCATGAACACTCACTCAGAGATGTGCACAAAGACGTCGCTGCCTCCATCTGATGGTATGATGAAGCCATGGCCTTTGGAACGGGAAAAATATTTACACACACCAGTGAATACGGGACCCTCGGCTGCACGTGCCGTCCTGGATAATATGGGTGATATAGATGTAGGAAAGAGAGTTGAATGAAAATTAATTTAAAAAAAAAATTTTGCAAAATATTTCTGTTTACACATGAGCCATTAACTTTATGCCTCTAAATGATGTAAAAGAAGATATGGAAGAGATATCATTAGTTAAGGCACTTATAAGCAAAAAGGCTGATAAATATTTTGATTTAGAGTAGAACACTAAAAAGGAAATTGGTTCACATGACATATTGTATTTTTGTGGTTTCATCACTGATTAACCCCATTTTCCACAATATTGAACTATACTGAATAGAGCAGTATAATAGAGGACGATAAACTTGAGGAGTACTAAATATCAAAATTTACTATATGTTACACTCACAACATCAAAGCGTGTAATCAGAGCAATAAAACATGCCAGTGGGCACTGTAGCACACTGATCAGTCTTTCTGATCAGCTTTCAGCATTCAAAAAAAAAATGAAAGACTAGAAATGTAATAAAGGACCTTGAGTATATAAAAGTTCTGTTATCATAATTGAAGCAGAAATGGTTGCTGCTGCAAAAACAGCCACAAATTGTAAAATGTGGATGCTTCACTTTGCTTTTTCTTTCCTAAGCACACACGACCTAAACAAACCAGCATAGTTTCAAGTAGAGATGCATGACATTGGCATCTGGCGATAAAGACTAAAAAATGAAACATCTGCATAAAACACAGATGGTCCTATGCTAATATCTATCCATTTATTTTTCCGCCGAGTGCACCATGAGCATGCTAGCACGAATGGTTAAAAAAAAAGAAAGACGTCATTATGTTGATGAGCATAAAAGAGGGACAAACTAAAGACATCTGCTTTGTTTTCAAAGTGTCGGAGAGTAATAGCAAAGTTGCTGTTTACAATTATGAGAAATTTGTGAAGATCAAGCAAGAGAAAGAGACTCCCGCATAAAAAAAAAAAAGTGTGGCCGTTAAATGTAGATATAAATGGCTTTCTCTGCAAAATTTTTAACACAAAATATTATTTGCACCTGAATCCACACTTGGGAAACTTTAGTATTAAATATCAGTGACAAGTGAACCTTTTTTTTTTTTTTTTTTTTTTTGGTTTTTCGTGTATGCGTTATCTCACGCTGAGAAGGTCCTGTTCCTGCGTGTGGGCAGAGGGCTCGGGATGAGGTACCCTCTCAGAGGGGAAGGTGAGCGGTCCCGATGCTTGCGGGCTGGAAGCTGCAGGGACTCTGGAGGGGGGAGGGGGCAGACACACCTTCATAACACCATGACAATGACAAACATGTCATCTGTTCTTCTAGACTTTATCAACAGATTAGTGCCACCAAAATAAATGGCTTCGTTAGCTTCTTCTTTATGGTCAAAACCTGATATATTAGTGCAACTTTTAATTGGACCAATTTTATTTCACACACAAAGGCAAGTCAAAGTGCTTTATGAAAAGAACAGAAATAAATAATTTAATAAACATGGCACAGGAATGCAAATAAAATTCCTAAAAAATGCACAAAATTAGAATCAGACAAAATATATAAAATGAAGCTTAGATAAAGCTTAAAAACAGATGCGGTATAAAATTAAAGTTAAACTGAAAACTGCTGTTTTCCCGTGCCTTTATTTAATTTAAAAGTGGCTTAGAGGTGTGGCCCATTTAATATCAACAGGAAGTTTATTCCATCTGTGAGCAGCATACTACATAAATGCATTTTCACTGTGTTTGGTTGCATTTCAGCTGACTGCCCTCTAAAGATCTGAGAGCTCTAGTTGGTTTTTATTCTACACTGAGATCAGAAATGCCCCACATTATTTATCAATCTGTAAACTAGCAACAAGTCGATTCTCTAAGTAACTGGTATCCAGTTTAAGGGATCCAGAGCAAGTATTGTGCCCAGTTTTCTTTGCTGTTTAAATGTTGCATCTTGAGATTATGACAATACATGCACCATTATCATAAATATACTGTTCAAAAAATAAAGGGAACACAAAATAAGACATCCCAGATCTGAATGAAGGAAATCTTCCTATTAAATAGTATATTAGTATAAGTATATTAAATACAAAAATTATCTGTGGAAATCAAGTTTAGCAACCCATGGGTTTGGAGTTCACACTCAAAGTCAAAGTGGAAAACCAGTATTTAATAAGAATATTTCATTCATTTGTATCTGGGATGTCTTATTTTTGTGTTTCCTTTATTTCTTTGAGCAGTATACTTTAAATGACTTACCAGGAGAACTTGGAGAGAGGAGTGGAGGGGTCACAGGTCGAGACCCCTGACTGGGCACAGCCTCAGAGGACATGTCGTAAGTAGCGTTGCCAAAAAAATAGAAGGAAGGAGGAGTGGGAGGTCACTCTGGAGTTAGCACAGAAATGCTTATGGAACACCTGAGGATAGGAAACAAAAGTACAACTTAAGATTTATCATACACAAACACACACACATTATAGTGTTAGACTGAACCAAGTATCATTTAAAAATACATGCCTATTTCAGTCCTTTAAAAAACACCATATTTTAGAGTTTCCTCTCAGGAGAGAAAAACACCCTCCATTGTTCAATAAAAACAAAAACAATCAGTAATGAGCTGGCATAGTCAAACCCTCTCATTACCAACACAACAATAATTTGGGAACAGTCTGACGCTGCTGTGACCTGGCAGACACAGAGAACAGTTATGTTATTCAATTCTGCACTGGACTTGCATCATTTGTTATTACCGGTAACTGAATGTTAACCAATAATGCAATAGCAGAAAAAAAGCTCTCAATACGTTTCTTATTTCCAAGAATACGCTTCCATTAACAGCATATTCTCGGAAGAGGAAAAGATTAATGGATGGCAGTTAAACAAATATCATAAAATGACATATTGAAGAGGCATCGTTAGCCATTTAGTGAGCTTTCAGATTAAGAGTCGGTATATTTGAGGATTTCTATAGCTGAAGCAGATTTGTAGCAGGATTTAATGTAAAAAGAGGGTCTTCTTTAAAAAAAAACATGTGGTTTCAGTGTATTGTAGCTGAAGAATCTCTAGAAAACAAAAATTTTAAAGCTGCAATAATTAAGATGGTTCAAATCAAGAAATTGACTTAATTGGGTTTCATTACTGCATGAACCCCACAGCAAACTGTGGAGGAGAAAAAAAATCCTGCAGCTTTTCTCAACTCTGCTGGCTGATTTACCAAACTCACTAATCTGGGTATGTGGTCTGTAAATCCTGCACTCAGCCATGTTTTGCCAGAAAGGAATTTTCTCAATAACGGTTATTCTTGTTTAATTTAGTTTAGACTTCATTCACAACACTAAACACCAGGCAGAAAGGCCATGAGGCCAGTCAGGGAAAACAAAGAATTCAGGAGCTAAAGAGGTATGTTTTCTCAGAGAAGCTAAGGAAGGTTTGATATACAAGTCTTTCTATAGTCAAAAAGAGTAGTAGCGCCAAAACAAAACAACAAGAGAATTGTGTAAATGACTTGACAAAGACTTGTTTCAGCCCTCTTACAGAATGCAGAGAAATAGTGATAGTAGAGCTGGGCAATATGAATTCAAATCAATTAATTAAACAGGTTATCTCAATTACAATTACCCAGTTATTTTAGGGGTTTTTTTTGCCCTCCTAGATCACTGGCAAGGTTTTAGTTGTAAATGTATAAAACTGATATTTTTCAAATTAAACATGTTTATTTCTGCTGCAAAGCAGAACATTTTAACATATAGTCTATGGAGATCAACTTGCTTTTGGGGCTAGCCCCTAGTGGTCAGTTGGGGAACTGCAACTTTTTTTTTTAAGTTCTGCGTTACACTGGACTCACACAGCTGCATCACCACCATCTGTCTCCATAGACTTTGAATAGGGCGACATCATCCATTGCCAAACTTAATTGTGGGTTTCATGTGTTGGTTTCGATTGCATTTGCTTTGTCAAAAATTGGCTGATTTTCAACTTTTCCTGTGTCAACGCATGTGTCAGCCAATCAAGTTGCGGCTACACAGCTAGGACTAGCCAATAAAATTGCATATGGAGATGGGACTAATTCAAAACACATGGGTTATTTATGTAGTGAGCAGGAAGAACTTTGATTGGTTGTTTTTGGTATGACGAAGAAATGACAACACCACCAAGCCCTATGCATTGCCACAACACACCTGTGTGAATCCAGTGTTAGCATCAACCCAGAAGCTAAAATGTTGGCACCTGACTACACCATTTGTTGTCGACAAGCACTGCAATTGCACCATCCATGATATCTCCTCTTTAACTCATCTGGGATTTGGGGTCTCAATACAAGTATCTATTAGACCTTTGAAAACTCAACCAGCTGCTCCCACTAGTAAACAATGGCACAATTGTCCCATTGCTATGGTTACACACAAGAGAAAGTTCTGGAAGAAACAGTAAAAAGTACTTAATCATCACATCACGCAAACTGCTGTCACAATTTAAAAAAAAAACAAAAAAACTCATACTACTGCTACCCCTAATAATAATGTTTCAATAAAAGGAAACCTGAGAGTAATATATTCAATCCAGTTATATTTCTCAGCTGCTAAGCTTTTCATAAGTTTACATGCCTTGTTCTTATGTTTTCCCTTACGTTTTTTTAAGTGTAACAATTTCACAGTTTTGATATTGATAAAATCCTAACACTGTCCAGCCCTACCCATAGGAAATCAAACTGTTTTTATTTCTAACACTATTGCATACATTTGACATACACTGCACCAAAATGCATCACAGACCATCACAGAAAATGTTTCCTGCCTGTATCCAGTAAACTATTTAACTCCACCCTTGGTTGGCAATAAAAATAACCTGACCTCTCCACTCACCTGACTCCTTGCACAAATAAGACAAAGTAGTCTTGATACCTTGAGCGTAATAGATTCTATATAACAGCAGAGTCACCAGAACAGTGAGGTCTGGGCTAATGATTAATTACTTCTTTTGATTTCAATTCTTTCTGATTAAATAAAAAACAAATGTTCCATTTTTCATACAAACACAAGCTAAACCCACACTCTCCATTATTGTCTCACAGAGTTCAGGGTGCCTCGTAAAAATTTCCATGATAGTCCTCTCTGTATACCTCATCCCCAAGAGACCCCGCTGACACAGCACATACCAGTCCACAGAGACAACGTGCATGCGTGCGCACACACACACACATACGCTTGATTACACAAACATACATACAAATCTATACATAAGCTCTGGAGCCAATATATAACCCAAAAACAACTTTGTGTAGATAAAGATTGTAATGGCCATTCGGTGTTTGATCAAAATATTTGCGCAGGCAGGGTAAAAGCATTCTGAGTTCTTTCAAACTGATTACATTCACTAACTTGAATTTCAACAAGGCACCATTTAAAATCTCGATGCATACAACAGAGCTGCATTTAGAAACAATAGCGTCTCCATTAGCAGAAGGCCAGAGGACCAAAGTATGTCCCTGCCATGGGGCAGGTACTCAGAGTAGCCCTATAAAACTGCTGGGTGGAGATTACATCGTTTAACCATCACAGGGACATTCACACCTACCGTATTTTCTGGACTACAAGTCACGCTTTTTTTTTTAGTAGTTAGGCTGGTCCTCCGACTTATGTTTCAAAGCGACTTGTATATTAAAATATATGCCACCTCATCCATGACAAAAACAGGGCATCATCTACACTTGCGACAATTACAAGTATGGGATGCACGATAATTATCAGCTTAATGGTTATCAGGCTGATAACAGGAAATTATGATGTCATTCCGATAAGTCCGATATCATGACGAATAGCCCCGATAACATATATTTTTGTCAAAATGTTTGAGACGCTTTCTAATAATTTTTTATTGGAAAAAATAAATATCTGTTCATTTAAAGAGTAAAAACTGTTTTTGGTTTTGTTCATAGTATTGATGTAATAATCTTAGGTATATGTGTGTGTTATCGGTTATCAGTATTGGCCTTTAGGATCTCAAAGTTATCAGTTATCAGTTTTAAAAAACAGTTATCGTGCATACTTAATTACAAGAGTAAATCATGAAGACAACACAAATATTCCACCAAAAAGAAAAAGCTATTCTGCAGAATTTAAACTAAAGATTATAAAATATGTAGCTGAAAACAGTAATCAAGTGGCAGAAAGTTTGGAGTGAGTGGGAAACTCGTCAGGGACTGGAGAAAAGCAGAGGTAACTCTGACAGCTATGACAAAAATGATAGAAGATACAATGGCTAAAGATGGATCCTTGAACAGCTGCTGCTGGAAAAGGTTCATCAATGGTGCAATTATCACCTCGTCTTCTTGCCCAATTCGACATTCAGCAGGTCTGGTGCATTTCATTCCTGCATAGAGGCAGAAACTAAAACTGTGCAAACCTGCTGAGAGGACATCAAAGAAGTGGACCAGCAAGGGAGGGGAACCACTGTAAACATGGCCCTCCACCCATTTAAAGCAGACCAAACAAGGCTGGTGTGAATGTAGCCTCAAATGTCCCCCTTGGCTCTGTGTCATCTTTTCTCATCCATTACCACAATGCAGTGAAGGCAAAACAAACAAACCATTTCAGCTCCCACATCACTCACAGTAGTGAACGTACTCCACTCACTCCATTTTTTTTCTCTGTTATGACTCATTTTACATGTAAATTCAATTTAAGTATTGAAAATAAGTATTGTATCAACCAATGTTACATTATTCCTTTAAAGTTTTTCTCTGTATTAGGGTTGGAAATAGGCTGATTTTTGCAGGAATTGGGTTCTTGACACGATCTGATGTTTGGTAACAACCACAGTAATTTTATTCTTGTCAAATACAGTTAGGAAGTGATGTAGCTATGTGTATATGCTGTAATCAATGTGGATGGAGTGGAAACTTGGGTTATCCTGTGTGCTGTCAAGTACTGAGGTAGCTGGTTGACAGCAGTGGAACCCAGGGATGCACGATAACTGTTTTTTTAAACCGATACCGATAACCGATAACTTTCAGCTCCTAAAGGCCGATACCGATACACAATAACACACACATATACCTAAGATCATTACATCAATACTATGAACAAAAAAAAAAACAGTTTTGACTCTTTAAATGAACAGATATTTATTTTTTACAATGAAAAACTATTGGCAAGCCTCTCAAATATTCTCATAAAGCTGTCAAACAAACCTATTTGATATCTCACATCAACTTAAATAAGCTGCTTTACTTACCGATATAAAAAAATATGGGCTCCTTGAACTGATGGATATACATGCATCAGAATTACTAACTGAAAAAATGCTTTTTTCAATCACAATAAAAAATAATGCACAGGTCATAATGTACTGACACAAGTTAGACTTGTCTTTGTAAATAAACTAAAAAAGTACACTCCATAGTAACAAAGAAACAACGTTTAAAGGATTTTGGCTTGTGATTACATTCAAATGAATGTCTTTAATTAAAGTAAATGAGGTTTAGTAGTTTGGGGTTTTTTTTTTTTTAATCTCATGGAAGCTTTAGATGAGAGAGATGATGGGGGGCGGCGGCCTGGGAGTGGAGGGGTTGACTTGCTGCTGGCTTGCTCACGTTAGCTCATGTTAGCTCACGTTTGCGCAATTTCAGAACTCCATGGAAGCGACGGTTATGTTTCAGGTGGCTGATTGGGTTTGACATATTTAAGCTTGTGCTATTTTTCCCTCCTTCGCTTGGAGAATTTGTCACAAATAACCAGCGAACTATCTTCTTCTGAAACTTTAACGAAGTTCTACACCATCGCCACCATGTTTATTTGTTTTATCAGCACACTGTTCCATATTGCTGCATTCATGGTGTAACGTAAACTCCTCTGTTCCCTCGTTTGCTCGTCGTTCTTTCGGCCTTATCTATTTTTTATGTGTAACATGTGGGAAAATACTACGAATATCAATTCAAGTCAGCAACTACCAAAATTATAACCGAGTTAACAAGTTGTTTTCTGGCATGAGGGGGTAGTCTTGATTTTCCTTACTGAAAAATCGTTTTTCTGATTATGCCGACGTCACTTGAACATAACATTCACTGCCAGTCATTCAAGGCTCAGAGGGAGCGAGGCACTGCCATGTTGACAAAAATATATATGTTATCGGGGCTATTCGTCATGATATCGGACCTATCGGGATGATGTCATAATTTCCTGTTCTCAGTTATCGGCTCGATAGTTATCGTGCATCCCTACTTGTAAGCGCTTCTGAAATGTAATGAAAGGGGACTGTTTTGCAGTTGCACTGGAGGCACAACACGCTACTAGTTTATGGTTAAACGGTGGTGGCTGCAAACAGCGAAAATCCCGAAGTGGAAGCTCCAGAACGGCAACATGAGACTGAGAAACTTCTTCCTAAACGAGGAGCCATGTCTGTCATGTGGAAGTTCTTTGGATTTAAAAAAGACGACGTCCAACAAACTACAATAATCTGCAAATGTTGCCGAGCTAAAGTTGTAGCCGCGGGAGGCTACAACTTTAGCTCGGCAACATTTGCAGATTATTGTAGTTGTAGAACGTTGTTTACATTGTGTAGTTAATGTTGATTTATTTTTTTTATTTTTTTTTACAAAATATGTTTTTTCAAGTTGTTTGCAAAATTTGAAAAATAAAAGGGTTCTGTATTTTAACTGCAAATATCATGCATTCTGAGTCCTTCACTTAATCAGAATAATGAGTGCCACCTCTTTGTAAATAGTATCATTTTGTGAGGCCATGCAAACCTGTATTAATACTAGTGTAGATATGAATGTTTTTCTACAATATTCACTAGGGATGCACCGAAAATTCGGCCACCGAAAATTTTCGGCCGAAAATGGCCCAAAAGTGCATTTTCGGTTTTCGGCCGAAAGACTTTTATCACCGAAACAACACGGCCGAAACAGGATGTTGTGATGACGAACAAAAACCGCGGCCAGCACGCGCTTGTCTGGGGCCAACATGTCTGTGGTGTGGACGTATTTCAAGACCCACGGATAGCGATTTGTAAAACATGTAACGCTGAAATTTCAAGAGGGGGTGAATCTGCAACGAGTTTCTCCACGTCGGGTTTGATTTATCACCTGAAATCCAAACATCCCCATCGCCATTCTGAATAAGAGAAGGCGGCGGCACAGAAAAGGAAAATCCCTCCGAGCGCACCCACTCCGTCTGTGGCGGACATATTTGAAAAGGCAAGAAAGTTTTCCAGTGATGGTGCCAAGGCAAAGGGCATTACACAAAAAATAATGGAATTCATTGCCTTAGATGATCAGCCGTTCTCTGTTGTAGAGGATGTGGGATTTCGTAGGCTGATCGAGCACATTGAGCCCATAGGCGTAGTTTGACTTTTGCGTCGGGGGGGGGGCAAAAACTGTTAAGCACTTTCAACAAACGGCCGCACTCACGCGAACCGGCGCGCATGCACGCGAACCGGCGCTCATGCACACATATGTGCAAACTCGCGCGCACATGATGGCACACAAGATACGCTCACCACGAAACCATGAAGTCCAAGATTAGATGATGTTCAAAACCAGTAGTTGCAACAGGATACAGTACACAGTAGATGTTATAAATGTTAATGTTAATGATGTTAAATGTATTAAGAAACAAAATATAACATGATTCATTTAACTGTCACAATATACTGCAGTTTATTTTGGACTTAAAAAAAACATTACGGTCAAAAACATTTATTTATTTTTGCCAGTTCGTTGACAATGCAATTACATATTTCAGCCACCAGGGGGAGCATTGCTCCCCCTGCCCCCCCCGCAAACTCCGCCCATGATTGAGCCCCGTTATTCCATACCGAGCAGACGACATTTCTCAGACGTGGGTTTACCTGAGCTGTTTAATGTTGTTGCAGCTCACGTCCATGAGCTTATAGCTGCAGATAATTTTGTTGTTGTAGTCCTACAGAGAATTTTTTTTAAATGCTCTTGACTTAAATGCACTGTGTTTTTATGAGAGAACATTTTTACAATCTTTCAGCAGGCCAGTCAGTTATAGGCCTGTATTATTATTTAATGTACACCTGAGTGGGGTCAAGTTAAACATTTTATTTTGAATTTTGTTTTATATTGTGCATTGTGTAATGTCAGTGCTAATAAATATTTTCATAATTTTGCAATTAATTTATTCTTTGTAGCATTAATATTAATTTATGCAATGGTAATGCCTTGATTTTAGTGAGGTTAGTTCACAGTCATTGCCATGAATGCAACGGTACTAATAATTGGCATAATAATTTATTTCGGTGTTTCGGTTTTCGGCCTTGGTTTCTTCATTTTCGGTTTTCGGTTTCGGCCAAGAATTTTCATTTCGGTGCATCCCTAATATTCACTCCTCGTGACAGTAAAATAGGTCATTCTAAGCCAATTTACTGCAGTAATTCCTCTCTAAATGATTAGAAAATGTGGTTAACACCCAGTTGTGCCTTCAAAAAAACATACAGTGATATACCGTGAAACCAATATAATTTTGAAAAATACCGTGATATACATTTTTGGTCATACCGCCCAGCACTAAGAACAAGTACAGATGGTAGAGGCCATTGAAGCCATTGAGCGCCCATGATAATGTCAGCAGTCTACGGGGGCGTATGGGGCGACGAAAAACACTGGCGACCAAAATTGCTAGCTGGCTACCGACTTCAAAAACCTGGTAGCCGGGGCTACTTGGTAAAAATTGTAATTTTATGCCCTGTTATTATTATTAAAGGTGGGGTGGGTGTTGTTTTTTTGCAACACTTTTTACAATATTGCCTGAAAACCTTTTCACATTTCCATTGCACCCGCTGAAATAAAATGTTTGCAAAAAAAACTAAACATTTTGGTCCAGTCTAGAAGGTGTAATCAGAGAAAAACTCTGACCAATCAAAAAAGTGATCATCACTATTTTGATTGGCTGCCTAATACGTCCATCAAATATCACCCCTCCCTCCCTCCCTCCCTATGGTTCATGCAGTCGTGAATCATGTGAAGGCGTGGTTTCGAGGGGTGAGCTGAAGAGGAGGAGGCGGAGCCTTTGGGAGGAGGGAGGGAGTGTATATTTTCAAAATCTCACTTGAGTTGGATTGTTGGAACCGTTTTTCAAACAACACCTACTCCACCTTTAAGTACTATGGAAAAGACACAAGACACAATTTCATATTGTCACTGTTGTACTACCTTAAACTAAAGGGAGCTGAAGGCCTTGTAGCTGAAGGTAGCACAGTCATTGTTTTGTCTCTGGTGTAAATCCCTTATGATGAATAAATTGGACCATGGATATACCCAGCTCCATGCAGGTCTGTAGTCTACTGAGACAGAGAATCAATGAATTTGCTTTAGACGCATTATGCAGCCAATGTTGACTACAGAGAGCAAAAACCATTAACCTCCAATTTCCGTTTTGTAGAGAGGGAATGAGTGTGGGTGTGTGAGTGTATGGAACTGTGTGTTACAGGCCTAATCTTATAAGGATGATTACAAGGCAAGGGTAAACACTCCTGTTTCAACAGCAATAGCAAGGGTTCCAGTGGAGAAATATCATCCCCAAAAAATACCATCTGACAGGATGGTAGTGCTTATGAGATTACCAAGAATCTACACATCACCCAACCATCAATGACATGTTTTCAAGATTCCCTTAATACCTTACCTTAATACCCTTCCACAAATGTTCAAGTCAGATAATGAATTCACATAATGGAAGTGGAGAGCACAAACCATGAAATCAAAGATTACAACTGTCTTTGTTCAGTAAATACTGTGCTCATTACCTGCTATTGTGTAATCTTGATGTCATCTTTCTGTTCATCACCATCTAATTATCTATGTTTTTATGTGTACCACCATGTTAACAGATGGAGATGGAGGGAAGGCAGACTAACTCAGAAAATGCTCAGTCAGAAAAACATGTGCAGCCAAAAAACTAGAAAAGCTGCTACCAAAACACTTCTGACTGCATTGTTGCCCACAATAGAGGCTACCTGAGTACACAGAAATGGTGTTATTTTTACAATAACGCATCAAAATTGAGGCTTTTTGTGGACATGACCACCTCCAGTAAAGAAAGCAACAAGCCAAGCACAAAAATAAATAGATTCAGTCTGTTGCTGTCCCAGAAACAGCAACTGCATCCACCAAGCCATGGTCAGCGGACTTCTCTTCATGACAAAAAAAGTTTCTTTGGAGACATCTTGGAAACAACAGTAAAATACTTAAAAGTACAAGCTGATCCACCAGGACAAAAAACATACTTGTTTCTTACTGCAGAGCCATAAATGACTAGGGATGGCTACAGAGTACCAATGACGTTTTCGTATTGGTACCCAATTGGGTCAGTACCAGCCTGCAGATAACGTAGCGTGAAAGATATTTGATGTACATGTGTATACTGTATTTATGTGCATGTAAAGGGTAAGATGTTCAGCAGTGTGGGCTCAGACAGTGAAACTTTATGGGATTGGCATTAAATGCAATATACGCCAAAGCGTAGTGATGGATACAACACTAACAGCATAAAACAAAGAAGACAGTATCAGCCTGAAGTAGTGCAACGTGTTTAACTGTTCAGCAAAGTCATTATGTCTCCATCACAGCCTTCTAGCTCTGACTCGTAAAGTGAAGGTATAGAACTCGTTATTAAAATAGTAAAGTACATTATTAACGGTTTCCTTTCCACAACACCTGATTTTAATGAATGGACCACCATCAGCTTGTCATCAAGGTCTGTACAAGTCTGTTCACGACCCATTCATTTGAATCAGGTACACTAAAGCAGGTAAATATCTACTGATCTGAACATCGAGGACTGGAGCTGGGGCACACTGCCCTAGGTTTTAAGAGGTCAAGTGACTTTCTTGGACTTTAATACCAAATTAAACTCTACATGAGCCAGCAACAGTACATTAGCCCATTGTGCTATTATTACATTTCCTGTTATTGTTTTCAAGGTTTGTACATTCTTCCATATCAAACAACAGATGGTAAACTATCATTTGCACTTCTAGGAAAGTGATACATATTCTGTTGGACTGAATTCGCCTGAAACCGTTAACTGCAGACTGACAATAGCTTAAAAGTGCTATGTAAAAGCAATACATTAACATCACTATGATTATGACAATGCATTTTGTTTTCATTCACAAAGTAACTTTGCCAAACTTCACTAACAAAGCAACAACACTCAGAGTTAATTACAGGTGTGCATTTCCCAGTTTTTCATTTTTCTCCACACTTATTTGCATTAAATTGATACGTAATGATATCAATCCATGTCTTCTAATTCAGTGCTTGCTCCAATGGATGAGGATGTAATTTATGTCAGGGCACTATGGCTGCTCAATAAGGGAAAATTAAAAAAAAAAAATCTTGATTATTATAAAGGATTATCCACTAACTACAATGGTAAACTTTATTTATTTAAAACTAAGTAATATTTAAAACTGCATTAAAATGATTCTGGCCAACATAGCAAATGCTATAATAATAATAACAACAGCATAATTTAACTATCTATATACCAAAAACATTAACATGTGTTTGATATTACTTAGAGACAAAAAAGAGGAAAGGAATTACTCACATATGGGCAAGTTGGATATCAAAAACCTGTAAGTTTCCTGGCATCAACTGAAATACTTCCAATACCACTCAGTATTGAAAACTTTGTCATTCAATGACTATTTTCTATACCTTGTTACCTTTGTCACATGGTGGCTTTACTCTGGGTGGGATCAAATTGTTTGCTTCATTGGCTTCATTGAACAGCTGTCATCACCTTTGTAGATATTTTAATTCCAGATATCTTGCCAGCTGCCTGTCTGGTTCCATGAGTAGCTATTGTGTAAATATTGTAAACAACAGCTGGTGACAACAAAGATGCAAAAGCTCAGTTAAAAGCTCAGTTTCTTTTGACTGTGGAGGTCAGCAGTAAAACCCAGACTGGATTCTTGAGAACTCTTCTTTCCTGGACTGAACTGAACTTTTCATAAACTGAAAAAAAAAAAAAAAAACCAGACTGATATACCAGATAGAAAGATCTGGGAGAAGCTCCAGCAGATCCCTATGACCCAGCACAGGACTAAGTGGGTATAGATGATGGATGGATGGATGGATGGGTGGGTTAGGGTTAGTAATTGAAAAGTAAATAAAAAAGAACCTGAAGTTAAACCACACTGGAAACACTGAACTTCATTGTATCATCAACATCATTCATCTATAGTTGGCACAACTCTGCATGCCTCCTTTGTTCTTAAAAATTGGCACCAGCACACTTAATCCCCATTTCTCAGGAATACGCTCACTTTCTAAGATTTTGCTGTATGTCCGTCCATCCATCATCTTCCACTTTGTCCGGAGTCGGGTCACAGGGGCAGCAGCTTCAGCAGAGAGGCCTAGACCTCCCTCCCCCCAGCTGCCTCCACCAACTCCTTTGAGAGAACACTAAGATACTCCCAGGCCAGCTGAGAGATATAATCTCTCCAGCGTGTCCTGAGTCTGCCCCGTGGTCTTCTCCCAGTTGGACAGGCCCAACTCCAGGGAGGCATCAAGGGGACATCCTAACCAGATGCCTGAACCATCTCAACCGGGTCCTCTCGATGTGAGGACCCTGGGCAGCTTCACACAAAAAAAAAAAAAAAAAAAAAAAAAAAAAAAAGGTCCAGCCTCTCTCGAGAAGATTGGTTCCAGAGCACATACTATGCATTGAGGTGAGCCCGACTAAATTTAGGCAGTACCGCACAAGCTCAGGCTCCTTCCCCACCAGAGAGGTAACGTTCCGTGTCCCCGTAGCCAGTTTAGTCAATCGGGCGTCTGCACGCCAAGGCCAACGCTTTTGGCTGCCACCCAAGGCACAATGCACCCAACTCCTTTGACCCTCCCTGCAGGTGGTGAGCCCACGGGGATGCGAACCCACGTAACCTGTTCGGGTTGGGCCTGGCTGGGCCCCATGGGTAAAGGCCGAGCCACCAGGCGCTTCCGAATGAGCCCCTCCCTCAGGCCTGGCTCAAGGGTGGGGCCCCGGTGACCCTTGCCCAGGCAAAGGACATCGAGCTCTTGTTTTATTTCTTCTCATAGGGGTCGACTGAATCCCACTTAGTCTGGCCCGTCCCCCAGGACCAGTTTGCCTTGGGTGACCCTACCAGGGGCAAATGCCCCCGACAACATAGCTCCTGGGATCATTTGAGCACACAAACACCTCCGCCACGTTAAGGTGGCAATTCAGGGAGGGTCTTGACTTGTTAAATGTTGTAATCAAAAACTATACTGGCACCTCTTCTCAAACTTCCATACCTCCACAGGTATATCATCCGGAACAACCGTCTTTCCACTCTTCATCCTCTTTAAAACCCTGTTCACCTCAGCCTTACTAATCTTTGATACCTCCTAGTCCACAATGGTCACCTCTTCCACTTTTTGTTCTCTTTCATTTTCCTCATTCATTAAATCGATTGAAGTACTCTTTCCACCTTCAGATCACACTTCTGGCACCTGTTAATGCATCTCCATATCTATCAATCAATCATTCTAGCCGGCTGTACATCCTTCCCATCTATATCTCTCTGCCTTGCCAACCTCTATAAGTCAGTCTCTCCCTCCTTACTGTCCAACCTGGCATACAAATCATTGTATGCCCTTTGTTTGGCCTGTGCCACCTCAATCTTCACCTTAAACCACATCCCCTTGAACTCCTGTCTTGTCTCTTCAATCATCAGTGAATCCCACCTCCTCTTAGCTAACCCTTTTCTCTGTACACACTCCTGCACTCTTATTCCACCACAAAGTTTCCTTGTCTGCTTTACTATCATTGACACACCAAGCACTTTCTTACCTGTCTCAATGATCACATTAACTACAGTCATCTAGAGCCATGGAATCAGCTAAATTATAATACACTCAAAATGATATAAATTACATACACTGTGGAAACATTATGCCAAATGTTTTTTGATGGTTTTGAAACTTAAAATTGTGATACACTGTGATGAACATCACACCGCCCGTTTCTTTAAACAGTTGGGATAATGTTTTGGTCACAAATGATTTTAAAAAATCTTTTGGATAAATGAACTGAACTAAATCACTTCCAGAAAAATCTATTTATTTCACAAGTTAACTGAGCACAGTTGTGAACAAGATAGCAAACAGAAACTGCACAGGACTGAACGAACATGATTGTTTTTCTTGAAATTAATGACTTTGTTGAATTAGTATTCCCAAAGCTAATGACTAATGTACTTGGAGTACAAGACGATTACAGTTAAGGTTAAAATTTGGCTCAACATGTCCAATAGCAACGCAGAACTGACCAACTTAAAACACTTAAAAATCATTTTAAAACATTTTTCATCTCCAATCAGCAAAGAAGCTCATATTATGTCAGGTTTTTGACCTTACATAGTGTGCTGTCACAAATAATACAAACCCAACAATGTGCATAAACCCCACATATTGGTTGGTCTAATGAAAATAATTAAGTGTTCTTTAAACACGATACAACAGGATGGGATTTTAACTTTTCATCAGATAGCAAGTTCTACACTAGAACTGCACTAGAAAAAAAACACTGCACTGTATTTGGCTTGCATGGAGATTTGCAATCTTGTGTGTACAGTAGAGGTCTTCAGAACAACCTGAAAACCCGAGGTATTTCATTAACCCCCAAGCCCCCAAACCGATATGTGGGGTTTATGCACATTGTTGGGTTTGTCATAAAACAATCACGTTGCCGGTTATTACCGGTTTGCCCGGCAGCTGTAAAGCACAACAGATCGCCAACATGATAACATTGGATAAGAGAATATGTTCACGACACGTCCTGACCGGTGTGGACTATTGGCGTTAGCAGTTGCTACAAATAGCATATGTATCCACAAAGAAAATAACGACGTGGATTTATTGTTGTTTACATCACATAGCCTATGTAGCAACTGAACCAGGTAGAAGACAACTTTAGGCAAGAAAATCAAGTTTTAATAAACGCTAGACAACTTTTAACATGAGCAATTATGGGCTGTATTTTCTTGGTTCTATTCTGGTATCTCAATTCGGTTCGTGGTCGGAATCCAAAGACCCAGGTCGGGTCAGTTCCAGGTCCAAATATTGCGGGTCCATTCGGGTTCGAACCCCCGGACTTATGATAGTAGCTTGGGTCGAGTCGGTTTTGGGTTGAATTTTCACAGGTCCTTCCAAGTGTCCATTTTCTTTGGGTCCATGAAAGTGGACCCGCGAAGACCTCTAGTATCCAGTACCATCAGCTCACCTCTACTACTCTTTACTACACCTAGATGTGTTTGCAGATAAGTCCCTCTTTTGCACAGTGCAATTCAACACCCAAACAGTTAATAGACCTCAGGGCAATAAGTACCATAACAGGACTCCCCCCCCAATCACCAAACACATCACAACGCAGCATGTCTTCCTTGTGTAAGTTTTTCAATGGTAAATGAAGAAGAAGAAAAAAAGGCACGGGTCTGCAAATCCCCGGACGAGTATGAGTGCAGCCACCTTACACGTCATGTTCTGCCATAGTCAGGATGGGCTCTATCCAACCAATCACATGACACTTGCCAAACTTAGCCCTGGCTACACTAAAAAAGGTAGAATCTGTGGCTAGCAATTGTCATTCTAAAATAATGATGGCCTTGGAGGTATGGTTTTCTCCAGAGGTACTCTAGGGATACCAGGGATTAAAATGATGACTGGAAAACTATCTTTGCTGGTAAAGGTTGTACAACAAAATATAGCATTAAATGTATATAATTTCTGTCAATGCTACTTTAATTTGTTATATTACCTTAAATATTCACCTAAATTAAAAACAAGTATTTGACTTTTTTTTTTTTTTTTTTATTGTGGAAGAATACCAAGGAATTTCACTAAACATAACCTCAGGAGCACCTCTTTCAATTATAATTGTGGACTGATCTGGTGCATGCCTTAAGAGTTGAGTGTGTAAAATGATGTAAAGCATAAGTGTGTGCTTGTGTGCAAGGGAGAGAGTGATGAGAGGCTAAATGAAAACTGCACACACCAGGGGCATGGCTTTAGGTATGTTCAACAACATGTTGGATCAAGTTTGTTGTCCCAAAATTTAGCTTGTTGTTCCACCATAGCTTTGTTTTCCCTTTTATAAATTCACATGTTACACAACTGATAGTTTTTGCCCTTCTCAAATTACTGCTAAAAGCTTTCCCAGCTACACAATCTAGATTTGTAGGAATCTCAAAATGAAAGTGCTTTCAAATTAAGTCGCTGTTTACAGAACAAACAGAACTACATTAACACTTTATAACTTGCAGTTATTATATTTTGGTTGAATGAGCAAGTTCCTAAGTACAAAATGTTACCTAGTTCTGTAAGGTAAACTACAAGATAAGTATAGCCATTAGAGACGGGTATGAATGGGATTTTAAATCCCATTTTATGCTTAAACTTGGTGCACTTTATTTTATTTGGATTTCTAAAGATCTGCTATGGTTCCAGAGAGAAAAATAGTAATCATTGTTTTTTGGCAATGCTTTTTTCCAGTTGAATGTTCAAACCTTAAAATCACTTTGTAATTTGATCATTATTTTGTTATGTAATTATTCTTGTATGGTTTTGATTGTGGATGCTACAAAGAAAATTTGACTAAAAAAATAAACTGGCAATTCAAACCTAACCTTAAAAAAATTAAAAGAAAAGGAGAGAAGAATTGGTCAATAGAAGGGGAAATGTTGCCACTAGTAAACCGTTGATATAACCTTTCTACAGTCAGTCTTGTATAGCAATATGGGGGAACTGAAACAGTTTGAAAATTTGTACTCAAGTGCAAAAAAAGTCTGAATATTTGAAAGATATTCAAATGAATGCAAAGAAAAATAGAATTGAACATTTAACTGACCAAGAATTAAGCATCATGAAATAAACCAGATACAGAATATATGCAGTACATAAATAAAAGTACAACATGGCTAATTCCCTCAGTTTGCATGAAGGTTCTAGGTTAAAGGGACTGAAGCCCCAAACAATTCTGAACAAGCTGGAACATGCAGTTATTTAGATACAGGTGTTAAACTTCTTAGCCCATTTAAGTCTATATAACTGAACCCTGAGAAACTTTAAAATGTTTATCTGTAAATGATCACAGGAAACAGGGTTGTTTCAGCCTCTTACAACCATCCACATCCTAACTGAAATGATGGCCAATCACGAAGCCCACACTCGAAAAAGTTTTACTTTAGTTAGATTTAAAAAAAAAAAAAAAAAAAAAAACATGAAACCAAACCACATCAGCAGATCCCTTTCTTGTTTCAACCATAAAACAGCCGTGACGTGAGCTCAGAAATATGGCTTCCCCTGCACCTTTGCTTTCCTCTTAGGTTCACGTAAACATCGTCTTCTCCTTTGATTAACCACTCAAAAACAGTAAAATTACCCGCATCTCCTCCAATGAACGCATATACTCCCCTTCCAGAACTTTATTATTTCAAAATGGGAAGCGAGGAGAGCATTTTTGATCCAAAGTACCTCTCTATCTCTTACTCACTCACCAGCGCGCACGCACACACGTGCACGCACAGACACAAGCTCGGCTCCCATTGCTTGGTATTTTGCCCCCACCCCCACATTCAAAGGAAATGACCGCCAGCCAGAGAAAAGGAAAAACAGAAACGTAATGGAACGCAAAAAGTGTGGAAATCTGTGAACTTAAAAAGAATGAAAGAGAAACAGGTGACAACTTCAACAGCTGTCCATTTTGTATTTGGAACACGCAACACACATATTGAAGTTATATAGCCCACATATTTACTCAAGATAACTGACCAATAAAACTGGTAGCTAGCTTATGACAAACTGTTTCTCAGCTAGTCGCAGCAGAAATTAGCCACCCGAAGCTGATAAGATAAACACTTTGTCGCTGGTGAGTGAGCGCATCACTTACCTTGTTTCCCACAATAATTTTAGGCCCTACAGTTGCTATTAAAACTTTAATAACCGAGTTTCAGTCGAAGAGAATAAACCAAACGGAGTTTAATTAGGTAAAATGTGTTACACCTCTGCTGTGTAGATCGTGACAGGGCCCGGGGCCATTCACCAGGAGCCAAGCATCGTAACTAGTCTCTCACTCTCCGTCTGTCTCATGAATGGGTGACCGGTCTGCACTGACGTCATCCGTTACCGTAACGACAGCTAGAGCGAGACTTCAGAACCACAATTTACCCACAACGCATGTTTTACTAAAAGTTTGCAGGCTGATTGCTTTAAAAACCCATTTGAGTTTTTCAAAACCAATCAATGTCCAAGGAAAAAGTCCTGTGATTAAAGTAAATAAAATTATATGAAATCTTTGTGTATCTTCTGAGTATGTCATATTTTTATTGACACTTTCGTTTTCATACAAAAATCATATAATTTCAAAGTGTCGTACAACATAAAGTAAGTTTTGCGCTATAAAATCAAGCAGGTATGTTTTAATCTCTGAATGTTGTGCAATGTGATGTTTCATTGTTTCATTTGAAATTGTGAAATGTTAGTGTTAAAACGGTCAATTTTCAGTCGTTTTGTCAAAACCAAAAGCATCTAATTAAGCAATTAAGCATTTCAGTTTTATTTTTATGAACTGATATTAAATTAATTTTGAATCTGGACTCTTGAATGGATTTGATTAGTTGAATTACAATGAATTTAATTAAATTGGATTGTTTTTAATTGTACTGTACAGGACTCATCTTCTGCGTAAAATGCTTCAGATGACTTTTGCTGTCACCTTGCGTGATTCAAATAAACATAAATTGAACTGAATTGTTAAAAAATACATGGACATTGCTGAAAAATACACCATTTTGAAGACAGCATATATTTAGTCAAAATATGAATGTATTTTTTAGCGTTATTGCTGCCACCACATAAGTGCTTAATCTTTGCCCAGGGCACTGACAAAAACTCAACCCTACATTGTCTCTGGTGTGTTACTGTATTAGTGTATGATTGTGTATTAGCAATAGAAAAATCTGTATAGATCTGCCTCGGGAAGAGAGCGATGTGTGAATGTAAGTTGTGGTGTAAAAGCACTTTGAGTGGTCAACAAGACAAGAAAACGTTATATAAATACAATCCATTTAAGAGTGTAAGTAAGAAAAAAAGAGGACTGTGGAAAACTTTGACCAAGATTGGTTGGTGGATTAGCACAGTCTTCCTTATACATTATACTTATCTCAGAAAATATTAACATCTCTCTCTGCTACACATTCAACTTTCCACTATTAAGTCAAATTTATTTTATTTATCTATTCAATTAAATTCAGTGATGGTGATACAGTACAATTTCCCCATGGTTATTGATACTCTTTTATTCAATGTGACAATTTATGGCCAAATCAACAGTGAGAAATTTCTAGCAGGACATGGACTTCATGAATCTCATGACATACAGAGATGCAGCAAGATGTATAGAAATGATCACTGACCTACTGAAAGAAAAGATTGTCAGGAAACAGTTGTGGAGTCTATATTGTTAAACTGCAGGACACATTGGCTACACATTCTGTCGCAAGATCAGGTGTATTTTGACCTTACTTTTATCTTAACATAATTTGTTTCAATATTTTAATTCCCTTTGCTGTTTGTTTTTTTCACATTTAAATGTTGTGATTTCTATCTCTATTAAGAAAAGACAAATATCAGTTTCTGAAGGACATTCCCATTTCAACAGGATCAGGATTGTGAAATGTGTCCTTCACAACTATCTTTCAACTTCATGCAGATTACTCAATTACAGATTACTCATACTCATTTTTTAAGACCAAAATACCCATGATACTGAATGGAAATTGAGTCAATACGCATAAAAATGCGTCATGACCGTGGGAACACCACATAGTGTTTGGACAGAGTGAAGCCAGTGCCAAATTTTTAGTTACTGAATTATCTTTTTAAAATCTACAAGTACTTCAGTTCTTGAGAATTACAGGTTTGGCAGGATGTAAGCCATTTTTCTGCTGCTTCTCTATGGCAGGAAACGTGGGCTGCAGGGGCATAATAAAACTGTTTTGTTGTTGTTGTTGTTTTGACACATGGGTATCAGTGAATACTGACATATCTAGTTTTTAATCATCAAGAGAAAAACTATCCAGTTTGTACATTTTAGCTGCTGGACACTACAATCCCTTTTAAATTATAGTATATTTAAAAGCCAATATAGTATCTTGTACCTTAAATATCATTAATTTATTCAATTTAATCATTTTAGGAAGTAAAAGCAAGGCTTCATTTTCAGCATTGTTTTAATCCGTTTCTCTCAAGTCCTAACAATTCACAGAAATGCAACACAGAGCCACAAACTGTAGAAACCATGGCATAATTGGAATGAAAACAAAAGAGAAGGTACAAGTTAGGATAACAATTACAATGTAAATATCAGAACAATCTAAATTAGTCCAAAAGCAGGGGCAGTCAGGCAGTCAGTCTTTACACCCAGTCAAATTAAAGTAATTTATTGCATATACATAGTCAGAAAAGTACTTCTAAGTCACCTTCCCAGGGCAGTTCAAGTGAGAAATGTTCACTTTTTTAAGCTCCCCTCAATGCTAAATCATGTGTAAAATCTATAATTTGCTCCCTGACTGATAAATCACATTAGGTGAGTAAAATTATACTGAACTCCTGCAAAATACAATAAAACTGAAAAACTACAATGTTGCTTTCTGACAATGTTACTGTTAGCATCCGTTGTCCAGCATTTGGCACTTAATAGATGCTAAATAAATTCAGACCCTTTGTGAATATATGGACACGCTCATACACAAGGATGCAGGCACACAAGGTAGATGAAGTTTGTGTTACATTGTTTCTTGTCTGTTCTATGGACTGACATAAAAATCTAAGCAGGGCCCCATTTTAGAATCTAGACAAATAGAAAATGTTATAATTTCACATCGATGGGAAGAAAAAAACAAAACAAAACTACAGTCACTTTTTTAAAACCTCTAAAATAAAGACTTTCCCTTACACTTGTATGAACTTTACATGGAGAACACAGGAGCAATGGATAAAGATCATTTTGTCAAGATTTTTTTTTACTTTCAAACAGCACTGCATTACTGTGTAGTCTGCATCTTGTAGTCGATATCTAAGATCTGACAATGCTGGAAGGTTTATTATTGCACATGCAAAAGAACCTGTGAATTAGAAGTGTTCAAAGGGAAAAATACAGTTACTAAAAATAAATGATCCATTTGTACTGTATCCCAGTTTGATGTGCAGCATAAAATTTATTCTAACCTTTCAATAAATAAACTTGTCAAAAGCCATTTTAATTTGAGTGACCAAACTACAGCATTTAAAAGACTCTGGATTTATTCTATACTAAAAACGGTGCAAGAATGGATTATCTTCCAACTAGGCCTACTACCAGCACACACATATTCAAATAAATGTAAATATTAGCATCATAGTATGTACGTATATATATATATATATATATATATATATATATATATATATATATATATATATATATATATATATATATATATCACACCACACACACACACAACAAACAAATAGAATACATTAGTTGAAAATAAGGGAAAGAAAAACGGTTAGACTGAGCATTTAGTCTCCATTTTGTTACTGAGGTGTACATTTAGCTTTCACACTAAAACTACATTCTGTGCTTGTCTTTGTGTCTGTGGGTCAATGTTTCTGCTCTGCTCTGCTCTGCTGTCTGTCTTTAAAACAAGTCTGACATGACTTAACTGTGGAATGATTGGGTAATTACGGCTGACAGGTAGGGTAAATATAAGTGTTTTATACATATGTAGCCAAGTGTAGGGATGAATAACAACAAAAAAAATATTATATGGTTGTAATAAATAACCCTGCCTGTAAATATAAATACAACATTGCACTTTTGATGATGCTGCAGTGCAACAACCCTGTATATAAGTGTGTATAGATCTCAAATTGAAAAACCAAATTCTGTGCTGATAGTGCCCAATGCATATTGTATAAAGTGTAAGATTCCGGTATATGAACAGTGAAACACAGGTTGAATCTCAGTCCTTTGTCATACACAGGATGATAGGAGCCATATGGGATTCAGAATGTTGAGTGCACACGTACATCTTGGTCTGTACAGGGGAAGACTGGCAAGGATTTAAAAAAAAAAAAAGGGAGGCTCCTGTAAAATAAAAGGTGAAAGAGAAAACTTGAGACATGAAACCTGTGGGTAATGCAGGACAGAAATATATATAGCTTCTATCATAAATGTTACTCACTACAGTGTGCCCCATCACATTGTTCTGCTGTACTGTATGCCTGTCTTGGAGGCAATGTTGGACCAAGGGAGGAAAGAGCGCAGCAGAGACTGGGCCTGGCGGTACAGCCTCTGAGGGATGGAGCAGGGGCTCAGGCTGGCTAAAGTTGAACCAATATGCTGGATATAGTCAGTGGAGAAGGTGGTTAAGGAAAGTATGAAAATACTACAACGACAATTGATTCATACATCTGGCATGTGTGTGTGTGCGTGTCTGAAAATACACGGATCTGCAGCAAAGGAGACAACCATTTTTTTTTCTAATCAAGGTATTGTAGATTGCATTTACCCAGTCAAGTTAAAAACCTCTAAAAACACAATGAATAATTGACTTTTTTTTTCTTACATGAAAGGATATAATATTGTCCATGGTGGATAACCCCCATTAATGTAGAGCACATATGTGAATCCATCTTTGAGGACGCCTCGTATGGAGTAGTAGTAGGGCAGATAGTGGTGCCGCCTGAAGTCCCTGTTCTCATAGAAGTGGATGGCAGTGTTGTTGGTGGTGAGGACATGCAAGTAGATTGCTTTACAATGGTCCTGGGCTGTTGTTGAGATGTGCTCCTTCAGACTGTCCAGCAGCAGGGAGCCTGAACGGTTGAAAGAAGAACAGTGAGAAGAAGAGAGAAATCTTAAGACACACAGTGTACTGGGTCATATGAAAGGCCTTACTCATTTCAGTGCATCTACAGAAAGCAAGGGGACGAGAAACAATAAATAGTACATCAATAGTTAAATCCCAATTCCAAAAAAGTTAAGACACTCTGTAAAACATAAATAAAAACAGAATGCAATGATCTGCAATTCTCATAAACCCATATTTTATTCCCATTAAAACATAACGAACATAAAAGATGTTGAAGTTGAGACATTTTACCATTTAATGGAAAATATCAGCTCATTTTGACTTTGATGGCAGCAACACATCTCAAAAAAAGTTGGAACAGGGAGATGTTTTCCATTGTGCGGCATCCTCTCTTATTTGAACAACTGTTACTAAATGTCTGGGACATAAGGAGACGAGTTGCTGGAACATTTTTGTCTGGATGCAGCTGTCTGCTCAACAGTCCCGGACTTTGCTGCTGGATTTTTCATTTTATGGTACGACAAATGTTTATTTATTGGTGAACGTGCAGGCCTGTCAGTTAAGAACCCACACTCTTCTCTTGCGCAGACCTGCTGTTGTGATGGATGCAGTATGTGGTTTAGCACTGTCTTATTGAAACATGCAAGGTCTTCACTGAAAAAGACATTGTCTGGATGGGATCATATGTTGCTCTAAAACCTCCATGTTCTCTTCAGCATTGATGTGACCTTAAAGTAGGTAAAGCTAAAGTAGGTCCTGCTCCAACAGGAAGTCAGTAAAACCCCACATTACCCATGCTATGCTCATTGTCATAACAGCTTGTAGAAACAAAGCACTACATTTTACCCATAAATAGGGTGCGTATACATCATCAAAAGTGCTGTAACATGTCCCACTTAGATGTCACGCTTCTTCTACATTATTTATGTTTCTTAACAGTTTAACAGGAGAAAAGGGAAAAACTTTGTACAATATAGAATTTACAATATTTACAGATGACAAAGACAAAGTCTCAAAGTCCGTAATCCTTGCAGTACAAATGTGTCAGTAGTGATTCCACAGATTTGCAATCTCACAAAATATGTGTGCCTAAACATGACATAAGAAAAAAAAAAACAGATATGGTCCTGTTGTGGTACACTGTAAAGGCAGTCATGTTTTGCCACAATAATACAAGTTAGTCTTCTGTGTCTCTATTACGATTGGTTCAAGTTTTGTTGTGTTGTGTTCCATCCACTGCAGTGCTTTGCGAACCAAAAATTTGCATCATCCAGTTGACACTATGTGGTGAATGCCCTCTCATTAGCTGCCTCCGGATGGGGTGTTCAGTAAGAGTTGAAAGAACATAAAACAGTTTGATATGTGATTCAGGATCAAAGAGACTCCAACTTAATTGGGACCAGTAAAATAATGTAATTGACAGAGTATATTTGGTGATGACTTTTTCAAATATTCTGTTGTGAGAAGCTTCCAAATTGAGCCATACCCATAAATTAATTGTGGAAAGCAAATGAGGCTCAAAATCTATTTTGGTTTCTTTTAGTGTGTTGCCAGCCCAAGCTTATAACAGGTGCAGTTTCATGCAAAAAAAAAAAAAAAAAAAAAAAAAAAAAAAATCATTTGGGAGGTGGAGCAAATATTAGGATGATCTTTTTCTGTAATTTGTAAGATCCATTCATCTACCATCTATACCCACCTCTTCCTATTCAGCATCATGGGGTCTGTTTGAACCTATCCTAGCCCTCTTTGGGCAAAAAGCAGGGCTTTACCCTGAACAGGTCATCAGTCCACTGCAGGGTTTAACTTGTAATATTTTATTGGAGATTTAATTTTTATGTACCAGCTGTGTGTCAGAGTTGAAGTTTCAGCTGCTGAGTGTGATGTGTTTATGAGTAGGAAGCAGTACCTATGCCATGTTTCCTGAACTCTTTGACCACTCCGAGGCTTAGGATGTAAGCTACCTGTGTGTCCACAGGAAAACTGGAGGCCAAGATGTCTCCATCCTAGCGGACACATAAAAACACAAAAAAGAAAGCGATGCAAAGATTCAGTTAGCATGAAACTGATTATTCTGTCACTTTTATCATGAAGAAAGGAGAAGCAATTTAGAATTAGTAGTGACTATTCTTGAACGTTATATCTATACATTATATCTCAGGAGACAGCTTGAAAAAATAGAACAAAACAAAACCACACACATAAATAAATAAATAAATAAATAAATAAATAAAATAGCCCAAAGTGAGGGAGGCAGATTTCAGATACCAGTAACTAAGTAAATAGAATAAAATTGACTCCAGGTTTTTCCATAGATGGAGACCCAGCAATAATTTAGACATTACCTACAAAGTAAGGTTTTATATAGAAAGATATATGTAAACTCAAGACGACAACTCCAAGTTCATTGTACCAAGAAAACATTTCTATATTTTTTTTCCCCAGCACTGCTTTGCTTGTAGCTCTTCTTCCATCAGATTTCCCTCATCCCATTTTCCTTTATATCATGTTAAGGATAATGAAAGTATCACAATCAGGGGCACCTGGGTTTGTCTAATTAGCACATTAAGAAAAAGACCTTAATATGTCAGGAATCTACTTATGACATGTCTGGTTGGAGGCTGGCACCAAAACGATCCCTGACTCCATCATCAGAGCGAAGATCAAAGTGGTCATTTGAGCCTTGTATTTTGAATGAGAGAAAGCAGAACTGAACATCATACCTCTTTATGTACTTTGGTACGGCCTTTGATCTCAGCCACAATCATTCCCACAATGCCTCCTCTGAAGGTGGCAGCGAGGGAAAAGAACTTTTTGTTGGAGGTGATATCTTGATACCATGAGTCTGGGTACCTGGAGGCAAATGTCAGACAGGATGGCAACTATGAGTTTGGCCAATATTTAGTCACGAGAAACCAATGCGAAATTTCAGACTTCCTCACAGCAGATGACATAAATTTGTGTTTAATTCCCTGATCAACTCTGGGGATAGTACTCACTTACCCCCCTGAATTCTTAGCAAGAGAATGCTAAGTGTACAAAAAAAAAAGGCCAAAAATAACACAGAGTGTACAATATCTTACTCAATTGGGAACCAATCACTACAGAGCTGTTTGACATTCTCTATGTCATCGTGGCAAAGGAAGCGGAGCTGGACCTCACTGACAGCTGTGGGAGGCACCACGTCACTCATTCACAACTGCAACAATCAACACAGAGCAAGGAGAGGTTTAGTCAGTTTGCAAACATCAGTCACTCAATGTTATGTAAAAAATGACTGGCACACGTTTCACACCTCTTGAGTGTGAATGATTTGGGGGGAAAAAAAAAAACTTAAAAAAAATTTCATTTAAAATAATGTCCATCTCACAGCATTGTTGGGAACTAAATCAGTCACAAGTCACTGTGTGTATCTGGTGCTCAGGAGGTAGGGTAGATGTCTGTGTCAGATGTCTGACACAGACACACACCTACACACACGAAAACCAAAGATCTGACTACTAATGTACATTGGATTTGCTGTGTTTAAAATAAGAAACACTCAATGTATGACTGTGTACATTATAACACAACCTTTTATTTTCTTTCTGTAGCCCATCAAGGTCATCACATTATTATTAAATGATTGGTTCAGATTTACAGTCATGCGTGCAAGTATGTGACATCACAGATCTCATTTTGAACATATCAGGAATTTGTATCAATTAAATTTTTTCTATAATCTAACAATTTTAATCTGTGATTTCTGATTTGAGTGTTCATGTTTATTTAGGATACATAATTACAAAGTTATTGATTTTCAGTATCTTTGACTATAGTGCTGGCAACATACTCAGAAAGGTCTGGTCAGACTAAAGTTGTATTTTTTTTCCTCTTTCATTAGACTTTTCATTTCGGTCCTCCATCAACATCTGTAGCGTCCGTCATGCTGTGGAGGAGCATCAGCGCCTTATCAATGTGATTTGCATGAGCCTGACGGTACCACTGATGCAGGGGAGTATATTCTTCATCCTACAACGGCGTGCTTTTATCAGCACAGGTCACCTGTGCTTCACTGGCCTGTCTACAGTCCAGATGTGTCTTTAAAATATTAATCTTACAGTACAGATGTTGACAAAAAAAAATGTCTCAGAGTATCTGCCACACTTATTTTGTTTCAACAGCTCTCTTTTTCTTATTAATCTTTCGATTTCACCACAGATCAGCTTGTCATGAAATCGTGAAATTAAGACAATCGAACAAAAACATAATAAAGCCAAGCGAGCAGACCGATTGTCGATATTTTTTTTTACTCACAATAGCTGCTTGTTATTTAGCTTGTAGCTTCACCTAACACTGGCTAACGCTTTGCTGCTAAGCTAACTTACCCTGTTTCAATGCTCAAACTGGAGGAAAGTCAGAAAGAATTACGTTCCTTGGGTATGAAACGGAACGGACACTATTCCGGACACAGCATGATACAGCATCGATTTATTCCCAACTCTCAAAACCGTTTCATAACTGTGCAACACAACCTGCTACGTTACTCGCAGGTTTAATAGCAGCGGGATGTTTTCTTCCTGTTTGTAGCTGCCTCACGAATGACGTCGCTTCAAGTACTTCTTCTTCTCGTACTGTGTTTTGATACTTTACTGCCTCACAGTGGTCTAATGTGTGAGTGCACCAACGTTCCCCATCTTCTAAACCAGCCATTCCCAAACTTCAGAAAACTACGGCCCAATTTGAAATATGAAAAATCTCTGCGGCCCACCCAAACCTTTAATCACAACTGTGATCAACAAACAAGACTTGGAGCTATGTTCCAATATTAATGTAAGGTGACACTTGTCCTATTAAGTTAAGATGGCAGTAGAGTAACACTCAACTGGTTTGTTTTATTACTTATAATAAAAAAAAAAAAAATGTCATAAATATTTTACAGTAATTAAAAACATATTTAAAAAATACAGGATTAAAAACATATGTATTTGTTTATTTATAATGACCTCTACGCGGCCCACCTGCAGTACCACGACACAGCCCACACTTTGGGAATCATGTACTAAATTATTAATTTATACCCTGGGATAAGTCATTACTATCCTGAGCACGAAACAGGAGGGGGGGGGTAGACTGCCTATATACAATCAGATCAGAATATTTTTCAAGTAGCTGTAGAATAGAGAGTAATCGATATTATTAATATAATATAAATATAATAACACATAACTGAAATTACTAAAAGTAAAAACATAATAATTACCAATAGTAAGATTGTGGAAACAATGATAAAGGCAGAACAATACATTATTCATTAATTGCACATATATAGTGTAGATCAGCGGTGCTCAAACAGTGGTACGTGTACCACCAGTGGTATGCGAGCACTCTCTGGTGGTACACGGGCCAACGTCATGACTTTCCACATTTTTCCCACATTTTCTTTTTTTTTTGTTTTTAAAATCAGAAACATACAGTGAATTATAAATACAACGTTTCAAACATAATAAATAAATAAACACAGTAAGGAATAAACATCTATGTGTGTTTAAAGATAATTGAGAAGGCATATATGGCTATATATTAAAATTGGTCATTATGGTGGTACTCAGAGAGCTGAACAGTTTCTCAGGTGGTACGCAGTATTAAACGCTGGAGAAACACTGGTGTAGATATTGTTGATTCATTGCACAGATAAAAGAAATGGAAACTTAACTATGTGCTCCATTATCTTTGTGGTTTTTGTTTTGTTCTAGGTTTCCAGGAACGTTTTGCAGGCCCTTCAGCTGACCTGCAGTTCCACTCTAACAATCCCAGCATTTACAACCTACTCCTGTCTAAATAGTTTCCTCTGTAGGATATCAACTAACATATTAACCTGCAGTCCGACCCTCTGACCATCCCAGAGTTTTCTTTCTTCTTCTGTCTATATAGTCATCTCTGTAGTGCACATTAACTAACAATGTATCGGTCATAATATAATACATATAAGTCTTAGTTATCCATCTCACAGTATATCAATACTAACATACATTTTGTGATCTGTAATAATTGCTGTGTTGTTCTCCTCTCTCTCTTCTTCATACTCTCTGTCTTATCTCCCTCCTTTTTTTTTCCATACCCGACTGGCCTCTGGCAGGAGAGCCTGATTGGCTAAAAGGTTTTCTCCCATTAGGGGAGTTTGTGCCATTGTTTATGACCATTAATTTTTGCTTGAGGGTCATGTTCTGGGTCTCAGGAAAGCACAGAGAGACAATTTATATTGAAATAGATGCTATATAAGCTAAGTTGAAATTAAATGAAATTAAAATGAAAAAATACTTTATTTATCCCATAAAGGGAAATTCAATGGAGTAAGGGCTCTCTCTCATTTTTTTTTTTTTTTTTTTTTTTTTTTTATAAAAAAACAGACAGAAATAATAATATAATAACAGATGTTAGGTCTTGTTGTGGAGGCTGATGGCTGTTGGCAGGAATGATCTTCTGTATCTTTCCGTCTTGCAACGGACCTGAAGAAGCCTCTCACTGAACACACTCTGTTGTTTGATCACTGTGTCATGGAGAGGGTGTGAAGAGTCCTTCCTCATCTTCATCAGCTTGTGCAGCATTCTTTTTTGTACAATCAGCTCCAGCGGCTCCAGAGTTACACCCAGCACAGATCCAGCTTTCCTGATCAGTTTGTTGATTCTCTTCAGGTCTCTGGTTCTGATGCTGCTGCCCCAGCAGATGGCTGCAAAGCTGATTGCACTTTCAACAACAGACCTATAGAAGATGTGCAACATCTTGGTGCAGACATTAAAAGATCTCAGCTTTCTTAAAAAGTAGAGTCTGCTCTGACCTTTCTTGTAGATGTATTCTGTGTTGCATTTCCACTCCAGTCTGTTGTCAAGCTGAACTCCAAGATACTTGTATTCCTCCACCACCTCCACCTCCTTTCCCAGGATGGAAACACTGCTGTGTTGATTCTTGCTCCTCCTGAAGTCGACAATCATCTCCTTAGTTTTGCTGGTATTTAATACGAGATGATTGTTACTACACCATTTCACAAACTGACAGATCAGTTCTCTGTACTCTGCTTCCTGTCCGTTGCTGATACACCCAACAACTGCAGAGTCATCAGAGTATTTCTCCAGATGACAGGACTTAGAGTTGGACTGGAAGTCAGAGGTGTAGAGCGTGAAGAGAAATGGTGAGAGAACAGTTCCTTGTGGTGCTCCAATGCTGCTGACCTCCATCTCAGACACACAACCTTTCAGTCTCACAAACTGTGGTCTGTTTGTGAGGTAGTCATAAATCCAGGAGGTTGTGGAGGAATCCACCTGGAACCTATGGAGCTTCTCACATAACAACGCAGGCTGAATTGTATTAAAAGCACTTGAGAAATCAAAGAACATGACCCTCAAAGTGCTGCCTGATTGGTCCAGATGAGAGTGGGCTCTGTGAAGCAGGTAGATGATGGCATCTTCAACCCCAAGCCCATTACGATATGCAAACTGTAATGGGTCCTGAAAGGTGCTGACCTGCTTGTTGAGGTGGGCCAGTAAGAGTCTCTCCAGGACTTTCATGATGTGAGATGTCAGGGCAACTGGTCTGTAGTCATTAGGTTCAGCTGGTTGTGGTTTTTTAGGCACTGGAACAAGGCAGGATGTTTTCCACAGCACAGGAACTGTTCTCTGTCTCAAACTGGTGTTGAAGAGGTGCTGGAGAATCGGACATAGTTGCAATGAGCAGGTCTTGAGAACTCTGGGACAGACACCGTCTGGACCTGCAGCCTTGTTCTGGTTCAGTTTCTCAAGTTGTTTTTTTGACCTGATGGCAGGAGACAGAGACAGAGTGGAGGGGGAGGCAGAGAGGAGGTCTCTGAGGTGGAGAAAGATGATGCTGGTCTCTGGTCCATGACTGAGCTGCAGGGGTGACAGAGTGGAGGTGTGACAGGAAAGCTGTGGGCTCACCGAGGGGGTGTGGTCTGTTGGGCTGGAGGCAGGGGGGGAACTGAACCTATTGAAGAACCTGTTCAGTTCATTAGCTCTGTCCAGACCTCCATCAGTCTGGTCCCCCTTTGCCTTGAAGCCGGTGATCTTCTTCATTCCGGACCACACATCCCTCACGTTGTTCTGCTGGAGCTGCCTTTCTAGCTTCTTCCTGTACTCCTCCTTGCACTTCCTGGTTTGTTCTTTAATTAGTTTTTGTGTTGTCTTCAATAACTCCCTGTCTCCATCCCTGAAGGCTTTCTTTTTGATGTTCAACAGCTTTTTCAGGTCTCTGGTGATCCAGGGTTTGTTATTGGGGAAGCACCTCACAGTTCTTGTTGGAACGATGCTGTCCACACAGAAGTTTATATAATCTGTCACACACTCAGTCATGGCGTTGATGTTGTCTCCATGAGGTTCACAGAGGACATTCCAGTCCGTAGCCTCAAAGCAACCTTTCAGAGCATCTTCAGCTTCATTAGACCAGGTTTTGATAGTTTTTGTGATCACTGGTTGCTGCTGAACGATGGGCTTGTAGGTGGAGGTGAGAAAAAAACCAGATTATGGTCAGATCTTCCTAAAGGTGGCAGGGCAGAGCAGCTGTATGCATTTTTAATATTTGCATAAAATAAGTCCAACGTCTTATTTTCTCTGGTGGAGCAGCTGACAAACTGTTGGAATGATGGTAAAGCTGTAGAGAGGGAGACATTGTTGAAGTCTCCAGAGATCGCCATAACTGAGTTTGGATACTGTGTTTGCAGCCTTGCAATAACGGAGCTGATGACATCACAGGCTGCGTCTGGAGCGATACCAGGTAGAATATAAACCGCTACCAGAATAACACAGGTAAACTCTCTGGGTAAATAATAAGGACGGAAACTCACAGCTAACAGTTCAAGGTCCCTCGTGCAGATCTTCTCCTTGACGGTGACATGTCCAGGATGACACCAACGCTGGTTAACCAGCACTGCAATCCCACCTCCCCTCAGCTTCCCGCTGAGTTGCTAACTGCTAACGGTCTGCTCGGACCGTCTTAAAGCCGCGAACAGACACGTTACAGTCCGGGATGTGTTCATGCAGCCACGTCTCGGTGAAACACATGAGACTACATTCTCTGTATTCTCTCTGGGACCTGGTTAGCATCTCAAGCTCGTCCGTTTTGTTAGCTAGCGATCTGACGTTACCCATCACAACAGTTGGAAGAAACGGTTTAAATCTCCACCGCTTTTCTCTCTGCTTCACTCCTGCCCTGCATCCTCTTTCTTTCTTCTCAACTCCATCGGGATTTGTCGTGTTATTTCACTGCTAATCCTCATTTTAGAGAGTTTTAGCAGTTGATCACGACTGTAAACAAGTCCAGCGTTGCCATGGAGACACATCATAATAAGTATCGGAGACAGCCAAAAAGAGACAAAAGTATACAGAAAACTCGTGCCGCACAGCCTCCGAACCGACCTAAAAACCTCTTAAAAAAATTGATAAAAATGACGGCTGTATTTCAAAAAGAAAAAAAAAGAAAATCGTTATTAAAACTAAGGGAGAGCAACTACAATTTGCAGCCACCTTGCGGTGCATTCTAGAAAAAAAAAAAAAAATACAAAATACAAAACCAAACCCATTCATCACTGTGGGAGTATATCTGACAAAAAGGTAAAAAAAAATATTACTGGAGTAGAGGTCAGTACAAATACTATTTCCTTGAAGGAAACAGAATGTTGACAGTTTCCTGAGGATTCTTGGAACATCTGTGACATTCTTTGGTCAAAATACAACAGAGACATGGCAGAACAGCTCCCTTTTCAAACACGTGTTTCAAACAGGATTCTGTTGCTCCAACTTGCTCTTCCTTTGGATGTATCTCTTTTGAAATTTGTTTGAGCACTATGATGTGAAGATGGATCGATGTAACAGTGGTGCAGCTGTAGAATTCAACTCTGATTCTGGTCTGTCATATCACAGTCAACCTGCAGATTTGAACAACTAGATTTCTGAACAAAAATGCCATCTTTGTGACAGCCTCAAACAGAGACATTATTACATCAGTATGGTGACTGAGTATTATCTGAGTTTTTGGTAGTCACAGTAGACAATAAAATAAATGATGTCAAGCAAAGATTTTTTTTTTAAATTATATGTACCCTTAAAAAAAGAAAACCACATTACAATGATTTTTTTTTTTTTTAATTAAGTGGACTCGTGCTCACCTACATTTGTCCTCTTTATATAATGAGATCTCTCGCGGGATGTTAGAGAACGTTATCAAACGTTAGCATTTGTTGAACTCAGTGCACCTGTTTTTCATGTACGTCAAGTTAACTGCTTTTCTTATGATCATAGAATTAATCTCAGGTAACAAAAATAAATAAATAACCTAACTTTAAGTTACAGCCTTCATTCATGTGATGTAGTTAATTATAGCAAATGTTCATTTTTATGATTATTTTTCAAATATTATTTTGAATGGAAAGATTATTTCTTTTGGCTTGAAAGTCATGAATGTGGGTCACAGCAACAGAAAGTTTCCACGTGACCTTAAATAACCTCCCGTTATCACAAACTCACACCATCTGTTGCTTTCCCATTTCTACACCAAACACAAAGCATATTCTGTGTTTATCATCAGCACACAAGTGCAAAATAAGTTTTTACAGTTGTATATTAATAAAATGGGTATTTATATTACTTATTAATTTAGGTGCACTTAAATTAGCATGAGAGCTCATTTGTGTTGCCTTTCCTTTTACATTTACAGAAACTGTAAGCCTTTATTCCATGTCTTTCAGTCTGATGAACACTGGGCTCCAAAAATGTGGGTCATTTAACCCTTGACATACTGAATTCTGTGCCTCACTGAACTAGTTTTTTAGCAACAAATGGGCTAAAATCAAGTTCTCAAATCATCTCAAGGATGATTTGAGAACAAAAGGAAAAAAAACTGCATCCAGCCACAGTTTAGAGTCCAAAAGCAAAGAACTGCAAACTAAATGTTGAAGGCATGCTTTAACTTATTGTCGTGATTATTTGGAGTCAATTTAATTAATTTAAAAGTATGAAATTAATTTAAATGAATTAAATTGTATATTTATAAAATGTATAAAAATGTGAAAACGTAAGTGGTTTATTACCACTTACGTGGTAGCTGTATGTAAGTTTATACTTCCATTAAAAAAAAGTTTTTTGTAAAAGTTTCCAGCTTAGCGGTCTGCCATCTCAGTATTCTTAAATGTATTTTATTTCAGAAATACATTTTTTACAATACTATAATGATATTAAGTACATTTTAGTAATAAGAATAAGAAAGAATTACTCATCTACTCCAGAGTGATGGCTGATGAATTGACATGATATCCATATTGCCTACTATAGCTGCACATCCAAACTCTCTTTGAATATAAGCTTTTATTCATTTCTAAAAAGTAGCTTTGATAATATTTAATCTGTGGTTAAAGTTGTATTTGTTATTCTTCATTCTAGGGAAGTTTTACAGGGAAAATGTTGCTGTCACATCTGAAAAGATAAGTACAATAACAGCTTAGAGCCACAAAATGATGCAGATCATAATTAGCAGGAATTTATGCTGTAAGATTGCCAAGTTTTCATAACGATCTTCAGTGCTTTGACACCTGTTCCAGATCAATCAACACTCCTGTCCTTCTCACTCCTCCCCAACATGCTGTTGTCACATGCAGCAGGTAGTTAAAAACCTTAGATACTCTATCAGTGGCTTAGCTCAGAATTTTCATTAAAGGCTCTGTGGGATTTATAAAAGCAAGGCTCTTTGTTGTGGACAGGCAGCCAGTGTTCCCTCACTACAGCAGGTATGCACCACTGACCTCTACTATAAAGGAGAGAGCTAAAAAAAATCAATTTTTATAGTTACTTTCATGCAAATGAGTCAGTACTGTACTATAAAGAATCAGAATCACTGTATTGTCAGTGTAACGTGTAAAACAAACTTCAACAGTGCAAATAATAAATCTGTAAAAATTGTTTTAAAGTAACAGCTGTAACAAAAACACATAAGTAAAAACTCACAGTGATGCTGAATTTGTTGTTATTAGGATTATTTTTCCAGGGAATGTATCACAGAACATAATAACTGTAATTCATTTCACTATTTATCTCTCATTTCATAATATCTCAATGTCAAAAACGGCACTGCATTTTACAGTATCTGCGGTCTGACAAACTGTAACACACCAACAATGTTGTGTGCAAGCTATCAAGCTGTAACTCCTATTTTTGATAACAACTCATGTTCAGAAGTTCCTTCCACCTCACTGCAACTAGAACTCTGAGTCTAGAGTAACACGATAATATTAAGTGTCCTAGACTCATAGTTTTAAAAACTGCAGAGGTTATACTTCATAGCGTCACGTATCCATTTGAGCAGGTGTTGTGTCCATCTCTCATTCCCACGCTGAGGCTAAGCTGAGGACAGGCTTCTGAGTAAAGTTCAAAATTCTTATAAGAGCTTTTATTTCCAAACATGCAAAAGCTTTGGGAACAGTGCACATTCTACTCCAAATCAAAGAAAGAAAGAAATGTCAAATTTGTTACTCTTTATTTGATAGAAAATGAAGAAAAAGGAAAATTAGGCTGGATTTTTCTTTACAAACTCATTTACTGAGTCAACTGAGAAAAGATTGATTTATCTTTCCTCTAAAACACTGAACTAATATTTAGCTGTATAAGCGTTGTTTTTGAGAAATGCTTCATATGGAGTTTGTGAAACTGAGCAACTTCTGCCAACTGTGAACAGTTCTTTCAGTCAAGGACGACTGGATTACACCTCACAATTCCTTTAAATTTTTTGGTTTTGCCTCAGAAACAGTATTCTAGATGTCACCTCACAAGTTTTCTATTGGATTAAGGTCCTGGGGATTGACTTGGCCATTCCATAACGTTAATCTTGTTGGTCTGGAACGAAGATGCTGCTCACTTACTGGTGTGTTACTCCCCATTTCAAGGACATCAGCATCAGCAACATGACCTCTACAAGTATTATGATGTATTCAAACTGATCAATGATTCCTGGTATGTGATAAAACAGGCCCAACACCGCAGTAAGAGAAGCATCACACATATCAGGATGCTTGTGCCACCATTCTTCATGATCTTCACAGTGTACCGTGGCTTAAATTCACTGTTTGGGGTGATCTGATAAACTATCTGTGGCCCCTAGGACCCCATGAAAAAGAAAAAAAAACAACAACTTTGCTTTCATCAGTCCATAAAATGTTGCACCATTTCTTTTAGAGCCAGTCAGTGTGTTCTTTGGTGATCTTTACAGCATGTGCTGTTTTTTCCAAAAATGGAACTTTGTGGGCTTCTTGTTAACTACTTGGCTTCACATAAGCATCTCTTAATTATTACAGTACGTGCTCAAATGTACCTTTGGACCCTCTTTGTTCACCCTGGAGCTGATCATTGACTAAGCCTTTGCCATTTTGGCTATTCCTTGATCAATATGAAGAGTAGTTTTCCATTTTCTTCTGGGCTTTTCTGGTTTTGATTGACATAAAACATTTGAGATCATTTTAATGGAGAATCATTTTCTGCACTTCTTTATATGTTTTCCCCTCTCCAACCAACTTTTTAATCAAAGTATGCTGTTCTTCTGAACAATATCTAGAATGACCAATTTTACTCAAATTTTCAGACAAATGCACTGTAACCAGCTCGTACAACATTTGCTGCTTCATCTTTAAATTAGGGTCATCTGTTTGACCTCACTAACTGAAATGCTGTTTTTTTTTTTTTTGCATAGCTGAATATTCCTTTTCTTCCTTTTCTGTAAACCAGTAAACAGTAAGAACATTCTTTTTTTTTTTTTTTTTTTTTTTAATGTTTTGATTTGGAATACAATGTTCAGTGTCGTTCCTGATGCATTTGCACGTTTGGAAATAAAAGCTATTATGAGAATTTTTAAGCTTCACTCTCCCTTTGTACCACAGCTTGATGTGTTGAACTAGAGTATGTACAGTAACGATTCTAAATAATGAAAAAAACTGAGAGATAAACCTTTAAATTTCCATATGAATGCATGTGACTCAAAATTTCATTGACACCAAGAATGCTACATTTTGCATGTCTAGGTTTGACTTCTTAGAGCCAGGATGCATGTGCTGTTCACTTTGGGGCTCCTTGTGGGCTCGTTGCATCTGTCTGCCTCTTTGCTGCTGGGAGCGTTCAACATCAAGTCGTTTGGGGACACAAAAGTTTCCAACACAACTTTGATGGACATCATTAGCACGGTCTGTTCTACTATTTCCTCCATGTGTTAGCTCTTTTATTCTGTCTTTGTTATTTGAATGAAAAGGTTTGCATGAATCATGCCTTCTGCTAATTTTTGAATTAAAAAATGAAATTATGTCTCCCAAAAAAACATTAAATTAATGTTTAGAAATGTATTTTTAACTGTCGAATTTGTCAAGAGCAAATGTTGAGGGAGATACTGTAAGAGTGCAAAAATGATTCAGTTTGCCCCCGTCTGCATTCAAAGTCTAAGACATTCTCCCTGAATTCTTCACCTTCATACCCCTCCACCTCTGTCACCTAATCTGTTTAATATAAATGTAAAATATTTTCCATTCTCAAAACAAACAAATATATCAGTACAGCAAGCAAAATTGCAGTCCTTAACAGCTCTGTAAAGGCTCCATATTTCATTAAAAAATTATAGAATACCAAAAAACTTCCTCAAGATTCTTCTTGTCTTGGGCATTGCCTCTGTTCTCTGTGTTGCTTTGTGATATATATATATATATATATATATATATATATATATATATATATATATAGATATATATATATATATATATATATAGATATAGATATAGATATATATATATATAGATATATAGATATATATATATAGATATATCGATATATATATATATATATAGATATATAGATATAGATATATATAGATATATAGATATATAGATATATATATATAGATATATATATATATATATATATATATATATAGATATAGATATATATATATATATATATATATATATATAGGCGCTAAGCAATGAAAAAATTAAAATCTTTAATCACGATTAATCGCATTATTTCCCTGATTAATCACGATTAATCGCATTGTATTTGCAAAATCTAATAATGAATTCAAAAGTAGTGTAAAATGCACTTTTATTGAAATGTTCTGCTCCCATATGAACTAAAGTGTCATAACATTTGTTGTTCAAACACTTTTAATATCAGCACTTGTCAGTAACACATATTTAGTGTAAATCTCCTCTTAAAAAATGTAAAATAAAATAAAGCTTATTGCCACTGCCAGGGCATTAATGTTATCCTTTTTTTTTTTTATAAAAAATAATTTTAAAAAAAGGTCTACAAACAAAATCCAACAAAATGATTGTGGCTCAGCACAATCAGAACATTAAAACAGGTAATTTCTGAGGTAACAGCAGAAACTTTTAACGGGGGAGTTCAACTTGGCAGTTGTTACAAATAACCTTGTTTCTGTCAAATCCTTCGTCTGGGAGAACTTTAACATGAAAATGTTCATGTTAAAGTTCTGTAACTTTACCAATCTGTGTATCATTTATTCTTTCCATTTTCAATTGTCAATCAAAAATTAAAGAAAAATAAAAAGTGACATTTTATTATGTTTTTTTTTTTTTTTTATAACACAAAAAACAACAAAAAGAAAGCCTGTTTTTTTATATCTCAATTTTAGACTTGGATCAAAAATACGAAATTAAAAAAGAACTGAATTTGTTTTATAATCGAGGACTGGACTTTCTGTTGTCATTACACATCTGTGCCACTAGATGGAGCCGTACTGAAGTAACCAGCTAGAGAACAGCAGGACAGTGAACACATGGAGCAGATCTGATGGAACATGGAGGAATGACGCAAAAGTTTTGTTGTAGTCCAAATTTTTTTTCTTTTTTTTAATACAGAATTGTTAATATTGCTACCTGAGTTGCTACTCGAACTGTAAAGTACACTGATTTTTTATCGTTCTCCATGTCTGTTTTAGATTTTCCTTAAGCTAACCTACCAATTCTAAAAAAATAAAAATAAAATGAAAAAAAAAAAACCTACCAATTCTCTTCCGCAGAAGCCAGTAACAGACTTCAAAACAAAAGCATGTGAACAACATGCGTTAACGTGCGATAAAATAAATGTCGGCGTTAATAAACTAATGAGTTAACGCGATAATAACGCGTTAACTTGCCCAGCCCTAATGCCCAGCCCTATACTTTCAGAATCAACAACAAGTAGGACAGAATCGTGAAGTGGAATGAAATTTATTGGATATTTTAAACTTTTTTTAACAAATACAAAACTGAAAAGTGGGGCGTGCAATATTATTGGGCCCTTTTTACTTTCAGTGCAGCAAACTGACTCCAGAAGTCCAGTGAGGACCTGATGATCAATAGAATCCACCTGTGTGTAATCAAGTCTCCTTATAAATGCACCTGCTCTGTGATAGTCTCAGGGTTCTGTTTTTTTGATCCAAAACATAAAGCCAAATCTACAATGGAATCCAATCCAGAATCTGTGGAAAGAGTTGAGGACTGCTGTTCACAAACGCTCTCCATCCAACCTCACTGAGCTCCAGTTGTTTTACAGGAAGAACGGACAAGAATTTCAGTCTCTGGATGTGCAAAACTGATAAAACCCCAAGAGACTTGCAGCTGTAATTGCAACAAAATCTGGTGCTACAAAGTATTAACGCAAGGGGGCCGAATAATATTGCATGCCCCACTTTCCAGTTTTTAATTTTGTTAAAAAAAGTTTAAAAATATCCAATAAATTTTGTTCCACTTCACGATTGTGTCCCACTTGTTGTTGTTCTTGACAAAAAAATTTTATATCTTTATGTTTGAAGCCTGAAATGTGGCAAAAGGTTGAAAAGTTCAAGGGGGCTGAATACTTTCGCAAGACACAGTATGTATATATATATATATATATATATATATATATATATATATATATTGAGAAGCCTGTGCTTTTTTTTGTTACAATTTTACTTATTTATGCACGCCTCTAGATGAATATGTATGAATGCTAACTTGTACATATAGGCCATACTTGAGCAGTATTTACTCAAATCAGTGACTCCACTGATTTGTGCTTATGTTGTATTTGCAGATTGTCCACCGCTATGACATCATCCTGATCCAGGAGGTCAGAGACACCGATCTGTCAGCAACCAAAAAACTCATGGACCGTGTCAACAAGTTAGATTTACATAAATCATAGACAGTAATAGTGATTTCAGATGTTTGAGTTTTTGTTGAGATTTATAAAATGAAAGAGCACTTAGATCATATGATGAGATGACTTTTGTCTTCATCTGTGTTTTGTTTCTTTTTTTTTTCCTTTTCCCCAGAGGTTCTCCTCAGTTCAGTTACATCGTCAGTGAGCCCCTGGGCCGCAGCACCTACAAGGAGAGATATCTATTCCTCTACAGGTAGATCAAAATGCAAAAAAAAAAAAATAATAATAATATGGGTTGAGTGCATTGTGATACAGGCAGAAACTGAAGGCTGTGCCTCAGTGTTATGATTTACATTTGCCAAAACTGACTTTTAGGACATGGAAGGAACCTGAGTTTGTATGTGAGGTTGAGATATAGTTAGGCTCACCTCAGTGCACAGCATGGGTTCCTCATTCCACATCTGGAGTTGTACAGGGTGAGTGGGATTACTTATATCCTAGTGAAAAGCCTATATGTTGGGTCATTTCCCAAAGGGTTGAATGGGAGGAATTGCCTTTCTGATCTGAATCCAACTGGCTTTCTGTTGTTGGACTTCTGTGCTAGTCTTGGTTTGTCTATAACAAACACCATGTTTGAACATGGTATATTGAATTTCCCTTCTGGGATGAATAAAGTATTTTTCATTTCATTTTCATTTCATTTCATTTTACCCCAGCAACCCCAGATAAGTGGAAGTTAATGGATAGATGGACGGAATAACTAATATTCAAATAAGTGTAACATGATGCTCCTCTGTATTTTTCCTGTTTACAGTATATTAATATTATGCCCAAACAAAGAAATAAATATCTGATTTCATCAAGGTGCTCACAGATCAATAAATTAAGCATATTTAATGAGCAACACCTGACTACTTCCATTATTAATTATAATGAAAGCTTAAAGCCTGTAGGCAGTTTTTCACTCAATGCTTTTGCATTTTGGCTTGGCTTCTTGCTTAATAAATAATTAGGTGGTGTAACAATTCTTTTGTTGTCCATCTAAGGTTGTAGTTTTTAAGGCCTTTAAAGGACGAGATGATTTTTATGATGAAAACATATAAATCCTTAGCAGTGAAACAAGAATGCTTATATTTGTGTGCCATTAAATGTTGCCATGATCAAATTTCATCTTTTCTTTTCAGGGAGGAAATTGTGTCTGTGGCCAAAAACTACACATATGACGATGGCTGTGAGGCCTGTGGGACAGACACCTTCAGCAGAGAGCCATTTGTTGTCATGTTTTCCTCCAAATATACTGGTATGCTTTGGTAAAGTAAGGCAAGCACTCTCACAGAAACATCCAAAATTTTGTATTTCAATTGCATAGAAAATTTCCATCCATTTAGACACATAAAGTTATCATAAACATCCTTATAAACCTAATGTGGTGAATTTGTGTCAAATGGAAATGAAGCATTTAAATGCTTAATTGGCTGCTTCACACAAAAACTCTACTTTATAAAACAGTTGGTGGCTGTGTCTGTCCAAGTCTGAAAGGAAGTAAGTTAGATTATCTACAATTTTTGCATTCTCTCCTTTGACCCCTTCCTCCTGTTTTGCAGCTGTGAAGAACTTTGCTCTGATCCCTCAGCATACCTCTCCAGACTATGCTGTGAAGGAGCTGGATGCTCTCTATGACGTAGTGACTGACGTCCAGTCTCGCTGGAGCACAAATGTAAACAAACAAAACTGTTTGAAAAAAGGAAATTTTAACCCTGGTATCACCATGATGGCTTAAGCATTTACTCTCTCTCCATCTCTGTAGGACATTGTGCTGTTGGGTGACTTCAATGCTGGCTGCACTTATGTGTCAGGCTCCGAATGGGAACAGATCCGCCTGTTTACTGACAAGAGTTTCCACTGGCTGATCCCAGATGATGCTGACACCACAGTGTCTCATACTATTTGCCCCTATGACAGGTAGATACACAAAAGCTCTACACACACACTCACACAGATTCTCAGTTCTACTCATCTTTCTGTATTTGCAGGATTGTTGTCACAACTGACATGATGAAGGGAGTGGTGCAAGGCAGTGCAGAGGTCTATGACTACATGGTGGACCTGAATCTCAGCCTCAGTCTGGTAAAAAAACAAAAAACAACTTATGTTTTAGTACTGAAATGTGGTTTGATGGCAAGGTTCCAAGACAGATGCAAAAGTGTGCATTTCATGAACTACAAATCACATTTCCAAGTATTTATTGATGTTTTTTTAGCAAATGGAAATGTTAAAATCACAGACATACCAAATCACCATTAAATTGAATTATATTAAATTATAATTTGAAGGGCCATCATCTTATGATTCCTGCTTGAGTTTCACAGCTTATACTAAAGCACACTGTAAAAAAAAAAAAAAAAAAAAAGGAAATATATTTAATTAAGCACTCAGTTAATTAAGTTTTTTCTCTTTCAGGCACTGGCTGTTAGTGACCATTTCCCAGTTGAGGTGAAACTGACTTCAACTCTTCCCTGAATAAGTACTCTCTCTGAGGAAAGGCTTCTTTCATCTACTATGAATCAGTGAATTACACGACCAAAATAAAGCCATTAGAAATAAGGAAATGGTTCACCATCTTGTTTCTGATGTAGAAAATGTTCTGGTATTTTCTGTTTTGTGCAGCACAAACTATAACAGTTTACAACCCCTGCCAGAAATACAGATGGTAGTAAAAGAGAAGCATGTAAATATGGGCCTTTAAAATACTCATCGTGTAAACCTTGTTTATTTGGGACATTTTAAAAAAAATTGAAAGAAAAAAAAAAAAGGCTTGAAAAAGGTGCATAAAGACAAACCTGTTGAAAACATCACACAGAAGTTGTTGCTGTGGGATATGCAGTTGCACCACAGGTTACATTAGTATTTATTTATTTATTCATAAGATACAGTCAGAAAAGGCACTTACAGACAAAACGGTTGTCTGTGATGTGAGTTAAACATAAAGTACTGTATGAGAAGCTTTTCAGGCAACCTGGCACTTTAAATAATCATCCACTTTCCTTAAAACATATGGAAGGTTTTAAACTAACATTGTTGGGTATTAAGGTGTGAAGTTAAACAGAAAAACTGGCATAGTCACTGGCTGACCCCTCAGCAGGCATCAGGTGCAGTGACCTCTACTCAAATTATACCTCGACTGCTGCAGATCTCCTGGTGTTATACTACATCTGATTCAATATTATTGAAACACATATGAAGATAAGCTGCTGCATTCACAGATCTTAACAAATGAATTTCAATGACCTCATGACACTGATGAAACATGGATTCACATGTCACAAAGTCTCTAGTTGAGTGATGCTCCCATTTCCTTTCTAGGCCTTTCTCTTTTTAAGCATCTCCAGATACATGCGCAGCGACTTCTGGATGGACTCTTTGGAGATAAAGTTGACAAAGTTTTGGATGTCAGCATCTCTGTTGGACATTAGTTTGTCTATTGTTGGCTTCCTCATCATGGACTTCGTGATCTGTCTGGCATGCTCTGTAATGTGAACAGATAAACAGTTAGCAAAAAGACCATCAGGATTTTCCATTTAGAAAAAAAAAATGAAGGCCAACTCTTATTCACTAAGAAGTGGCTCATCCACAGTTACAATCTGGAGTCTTAAAATAAAGAATAAAAATGAACCCTGCAGAATCAGTATTGCTTTACATGAAAAGAGAGAAAAATACACACACATATGCTCCATGATTGTTTAGTTCTTATCAGGGAGTAAAAGGAGTAGACATTATAATTCAACCTCAACCATCTCATCAAGGACTCCTGTCTGGATTGTGCATGGATCCTAACAGGCTGAGCTACTGAGACATGATATTGAAATTGAATTAAAAGCAAAGAGTCACAACAGGAACACCACAATAAAGCCTTTATTAGACTAAAATTAACATCACCAAAAGCTTTAAAGCTACACATGATGTCATCCTCACATCTACCAACTAGCAGGCCGTAATTGAAATCTTCAGTTGAAAGAGCCGGTGAATAAAAGCAGGAGTCCCTGCTGCATGACTGACAGATGCACGTATTGAGCTTGGAAATAACCCCAACTTTTTTCCTGCTGATATTTAATTTAACGGCAGCACGGTGCAGGGGTCACTGCAACTGAGTTTAGACTAAACCTCAGCTGCAGTTTAAACCACAGGTGCAAACGACAGTGCAATGAGATTTAAGATTACATGTGACTGTCTTATAAAATGCAGGGATTTAACAAGAGCTTAAATCCTAAACCTCAACCATGAAAGAGACATTGCAATGGGAACTTTAGATACAGAATCGATTCAGTTTGAGATAATGCTACTGCAGTTTGTCTGCACAAGAGGAACTGTGGCTGCATTTTTCAGTCATCCATGCATGGATTACAGTCCGCATTTCTATTACAAGCCTGTTTTCTTTTGTTAAAGAAATAAGAGCAGCAGTTGTGTGTGTGTGGCTCCACTATACAGCTGACATACACGTCATACACCCACAGTGTTTACTTGCTTGAAAATATGTTCCATCTGTGGTTTAGTTAGTTCTAACTAATATTTTGACTTTAGAAACGTGTATAAGTTTGTCAGTGACAACATCTGTCACATGTTAAAGTAGTACTTTACTAAGTTTTAGAGCTTTTAACTTGGTGATCCTTATTTGACACATGAGAAAACCAGTATGGCTGGATTGGACTATCATCTGATATTGCTGTTGTGGTTCTTTAGTTCATTTGCTGTGTGTATATTACCTGGAATAGTCAACCACTTGGTCATAGTCTCTGTAGCTGTGGCGAGGACCTTGTCTTCGGGTACTATCTGGTCTACCAGTCCGATCTTCAGGGCCTCTGAAGGGTTGTAGAGCAGTCCCAACTCCAGGGCTAACTCAGTGTTCCGGTGGCCCACAGTGTTGACTAAAGTGTCTTTAAACCTGAAGACACAGCGATAATTATTCACTCCAGAGACGCTTCGTAGGAGCAGCAGGAGAGCCCCCCCCCATATACTTCACACACCAACACTCATGATTCCATACCAAAAAGGTGCAACAATGCCGAGCTGTGTCTCATTCAGACCAATGCTGTAACGAGGATTATCTGCCATGATCCTGTAGTCACAAGTCAACGCCATCAAACAGCCACCTGCAGGACTAGAACCCTGTAGAAGAAATGGGAAGGAACAATTAAAATCTTTGAACACAAGTGCTCATAAATGTGTTTTTCTTCTGTTCCAGGATCATGTCTTTGAGAGATAAGAGTAGAATTTGGGTTCAGGATTGTTCTATACGTACGCTGATTGCTGCCACAGTGACCATGTTGGAGCTGTACAGTTTCAGCCACATCTCCTGCACGGCTTTCCAGAACACCCCACAGCGCTCTGGACTTTTGCCGTACATCTCTAAGATATCCAACCCGGCTGAGAAAACCTTGGGCTGGCTCTAGATTGAAGCAAGCAAAACATGGCCACACACTCAGGTTGAACTGTGATGATACTAACAGGAAATTATAAAATATTATCTGATCCTCACAGAGTCTCAAAAATGGATAAATGCAGCCTCAGATGATCGATAACAGAATGACATATTGCACATAGTTTCATTATATAACAAGACCAACATTCAGAACATGTGAGTGAAAAATTAAGGACATTCTTAAAACTTCTATGAAACTGCACTTACTCATCATGAACAAGTGTAATAACACTTCTGTAAGCAGAGGTTTGGGCAGTTGTCTGATCTGGAGCATGTCGGTAACATAATGTCAAGGAATAAAGGCAGTGACGTTAAAGGAAATAACTGTTGCAACCCATCAATCAGGGAAGGATAAAAGGTAATTTCCAAAAAATCTGGAGTTCATCATTCAAAAAAAACGCTTATTCACAAGTGGAAAACATTTAAGATGTCAGAAGTGGATGTCTCAGTGAGTTAACCACAAGGTCAAAATGTAGAATGATCAGAGAAAGTAGGGAGAAAAAAAGCGCAAAATAAATAAATAAATAAATAAAAAGCCCAAGAAGCATTTAAACTATTAAAATTCATGGCAGTAAAGTTAGTAAAGGACTGCATGAGTACAGCTTGTTTGGAAGAGTTTCAAGGACAGCCTCTATATAAAAAAAAAGACCATGGCACCATGGCTTATACTGCCTTCTGAACAAAATAAGACTTCTGGAAAACAATGTTTTTGTACAGTCATAGTGTGATGATTTGGGTTTGTTTTGCAACTTTTCTTTTCTTTTCACTTAGGAAAGTGACATACACGAGGACACCTGGAAAACTCAATAATCTGAAGCTCCAATGTAAAGGAGACACCAGACTACACTTTGGTGTAGTCTGGTGGTGTATTATGTCATGTGCTCTTGTTCATCTGTAGCTTGTATTTAGCTCATTTTAAGACATAGAAAGGACCAGACACACACTTTTTTCACAAGACTGTGTTAAACACAAAGTACACACATTTTAACTATGCTGCAATATAAAGTCAAAAGACTGATTTAAATAATGAGTTAGTGTCATACCGAGGTGATGATGAGGCCCCGGCAGTCCTTGTCCATCTCCAACTTCTCCAGACTAATGCAGAGCTCTGTGAGAAAGTCTAAACTGAGGCTGTTGACTGGAGGACTCTGCATGCGCATCACTGCTACACCTAGAGACAGGCAAGATGGCCGACCTTCAGTATGAGCGCTGATGAAAAGAGACTGCCGCTGTAATAGTCTCTCTGGGAATTATTTGCCCACAATGTGATCCAGCCATGTATTCCCATTTAAGGTTTCTATTCATATTTGGATTCACGTAGCAAGCTGGGAAAGCAGGTACAGCTTTAATGATAAGTTGATGAATATGACAGGACATTAAAGTACTGCGACTGCTCATTGTAATGAACGAAAGGTGTTTCCCAAACTGATTCTTACCTGCATTTTAACAGTGGTCAAAGATTTCATGCTAGCATAAGGCGACACAAATTAAAAAAAAAAAAAAAAAGTACATCTGTTGTTTCCAAGCTGCAGTGAAGTAGCTGAAAGTTGTTAAAATTGCCATCCTTTAGTACTGTTTTTGTATGTTGTAACAAAAGAAAGCCCGAGAAACAGGTAAGCTGTCTGCATATGTAAGACAATATCATAATAAATTAAATGGACTGTGGATTCAATGTGATGAAAAGCTAAAAAAACAAAAGAAAAAAATAGATTTTTTAAATAAAAACATTGTATTTCCCGTCCTAAAAACTCCACACTACTCTGCTGAAAAACTGTGTATATGTAACATTTTTGTAATAATGTGAAACATAAATTGTAAAAGAGGAACGCATCTGGCAAGAAATGTAATCAAAAGACAGGCTGAAAAGGTCTTTTTAATGAATAATGCTGAAATCATCAACAGAATTAAATAAAGGAGGAATAGAAGTGTGGGTTCCAAGATCCTACACGGTGGACGGACTGATGAAGACAAACTTTACCAGTGCTTTGGTCAAAATCCACCTTGATCTTTGGTGCGGTGGAGTTGTTCCTCCGCTGAGCGGTGAGTAGGGGGGACGCACATACTCGACTGGGACTGCTGCAAGATGACAGCTGAGAAAGACGACCTTCATGGAAAACACAAACACAACAGTGTCAGAATCCTCTCAGAAACTGTACATCTGTAAATCATCCCTCAGAAAACAATATGTAAAATTAATCAAAGGTATCCCTATATTATAGTTCATTATGCAACATTAATATTCTGTCGTGCTGATACAGCAGGGAAAAGTACAGCACATCTGTCACACCATTAAAACCCACATGATGGAGGTCTGAATGGTCCAAGCACAAAAAATGATTAAAAGCCATAGCAGACTGAATACATGGATAACTCATATCACTTTATAAGTCGGAAATACTTCATTAATTGTTTTAAGAAAGAAAAAAATCATTGGGGCACTAAAGACTAGGATTTATCCGAATAATGTTTCCTGAAAAGATTGTAAAACTTATATATTTATCATCTTCTATTTTAGAATATTTAGATATTCTTTTTATATACGTGTTTATGTTTAATTCTGCCACGTCCCCAGTCTTTTTCCTGGATATGTATTGTGCAAGACAAAAACATCAATGAAAGAAGCGAAATGTCACCTTGTGATACTTCTGAAGTAAAACTAATACAGTAGTTGTGGGGGGTGTTTCAACTTAGCATGTAGTCTCTTACATTTGATAAGACACGCTGTGATAATAAAGTAAGTGAACGTGTACAAGATGACATAAACAAAGCTTTATTTATGTCTCAAATGAGAAGAATACAGAGGATCTGGAAGAACAGATCATCTAAGGTTAGAAACTGCGTCCTGTGACTTTTGCTCCAGTTTCTCTTTAGCACGGCTAACACGACAACCAGCCATGGACACAATTATTTCATTTTATTTAGAAAATGAATGTAACACAAAACTGATGATGCATGCAGTCAAAATGCGCTACATCAATGCACTAAAGCTTCATACCTTGAAAGCAGCACTTCCCTCTTAAAGCAGCTCTCAAAGCCATTTTGAGTTGCTGAATAAAGCTGCTCGGACTTCGTCTTCCTCGTTTGTTTTCAGTTAATGTTTCTATCCGGTGAGTTTCAGGTCTGTAGCAACAGCGCCCTCTACTGCGCAGCTGCAATTACACTCACTGTGTCTGTTTATTACCGTAAATCATTGAGCCCTGTGGTGAATCCCGTCCTTTTAGGTACCACACAGTTCTTCCTTGACATTCAGCTGTAGCTCTCTAACAGCATTTTTTTTAACATATAGGTGAAAATGGCTCCAGTTTGAATATTTTTTTTTATTTTCTTTGCCAGTGAATCCATTAATCATTGTTTGTTGCCCTTTACTAAATGAAAAAAGTCTATCTCAACCTATATACCTAAAAAAAAAAAAAAAATTCTAAAGATTTTGTTGCTCTAGTGGTCTTTGTCATTAAGTCAGAGGGGGGCAGAGAGACAGGGAAGACAAAGAGGCAAAGGACCACAAACCAAGAGTCAAACCTGGACAGTGTTGCCAGATGTACAATAAAATATCATATTTGTATGATAATTTTGACCTTTGTACAATGTACAATCAATCATTGAAGAAGTCCACAAATGTATTATGATTTAACAATTCCTCTTAATAAAGTCACTGATAAAGGATTTCTATGTGACTATGATTCAGTCTAAATACTCACCGAATATCTATTCTGTCATGCCAATTACAGAAACTGACATTGATATCTCTTCTAAACTCTTGCGAGAGAGAATTTGTTAGATTGATTTTATTTTCCATTTTTTAATGGTAAAACTATGTTTTTTTAGGCTATATTATGCACAGTCTATGATAGAGGTGGGCAATCGATCTGAATATTGATAATATTGATATTAACGCTGGTATTGATATCGAACGATACTCGTGCGAAAAAAAATCAATACTCAAGCTTTATTCTCTCCCACAAGCACTGGCTGCTGCGAAGTGCGAATTCATTGAAGTTCTGTCTGACACGTGGTGTCCCCCTCCCCTCTCATCTCGTCTTTTGACGGCTTGTACCTATTTGCTTAGTTAAATCCAGGTGGTGTAACTTTTTTTTTTTGGCCAGGCAGTGGATTATACCATGAATGCAGGGTATTTAAATAGAAGCATGCACTAGTAATTTCTTCATTTCAAACAATTTATTAAAACAACAGCTAACAACAGTGGTTGAAATACCACAACAAAAAATATCTGCAGGTTACTGTTAACAATGAAGCGATCATCGGCATGTGATGTGGCTAAAGGACGTCCACCTTTTGCTATTAATCACCTTGTTAGAGAACAGCATGTTATGCAGTAAGTACTGAGACTCTGAACAGTTAAACATATTCATTCAAAAGTGAAGAGAAGGTCAAATTAATTTACCTCTAAAGTTTATAGTGCATTTAAGATGCATTCTGAAATTTCATCCAGAAGCTAAATATCCCTAACTTTTGTGAATAGTCGATGTCTCCAAGCTTCTTGCCCTACCTTCATATGGATGAGTGATGTGGTGTCAATTTTGATTTATTTTGGATTAATCCATCCATTTTCTAAACCAATTCATCCTGCTCAGGGTCACAGGGGGCCAGAGAATATCCCACTTTTTAGTTTTAATTTTTAAAAAGTTTTGACATTTTGGAACTATTAAAACATTAATTCATTGTTACATGCAAGTTATTTGGCAAGATGGAAAAAAAAAAAGTTACTGGCATTGGTGGTTAACCACAAGTTGCGTAATTTAAAAAGTGCTGAGAGGTGTACAAGGTGGTGCAGATAGTAAGATGTGAGAGGGAGGTGGAAGAGGAGTCAGTGAACACGAACAGAGAGCAGTCACAGATATGTACGTCTTGGCTGAAGTGTAAGTGTGAATGCAGCAGAGATGTATCAGGCACTGAGGCTCCTTTCAGTTGGTGAGTATATTATATATAAGTTAAGTTACACCTTTTTTGTATGTGTGTGAGCTTTTCTTACCACTATAAGAAATTGTGGGTACAAGCTTTTGTGAAATGTTGGAAAATGATCAGATTGTTTTTTTTTTGTACTTGTTATTAATGATTTCAGTAAAGAAGGTAATAATGTGGAGGACAATTCAATTAAGCTCTGATATATGAACATTATGCAAAAAAACACATGTCCTCATATATAAACAGAAATTTTGTCAATTTTTTATGAATAAATCTTTCAAGCATTGACATCTGACAAGAATAGGATCGAATATAATGTTGATGTTAACCCATCAACATTTTTAAAGTGCACATCCTCTACCTTTTTATTGTATATTTATTTTGTGAGTTGAAATTTATTTGGTGAGTTGAAATTTAAATTCAATTTAAATGAAATTTAAATTGTATTTGGATGGGTAACACTTGCTAAATGTTTTCCATGTGCTTTTTTTTTTTTGTTTGACCAGAGAATACTTTGACCATCCCTTTCAATGTTGGTGTTTATCAACGGTTATAGGAAATCCATGAGTGTGCGTCACCTCTGCGCCCTGTAACCTGGGGGACACGGTGGTCTCATCTACCTCATTTTTACTGTCAAATCCAACCCCGGATCACCATGGATCTAATGGTCTTGGGAGACATGAGCACCGCTTGTGAAGGAAAAAACTGTGGCTTAGCATCAGGCTTAACATCAAGCTTCCCAGATGACTGCTTCAACCAAGACTGCTACTGGGAGAAACCTATTTTTGGACTAATTGAATTAGGTGGGTAAATCAAACTCAATTAGCAATACTAGTTCAAGTGTAAGGTAAATCAAATTCAAAGCAAAACTGTTTGACAGATGAAAATTGTGCCTTTAACTGAAGATGGTACCTGCCAGTCCTCCTGTTTTTCACTTCCAGCCATCACAATCAATAAGGACTAAAAATAAAAACATAAAATCGAAACAAACAGATGCTACCAGGATTTCAATCTTGGTAGGATGTTTCATTCAAAATGTCATGTTTCATTATAATGTCACTGAGAACAAAACTTTCATTTCAGTTAATTTAATTCAATTTTATTTCAGTTTATAACAAATTAATCTCAGTGGACATTACAGATAAAGCAAACAAGTAAAATCAAATTCTAGCCCTACCTGCAATTCGGTCCAGTTAATTATAATAAATCCATTAAATCACAATTCATAAAACTGTTACCTGAGTAAAATTATGGATCTTCATTTTGATTCAATTCCCCCTTTTTGTCTTGAAAATGATATGCCTGTCTGGGAAATTTTTTCTAAAAACTACACAACATTCAATAGTGACATCTGAATAAAGTGTAATATATTTAGTGGTTAGTTTTACTGCAGCGTTGGACATGTGAAGGTGGAGAGAAGAGATACATTACCTATCTAAGTGCAGTGGTGGTTGTGAGAGTCCAATCCTTGTTTGTTTTTGCTGGCATCTGGATGACTTTGATACTGAGAAAGTATATAATCATTTTGTTATCCGTTTATGCAGTATGTGTGTTATGACAAAGATAAAAATGTAATGGTAGCTAGTTAGCTTGGGCTGACAGAAAGATTGCAAAACTTGGAAACAGCTACCCTAGCACTAAACGTTTAGCTCCCAGATTCTCCAAAGCCAGGTGCTCTGCTTTTCTCAAAAAATATAAATGTAATAAGTAACTTTTTCTCTGAACTAGCCCCAGTGTTTTTCCTCTGTATACTGTCAGACGACACCTTCCTTCATGATTTCTATCAGTTGTTTTCAGTCAGTTGAACTGAATAAGAAGTCTTTAATTGTTTGAAGTTCTTAACAGAAAGACAGTGAAATAAACAAAATCTGGTTCAGATTAAAAAAAAAAAAAAACATTTATTTTGTTGATTTCAGCTTGTGTGACTGTAATCTACATTCCACTGATGTTATTTGGCCTTCTTGGAAACATATTGACCATTCTGGTGGTTTGGCTACGTCCACACATGAGAAGCTCCACCTACCTGTACCTGAGCAGTATGGCCGTCAGTGATCTGTTGATACTACTACTACTACCTCTGGATCTCTATAAGGTATGCAGACCAACACAAGCTGCACTTTATTCACGCATCCCTTTTATGGCAATTTGCCACCAGCTCATGATACAGATGTTTTTTTTTTTTTTATTTTTTTTTTTTGCTTTTGGATCAATCACAACAAATAACACCTTTGAGTGAAAATGCAAGAATGATATTTCTGCTCCTGGTTGTAAATAGCAGTTTTAACAGCTTGTTGCCACCTTCCCCTCGGGGGGAATTCTTACCTCAAAATCATGTTTTGTCGCATTCAAGTGGGGTCATTCACATTCATCTTAAATCATTCTTCTATGATTTCCTCTGCACAATGGCAGAATCTTAAAATTATTGGTAACAAACACTATAACCATGGTCAAAAAAGCTTTCGCAATTTGTATTTCTTTGTTTCCCAGTTATTAGCATGATCTAATTTAGCCTACAAGTGATAACTTACAACTTTATACTGTATAATTGTATAAATGTAATGTAGAAGATGTAGATAATTAAAATGTCAGAAGCCAGGCAATAATCTTGTTTCCTTAGTTTGCCAGCTCTTTAACTTTCTTTCGTTCACGTTATCTGTCAACAATACTTTATATATGTATATAGTTCAAAGTAATTATGTTTTTACCTCCGCCAAGGAGGTTATGTTTTTGCTGGCTGTTTATCTGTTTGTCTGTCTGTTTGTTTGTCTGTGTTCAAGATAACTCAAAAAGTTATTGATGGATGTTGATTAAATTTTCAGGAGTTGTCAGAAATGTGAAAAGGAAGAACTGATTTCATTTTGGGTGTGACCCGGAAGAAATCCTGGATTCTGGATCACTTTCAAATTTTCGATAACATTGCAGTCAATGGGGCCAGATTTTGTAAATAAATGGAAATTATAAGGCATTGAGGTTGTAATTTCAATATGTTGACTTTGGAAACAAATATTGCATGAAATCTTTATAGCATTATTTAATTAACTAAAATATTAAAACAATTTTTTTTTGATTGCTCCGGTTACAACACCACCCTGTTGCTAAGAGGAGACACAGGCCTGACAACTGACCCATCTGTTAGCAAAATGTAACACTGAGTATATCCAAGAACCCAGAGAAGGCCGGCCTTAGCTCCTTCTGTGTCTCGAAATGCTCCTGAGCCCACCAAGGTACTGCTCAACTCGATAAATCAGTGGGGCACAATTTTTGGCAGCACCACTGTCAGTTTTGCAAAGGATTTTGGGATGGTGTTTGATACAAACCAATCTTTAAAACAGTTTAATCATTTTAATTTTAAATTCTTATTTTCAAAAAACCCAAATTAATCAGCGAAAACCACTGAGCTTTGTAGCCTATTAGTTACTATGATATGCCTTTTGAGAAAGGGAGGATATATAGCCATATGCTATATTATGCCCTTTGTATCATATAATATCCTCCCAATCAAATTAGATTATCTTAAATGTTTAAATATAACACAACAGAACTCACTTTTGTTGAGTTATTTTGCAAATTCTCTATAAAGTCTATATTTGCTTTTATCTTTGGGACATTTTGAATCACCTGTCTTCTTTAAGCCTCTCATCTATCATGATGAAAAATGACATGTTCTAATATTTCATCTTGCCCATGATATACGCATCTGTCTGTATTTGTTTTTCCTATTCTGAGCAGTGTACTATTGTGTCCTGTGTGCCAAGTGCCAGATATGCCCATCTCTTCTCTCCTACTTCATGTTGTACATATCCTTTTCTCCCACTTTTCCTTTGAATTGTGTAAAGGCTTTTGTTTTTTTTACTTTCCTTCTTTCCTTGCTGTTGCCATCTTTTATTCAATTTCTGCTGTCTGCTGCAACCCTATCTCCTCAAAGACGTTATTAAAACCCTTGGGCCATGTATTGTTGATCTGATTTATTCCTGTCTGACGTCCAGCTAAATCTCAGCTGCTTTCACACATGCTGTAGTAGGGTTCCTCATCAAAAAAAAATGCAATTTTGATTCTTTTGTTCTTTCTAACTTTAGGCCCATTTAGGCCCCAAAAATAGTTTATAATATTTTACATGGCCTATCTTTAATTGTTAATTCTAGCAGTTTGGCTGTTCTGGTTTTCTAGGACCTGACTACTGTCTTTGAACATTCATCACAACATTATTCAATTTTTTTTCAAATTAAAGAAAGAAAAAACAAAACTACAAGGCTTTAAAGATGGTATATAGAGTTTATATTGTATAGATTTATATCCATCAATGATTTTAAGAGTATCTTCAGCTGTCATTATCTTTTATAGTTCTTTTGTGTATGTAACACATTTTTTATGTCTTGACTTTGTAGACTGCTACCTTAGAGATCAGAGTTTTATTTTTGTAAGGGAGGCCTTTCTTGCAAAAGGGATCTCTGATCTCAATGGGACTTCCTTGTTAAATAAAGGGAAATAATAATAAAGTCTCACCTATCAGAAAGGAACTTCTTTATCCATTTAGGCCACTGCTTCTCAATTATTTTCTGCTGGAAGAAGAAAACATTTTGTGCAGTTAGTAACTGTCTTAGGAAGTGAGAGTACCATAAATATGTATTCCCAGTGACTGTTAAGAGACGGGCAAATCCAAAACATGTCTGCTATTGAGGCAGGGCTGTGATTACATCTCGGACATCCAGCTTTAGTATTTGGAAAGATTTTCACAAGCTTGTCCCTTGAATAATGTAGGTGATGGAGTGCACTTCATCATTTTTGACTGAACCACTGTCCAGTTGTAGCAGGCTGGGCGTTTTGGAATGGAGGGCCTTAAAAAGACAAAAACCTAAAAGAAGTCTTTCAAACAGGAAGCTCCAAAGACTGCAGAACAATATACTGTTCAACTTTGAAAAAACATTGTTATGGTCTTGGTTTTGAATTATCTGAGTCTTATTTAGTTCTCTTAATTTCAGTCTTGGTTTGCATGAGCTCTTTTATTGTCTTGACTCTTTTTTTGTGTTTAGCTTTGTTTCCTGTTTTATTTAGAAAAAAAAAACCCTTGTTATCTTGTCATTCCTTCATTGCTGACAGTCTATATATTGTCTTTAATCTCATTCTTTCTTGGCTGGTTTGTTGTCATTTTGACAGTCTGGCCCCCAGTTTAGATTCTTAGATTTTCATGCTTTCTGAAGTTTTTGTTTTTATGGTTATACTGTTGAAGCAGTGTCTTTTGTTACAGTTATAGAACTTTGCTTGCTACTCCCTGCCTCCAGGTCTCCTGTATTTGTGTCGTCCTAATTCCTGGTCTCTGACAAACTTTAAGTTATTTTTAACTACAAAATTCTGAACTTGTGAACAAGAGTAATATTAACTCTTTGAGGAATGCAGTTAATATTAATACAAAGTATGTAACTGGTTTGCAGAGCATGGCTAATGCTAGCAGTGCTGGAACCATAAGCATTCTTTCCTCACAGATCAATATGCACATGCTTGATTTGTTTTTGGTTACTCGTTGACATGGCTGCATGTTTATGTGGCAGTTTAGACTGACAAAACCACTGCATTATTCAGCGGCTTTATGAAAATATTGCCAACCATGACTAGTTTGACGTCATTGTACTTGGAATGTACATAAGTTATATATATCGTGCATTTGCTTAACCAAGTATTTTTTGCACCATTTTTGTAAGAAAAGCTTAATCAATTATAGTTGGCTAATCACCGTGTCCTTCTTTCTCGCAGCTCTGGAGGCCCAGACCCTGGCCGTTGGGAGACCTCGCCTGTAAGCTGACCATGTTCCTGTCAGAGTGTTGTACTTTCTGCACCATCCTTCACATCACCTTCCTCTCCCTGGAGAGGTACCTGGCAGTCTGCTGGCCAATCACAGCCAAAACTGTGGTGACACGTCGCAGAACCAGGACCATCATTGGCTGCCTGTGGCTGAGTGCAGCTGTCAGTGCTGCGCCAGTGTTGGTCATGGTTGGGGTGGAGGAAGTTGGAGCAGAAGAGCTTGGGCTCCTCTGGGAGGGAGAACAAGGAGGATTACCTGTAAATGGAGGGGAAAGTGGAGGTATACACATGGCCTTGCTGGATGCAGGATTAGAGGCAATGAAGTTTAAAGGAGAGAAAGAGACAAAAGGAAGGGGCGCAGAAGTTGAAGAATTTAAATGGTTTGAAGGCAAAGGGGGGAGTAAGCTCGGAGGAGACAATGAAAGGAAACAAGGAGACAACGGTGGAATGAAGGATGAAAAACAAGTGGTTGTAGAGAGCAGTGAAGAGAAAGGAAGGATGAAATTTGTGGGAGATCAGCAAAATAAAAAGAAAGAAGATGAGGGAGGAGGAAAAGAAGAGAGCATTGATGGAAACCATGGAAGACAGACTGACAGGAGAGAGTGTCGTTGCACAGACTTTGCCATCTCCTCTGGCCTGTTGTCTGCCATGATGATTCTTTCCAACTTGTACTTCCTAGTTCCCCTCAGCATCCTGGGACTGGTGTACAGCCTGATTGGACGGACACTATGGCTCCGTCCAAAAAGCAGTCGAAGAGACCAGAGTCACCGAAATACTGTTAAGATGCTTGGTGAGGAAAAACACACAGCTACTACTAATACAATGATTTAGATTATTGCTTTATTGTGGGGGTTTTAAGGTTTAGGAAGTGTGAATGTTTTAGTAAACTATTTACAAACAAACTTCATGACTACCATTCAGATAATGCTAGCAATCTGCCATCCTTTTAAAGCAGATGTTAATGATGTGGATAGCTTATTAGTAGTTGTTCTAAGGACTCAGCTTTTAAATTTCCAAAACTATTTGCTTTCAAATAATCTAATGCCTGACAAAAATTGCATGCTTAGGCTTGACCTTGTTAACATTTTGCTAGTGAGTGAGAAGAGCACAAGAACTACTTAATTCATACACTGATAAAAGTATTTAACTTTCCTCAAATTGGACCTATTTTAAATTACATGATGCACAAACTACAAGGTGATCTAGTTAACAGCATTTGTATCAACATTAAGCCTATTGTGTAATAAGAAGCCATTAAGTTGATTGTCTGTACGGTCACAGTTTGGTGTTATAACTCCCTGAGTGCATTGCTCGCCTAACTGTGCCCATCTGAGGCAGTATTTGATTACAGTAGTTGTTTCAGTAGGATTGACATTTTAAACCCCCCCCCCCCCCCAACCTTTTTTTGTTTGTCTTGAACAACCTACAACAAGCTTAATGACATTTCCAGTACTGCTGCAAGTGCAAGGCTTTACGTTTCTGTCACAAGGTAACTTTCTCAGCTCTTACTCAGCTCAGTAAGTGGAAGAGAGAAAAAGTAGCACCAGCGACCTGCTTTCACATGTCAAGTATTTACCCCACTAAAGAGGATAATTATTTATTTCTAAGTGAGGTTATGTGAAACACTCGTGGTTAATGTCTAACCTGCAGACACTTGTTCTTTTCCTTTCAGCCTTTTCCTTCAGGGGTTACCACAGCAAATCCTCTGCTTCCATCTAACACCTATCCTCTGCATCCTCTTCTCTCACACCAACTAACTTCATGTCCTCTTTCACTACATCCATAAATCTCCTCTGAAGTCTTCCTCTAGGCCCCCTGTCTGGCAGTTCCAACCTCATCCTCATTTTTGCATGTCCAAACCATCTCAGTCTGGTTTTTTTTACTTTCTTTCCAAAACATCTAACATGCGCGGTCCCTTTTGATGTATTAATTCTTGATCCTATCCATCCTCATTACTCCCAAAGAGAACCTCAACATTTTAACTTCTGCTCCCTCCAACTCTGCTTCAAGTCTCTTCCTCTGCATTTATCAGGGCTTGGGACCGACTCAAAAAGACTCTGGCTTGTGACTCCCTGAGGCTGCATTTTAACCTCTCCCAAACAGTCAAAATGGTCAAAAAAATATCTTAAAGGGTTTTTATGGGTAGCCGTAGCAGATTTTCATTGCATATTTACAAATTTTTATAAACACATATAGATTATGAGAGAACGTCAGTCTCATAAATGTCTCTGTTTCTTTGTCTCTTCGCTTCTTCCAGGAGTGATTGTTTTGGCGTTTGTCCTGTGCTGGCTGCCGTTTCATGTTGGCCGGACCATATTCTCCCTTTCTCTGGGCAATGGTGCTGACAGACAGGAAACATACACAGACACAAATCCACACATTGATACTGACTTCCTTGCTGATGTCAGCATTGACAACAGAGATATTAATATACAGAGGCAGTCTGAGCCTGACACACACTTCTTTGACTCCCTCACTCAGACTGGAAAGATGACTGCTCACACTCTAACAGAGACAGGATAAAAGATTCTGTGACGTGTGTGCAAATAACAAAGTCAAAATCAACACACACAGCAATGATATGGGCACAGAAATGCACTCGAGTTCTCATACAATCACAAAAACCGAACTGCAAAACATAAACACAGACACAAGTGCTAAAAATCTGCATCCAAACACTGAAACAAATATCGAGACACACAATTCAGCCTATGTTAATACACATGGCAGATTTTTAGAGAACATAAACCAGAAGCTTGAATTGCATAAAAGTACAAACACCAGTGGAACATAAAATGCAAAACCAGACTGCAATTTCTGTAATGCCACAAAATGTTTTGTATAATCACATACTTTCTGCTGCCAGCACAAACACATATGCTGCAGGACTCACTGATCTGTACACTGATAGCACACACAATAACACACACTTCAACAGCACATACTCACACCCTGACACACACATGTACTTTTTATACTACCTGTCTCAGTATTTTAATCTTGTGTCTTCTGTCCTCTTCTACCTCAGTGCTGCTGTCAATCCGTTACTGTACAACCTAATGTCTGCCAGATATAGACTCGCTGTACAGAGCCTCATTACACAAGCACTCTCAAACTGAAGCTAATCGCTTGCGAACATTTACAGCACGACACTCCACAACCACTTTGTAAGAATAATATACAGTATGCAAAAAACAGTGCACAGTTAAAATGCAGCATAAAGTCCAAGTTCCTATAAAAATCACTTTATTTCATGATGTTATATTGATGATTGTTGATGCTAATATTGATGTTGTTTTGATAAAAGTTAATATTCAAATAGCAGAAACATATTTGTGTTGACCCCTTAGCCCAGTTGATGGTATTCTGTTAATTGTAGAAACTGTTCCTGATGTGAAGAGCTTGAGAAAATGAGAATTATTAGTTTAGGTAACATTAGACATGTGAATTACCGGTTTCAAGTTTCTTTTGTTTTTTGTTTACTCTTATTTTATCTGGACCTGTTTTTTTATTTATTTTTTTAAAGCAGTTAAATGTGTTATAGTGGTAATTATAGTGTTAATTATGTACAGTATTAACACTATATATTTCTAATTATTACTATTGCATTTTAATGCTATATGTTAATGAATAAGTTCAATGACATTTTCATTTTCAGATTGTGCCAAAAATAAATAATGAACAAGTGGGTGAAATGATCAAGTTACAAAAGTGGCCTTTTAGCTCAGTGTCCCACTATTATTGCTCTCCAGGCAGTAGATTCAGGATATAGAGGACTTCTAAACTTGCTTTTATACAAGCTATGCTACTAATGTAGCCACTTTCAAACTTAAAAACAAAATCACCTTTTGTCCAGCGATGAACCTTCTGACTTTAAGGTCATTGTAATATCTCAGTGGTAGACTGGGAAATCAGGAGACAGGCCTTTTTGCATTTTGTATACATTCAGGGTTTAAGTAGTTATTTTGAAGCTTTAAGTCTAGTCTTGTCAAGTTGTACTCTTTGTTTGCTTGCTTGTTTGGAACTGAAAGTGGCCATACTTGAACAAGAAGATGAAACTGAAGAGAAGAAGCTGACAGGACCAAGTACACAAGTATAAATAATGTGTTTAAAATATGTTTAAAAATGGCAAAAAAGTAGCGAAGCACTGCAGCGAAACAAGACAATTGTTGACAATTGTTTTTTTTTTTTTTTCTTTTTCTGCATCTATGTACGGAGCCCTGGAGGGGACATGAAGGAAAAAAAAAATAAATAGGAAAAAAAAATTTTTTTTGAGAAAATGTAGGAATTTTTTTTTTTTTTCTCGAGTTTCAAACTCGAGATCTCGACTTTCAAACTCGAGAAAAAAAAAAATTCCTACATTTTCTCAAAAAAAAATATTTTTTTCCTATTTTTTTTTTTTTCCTTCATGTCCCCTCCAGGGCTCCGTATCTATGACCTGCAGCCAACCGGCCAAAGTGTGATAGGCTGGTCACTGTGAGTCTGTGAGGCGAGTGGACATTGACATGCAGTGGCGGGCCTGTTGCCGCAAAGGCACGCACGCTCACGTGCAAGTCCAATGCAAAGTTATTGGAACATAAATGCCACGGGACATAAAAGCCCGTGTTGTCCCGTGCAGGTCATACCGAACTGTACCGTATTGTACAGAGTACCGTTGCATCCCTAATATATATATATATATATATATATATATATATATATATATATATATATATATATATATATATATATATATATATATATATATATATACATATAAAGGCAATGTCATAACGTCAATGTCATAACAATGTTGTAACCATGTCTTTATTTTAACATCTGAGTTATTGAACATGGTACAACATAAGAACCTCATCCTGTCTGGATACCTTAGTCTAAAAGCAGACCTCCATTTGTATAGGGAAGTTAATTCAAATATTTTTTAAATTCCAGTGTAGATTACAAAATCAAAGTCTTTTGATTAATATGCAATATACACAATTAATTAGAAAGTCATGGATTTATCTCCAAGACACCTGAATTGCTTTCTATTTTCTGTTATATTTTCCTGCTTCCAGGACAGACAGAGAAAAAACGGCAAAGTGTTCACTAAAAAGCCTTATTGTACTTTACAACAGAATTCTAATGAACATAGAGGGTGTATGATTTTAATATGAATGATGTTGTGCTGAATCCCCATTTAACTACACAAAGTTTAATTACAACAGCCACAGGTTCACACTTACACCCACACATATAGCCACACTAACAAAAGACACAGATATCATGTTGATTTATGTAGTTGGACACAGGCTCATGTGTTTTATGTCATTTATATTACATTACATACACTGACGTGTCAAATATTGCTATAAATGGTTGTTTTTATGTGATTCACAGCTGAAGCTTTAATTCTTCTGTGAAAGAGGTTATGTTTTATTCCTTATTGGTCTGTCTGTCAGCAGGAAATGGTCCAAAATGGATTCTTTGAAATTTGGTTGGACAGACTAGCCTTGGGCAAAGCAAGAAAGGAACAGTCAATTTGATTTTGTCTGTAATTTTAGCCATTCCTGCTTAGTGATCAGGCTGCTCATTTATGAAAACTGTAGGTAGGATCCTTACTAAAAGTTTGTATGTTTAAAAAAGGCAAAAATGCCGTGCACCAAAAAAATATTCTGATTTATTAAGTGTGTACACACACACCTCCAAGCACCTTTTAAACCACACATGCAGCCAACCTGGAACTTTGCACAGGTAGATTCCTCTCATATCCCGCCGTCTACACACCCACATTCTAACATAAATGGTCGATGTAAAGGAGGCTACACTGGAAAGAGCCGGTCGCCAGAAGAGGATGGCGGTTTGGTTTGTTTTACACTGGACCCAGTTCAGCAGTTAGATCCAAGAGCACTCCTCTAGGGAATCTAAATTAGCATATTAGCCAATCATCATCATGGAACAGGAGATCTTTGTGGTCTCTAAAAACTCTCTCCATCCTGATACCATGCTCAGCACATTCAAGTCTGATTTGAAATGAAGTTTAATATCTGAGATGAATTGGCTTCTATTCATCACCTCACCATCTGCGCCAGCAGTGTCCTCCATGTCTCCAGATCCTGCACACAAAAACTGTATGTGTGCAACGATCACATACAGTTCTGTGTGTAAGCAATGTTTATGAATGAGCTGCCAGGTCTTTTTTTCTCCTTCTCAGCCCTGTGCTTATATGAAATCGTCATGAATATATTTCATATGAGACATTTGTAGAATTTATGAAAGATTAACTCTCTAGCTTTGGTATATTGACAGTGTGATACTACAGGTCATGTTTGAATGTTAATGCACCCTGTTCTAATAAGTAGGAGGAGGATGTGTCCTATTTCTTTATGTTATACTTGTATTTGGCTCATAAAAATATTCATTATCAAGTAGTAATTTTTGGTTCATGTTTATGGCATGCTTGCTTCTTATAGACTTTTTTTTGCAATGATAAAAATGTTGGTTGACTCACCAAAACATTTTCTGTTGTCTTTTCTGGGCTACTGACCATATTATGTCATAAAACCATTGTTAACATATCCTTTATCACCTGAGTTTGATGAACAAGTTGTTGAAAATATGCGTATTTGCTTTCATGCCAAGATTTGATTAAAAGACTAGTTAGGTGGTACCAAACCTGTGTCTATAGAGTAAATGATGTTATAGTGTATATGTGCTGAATCAGTCCTTTAAAAAGATAAAAAGAAATACATTATAAGACCACAGGATGTTGCATTTGTACCTGTTCCATGGTCAAATGACTTGTACAGTTTCCATTAACTAATACATGCCAAAAATAAAGAGAAGGGTTTATTTATATATTCATTTTAATTTCATTTCATTATTTTACTGGGTGTCAAATATTGCTGCATTTTTTTATTAAAAGGAGAGACAAGCAAATGACAGGAGACCATCCATGGTTGAACTGTAAGGGGAAGCTGTAGGATCTGAGAAAAAACCATGCAGGCATAGCATAATGCAGGTGGTAATATGTAAACTTTAAGCAAAAAGGCCCCTGCTGAGGGTTGAATCATGAACCTTCTTGCTGTGAGGAAGCAGTGCCAGAAGACTTAGATGTTGTCCTAACTGTATAAAATAACCAGACAATACCCAAAGTGCAGATTACAGCTAGCCATATGCTGCAGGGCTACATAGGACTACTTCTTCAGCATGATGGCCTCCTTCCCTATGTGCTCCTTCCCAGAGCTCCAACAACAACAGCACAAGTGAGGCACTGAATGAACTCTACCTGCAAGTAAGTGAGCAACTGTTAGCCCAGTTGTGGTCACAGGCAAAGCTAGGCAGCGCTGGGCTTCAGAAAGACAGAGATCTGGTCGACTCTCAGTCAGACTGAGCCAAATCCTGGAAAATGGTAAACATATATCTTCTTGGGCTAGTGACAAATGTGTTCTTGGAATGTGATAAGTAACATGTATTAGTGTTGTTTTGGCCGTGTATCTAATACAAATGAATGAATAAATAAAATAATAATTCTTTAATTTACTTTTTTGATGTTGTACTTATTGTTTTATTTCCAGGCATGATGTGCACTGTTGCACACCTTACATTTTTACCTGTTTGCTGGAAGAATGGAACAAAATAAGAAGCAAAGCACTTAATTGCTAAGCTCATCTTTAAAGCCAGAATGTACAGTCATGGAAAAAATTATTAGACCACCCTTGTTTTCTTCAGTTTCTTGTTCATTTTAATGCCTGGTACAACTAAAGGTACATTTGTTTGGACAAACATAACGATAACCACAAAGATTGCTCATAAGAGTTTTATTTAAGAGCTGATATCTTACTATTTTCCATGGTTTTCTTTATTATAACCTAAATCACTTAAGTTTTTACATCAATAGCTATGGCGTTGTACTGCCAAAAACACTGCTTTTATGCATTCAGTGTTTTCTTTCTGTCTGTTTTAGTCACATGATGACGTTTAGTGGTACCAGGTATTAAAATGAACAAGAAAGTGAAGAAAAAATGGTGGTCTAATAATTTTTTCCATGACTGTATTTTAATGTATGTTAGAAGGAATGGCAATGTTATAAAGTGGGGAAAGATTTACTCTTTCAATTTTTTTTTGTGTTGCAGAGATAAAATGCAAAAAGGAATGTCTTTTCCTTCCTTTTCTTTTCTTTTTTATTTTCTGTTTTCATTCATTTAATTTTTCATTTAATTCTTTTTTCAAATATGCAGTCTTCAGGCAACTGTAAATTACTTGCTCTAAACTAAATATATCTGAATTCATTTTCAAAGTTTCATAAGTGCTTTCCACTTATATGACTCATTGATAGCTATTGTATGTGTTGAAAAAGTTTCATTAATAAAAGTGAATATGACATCTTTTGAGTCATCTTTCAAAATACAAAAGGTATCCACCAATGTTTTAAACTAGACATTTCTTGATTGTCAAATACTGTGAATGTGAACTATTTTCTCTTACTCTGGCTCAGTCTGAGGATGTAACATACCTGTGCAACAGACCATCCACATCTATTTTTCAGTCTCTTTATTAAGATACAAGCTAAAGCTAGAAAGCTAGCTTGACTTGCGCAGTACTCTCCACAAGATAGTGCTGTGGTGCAAAGATTGACAAGTGCAAGTGTGGAGGGAAACTTAGCTGCATCTCATGTTCATGTCTTTCAGAGGTAAACTTCCAAAAGTCTCTTCCAGAAGACTTATCACTGTTCAGTTCAGAAGTCCACATCTCTGATGGCACAGGGGTATGCTAGTTCTATGCATTTTACACATCTGGAAGGGAAATATCAATGCAGAGTTTCATTGATGTCTATAGTGATCAGACCGGATGAGTAACTGTCCATGGTGACCCATCCCAGTTCCTAACAAAGAAATCTGAAAATATACAGGTGAACTGAAAAAGTTAAAAGCCTGTATAACAAATTCAGGGTGTCTGTGCTGATATAGATAGGTGGCTTCAGAGCTATCATATAATGGTGTATTGGAATGGATTAATTGCTATAAATCCAAAGGCATAAAAATGAGATACAACTAAACAATGTAAAGAAAAAGGGCGTTTAGATTAGCAAATAAGCATGAGTTCAGCTTCATCAGAGTAAACTTAATCAGAGTTAAAGTCTGTGAAGTTGAAAAGAAAAATCCATACAATAACTTTTTTATTTACCTTCTGCCTCTCTGTTGCTTTTTTACAGAAATAACACTAACTCAGTGAGACCAACTGGCAAAAACAAAGCAACATTTATTTCACAGAAGTGGTCCCAATCATGACACAAAGAGGAAATTAGGAAGATGTGTCCCTCCTTGCAAAAATCCAAGGCACATCTTGATAATATAGTATTATGTGGCCCTAAGCTGCATTTAACAAGCCATGTTTCACGGGGATTAATACATTATTTAGTCAGAAACACATATGCTGCATTATATAATACACAAGTTTGCACAAGCAACTAACCAGGAAATTTTAAAGCACAGATAAACATGCTAAATACGTAAGGAAGATCACATAAAAATACTTTTATACAACACAGTCTCACACCTTTTAAACACAGACAGTTTCTCTCTGAAAGCCCGTAGCAAGGCAAACATGTCCGGAGAAAATGATTGATCAATCTAATAATAAAGTAGGGGAAACATTAAATCAGGTTTACTACCAGTATTCATTACCTCTGGTCGGGCTCAGGAGGGGGACTTTAGGATCAACATGTGACATATGGATCAAATTATTGTGTTTTGGATTCAGGGCTTCCAGACTACAAAACTTACAGCAATAGGTACGTAAACCATCATATGTTTTTTTTTTATACTGTATCTGTGCTTGTTAAGGTTTAAGGATAAGGATAGAAAAATAAGAACACCAGCAATACTCAAGATGTAAGACAAAGTATTTAAACACTTGCTTACTCCAAGTACTGAAACTAATGGTTCAAACTGTGATGTCTATTTTTCAATTCACTAAAATACAAAGGCCGTTGAAGGAAGTCAGAGATTACCATGTGTGAAACTCCAACTGGAATAGTAAACCCCACTGGCTGGAAAAAGTCTGGAATTGGCTCAATCAGTTATCCTTTTCCAAAGTCCTAACCATAATTGAAATGATTCTAGGCACACTTTTACCATTAATTCCTTCTGCATCTTCCTGCTCATCAAATTAATGATTAATTGAGCTGAAAAAGCAATAGGGCAATTCTCTTTACAAATCTATCATTCAGTAACTTTGAATGAACCAAATGAGCAGCTGAGGCAAATGGACTCTGTCATGGACTTGTATGACTCAAGCTTAGAATTGACATTATAATGGCAGACAATGCATCAGTGAAAAAGTACAGGTATAGACGAGGAAAAAGACAGTCAAAAATAAAAGAGCACATAATGAAACCCTTCTAAAATATATTAATGAGTTGCCTTTTGGGCCTGTTGCATTTAACAAATCAGGCATCTACGGGCGCCTAAGTGCTAACTTCTGTAAATTCCCTGGACTATCCGATTATACGCCTTAGCTTTCCAAATTCACGACATACACATACAAACCCATCAGCGGTTATGGGCTGAGCAATATTACTCAGTAAACAGAGGTCTAATTGTACAAATACTGTATGTCAGGTGCCCTTGCAATGATACACACACATGCATGGTCATCACCTGAACCGCCTCCGTCGGGTACCGACACATTTCTGCGGTCTCTCCAAAGCAACATCTCTGACCAGGAGATTGCATCCCAATCATCTGTTACATTGCCACATGAAGGTGCGCGTCAACGCCTCATTTTTCTCAAGCTCGGAGAGTATCTCTGTATTTGAGACAGTTTTCCAGTGGAAGGACTCGTCCTCATTCAAGTGATCCACCGGGGCCTTAGGACCCACTGCGAAGACATACAGGAGCACCGGGGTGCCTGTATGGGAACAGGCCACCCATGCCCAACAGGCTGAGCTTAATGGTGTGGTGTTCCACTTTTCCATGCTCTTGGATGACACCCAGGCCCGCAGGCCTAGGTAATCGCAGTATGTAATGAGTGTTGCTCCAATACTGGGATCTCTGGCTGGAGATCTCACAGTTTGTAGGTCTACCTACCCATCAAATGCTTTCCAGGGCTGTACAAGTTTTATCCACCTTGACCTGTCGACATCTCTGGACTCACACTGTAACATATATCCATGAATTTGTAATGTGTTTCAAAATCAAGACCATTGGCCACATCTCATGCTGTGATTGTACTTATATGTTATATGGTATACCTGTGTATGTCCATCCATTACCCAAACCCGTTTAATCAGGGTCATGGGGATCTGCTGGAGCCTATCCCAGTTCTCTTTGGTCAAAGAGCGGCAGTACACCCTGGACAAGTCGCCAGTCCATCACAGGGCCACATGTGATGGACCACACACACTCATAATTAATCCTATGGGCAATGTCATCAATAACATGAAGTTAGTTAACCCCTGCCCATACCAGAACATATCCTTATACAGGTGATTAATGTAATTAAGACTATTGCTTGTTTCTGATATTTTGCCCTAGTTATGTATGGGAACAGAGACATGTATTAACTCTAAATATAGCTGTCATTTATCTAACCTTTTGAAAACTAATTAGTTTAACCCCGTCCCTCATCTGGTTAGCCATGTCACACTTTGTGAATTGCTGGTCAGAGTTGAGAGAATCTTCATTATGCTTAAAAGTTCACCCTCTTGCTAGTGTATATCTTCCCTTTGTTGTTTTTATGTTTGAAATTTCAAGAATGTATTTTTGAATCAAACACCTTTTTGTCCTCACTGGACATTAATCCATCTTTGTTTCCATTTTTACAGTGAATGGTGCCAGAAGTGTTCCAGTGACAATGAATGTTGCAATGTGAGGCCTTCCCTTTAAGTTTTTCCAAGTAGTTCCCATATTCTGAAGCATTATAGAGTGGCAAAAGGAAAGTAGGGAGACTGGCTTTATTTGTAAACCAGGGATGGTGTAATCCTGCACATGTGGCTTGTCGAGAAGGAGATAAGTTTTCCAGACATTGAATTGTTGGCAGTTGAATTGCAACCATATTATCTACCAAGATAATTCAGTCATTTAATAACAATACTTGTTTACAATCCACCCAGTCCAAAATTCAGATAGATAAGAGGTTTTCTGCTCACCTTATGAGTGAGGATCCTCAAATTATCTAAAAAAAAGTTCTCCTCCGATTGACTCCAGCAGTCTTCATTCGGACACAGGGTTAGGGTTAGGGTTAGGGACTCTCAGAGTCAACCAATTCAAGTCACGGCTCCAAATTTGTAATCCTGATTGTTTTGTTGGAAGCCCAAGAACAGACCGGAGAAATCTTCGGTTCAGATACAAAGCATTTATTATGGTCGCAGGCAAAGCAAGGCAGCTCTGTGCTCAACTCTCAGTCAGACTGAGCCAAGATCCTTGAAAATGGTAAACATTCATCTTCTTGGGCTGGGCCTTCCCTGTACAGACGTTGGGCTCATACGCGACCGAGTGTAAGATTTTCTGAATTTACTTATCTAATTTCATTAATTGATTATCTAATAAACATTATATCTATAGATCTCAGGATCTAAAGATAACAAAAACATTTTTAATTTAATTTATGCGGCAATGACAAACCAAAAATAGGCACGTTAAGACTTGACACAAAAAATGTGTTGAGCTTTCACTTAGAGAGGCAACTCCTAAAGTGGTGTATTGTCTTCTTATAGATTTATAATCTATAAGGAATAATCATTTGATTATTGGATGGCTACATTACCTGAGGAGCAGCTACCCCATTCCTGGTGAAGCTGTACCACTAGCTGGAAGCAATGTCTGTGCATTGGCGCACATTGCTCAGTTAGAGTTGTATCTGCAATGTCAACTGTGAATATTTTGAATTATGTCAAGGGAGAGGAAGAGAAAAGGGAGATGAGTTTTGCAGACGCATAAAAGCTAATAGGATCTGCAGTTGACAACATGACAAAGAGCCGTCTCTTCTCATCTCCTATTCCTGATCTCTGAACTCATTTCAGTTTTGACCAGCCATGACTCATGTACAAGTCGGGCACCCACAAAATTGTTTGTTGTTGGTATAGCAGTATCCATTTGTATAATCTGACATACAGCAGATTATCTCTTGAAATATGGAGAATGCTGTGATTGAGGACAAGCCACTGCCAGCCAAAACACAATCTGTCACCATTTGATATTTATGTGTGGATACACACGTTGCACATTAATTTATTTTGGTTGGCAATTAACAAAGCAAATGAGGAAAACCTGTAAAGCATAACTTCCCTTATCTCCAATGAAAGTGATGTCATCCAGTGATGTTTCCTAAACTGTTTCATTGATTATTGACAGATTTAAGCTCCAATTTTACCATTACACACAGTGCAAAAAGCTAAATCAATAAAATAAACAAATTTCTCCTTCAGAAATCTGAAAGTCTAAGTCACAAAAACTTAAAACATTTCCACATAATTTCTATAACATGAACTGCTAGCCTGTGATGGACTAACGACCTGTCCAGGGTGTACCCCTGCCTTTCGCCTGTAGACGGCTGGGATAAGCTCCAGCAGATCCCTGTGACCCTTCAGAGGATGAAACAGGTATGGATAGATGGATGGATGGATGGATGAACTGCTAGCGGGGCAGCACGGTGGCTTGGTGGTCACCCAGATGGAAATGTCTATTCTAACTGTGTGGTAATTGCACCAATTTAAAATGATTACTAATCTGCTGTCAGGAACTACTTGAGCTGAAATCAGCTGAAATCATGACTCTAAAAAAAAGCATTAAAAAAAAAAACATTTAAAAAAACATTTATTTTGCAGAAAATTTTAATTAGATAAATTCCTCAACAATCTCTAAATTAGCAAACAGCTATCATGCCAAGTGATAACAAAATCATCTAGTGCACTGTTTTTCCTACTTGATGCGCTGCCAATCACTGGAGATAGAAATATGTCTTGCTTCAAATTGTTGCAGATATAAAAGTATGATAACGGTCTGCTCTTCCTTTTTCCCTTAATACCTTTATTTTAATGGAGTTGCTGAAAGTGTGGTAGTTTAAAATAAAAGCAAAAGGCAAATATCTTGGTATATAGTAATGATATCTAGGGCCCGATCTTCCGTCAGATCTCCTAAAGCAGCCATTTAGGGATAGCAGGTACCAGGAGGGTCGCTCCCCTGCAAAGAACACAATCTTTTACCTTGCTAAACCCGCTATCCCACCTGTGCTACCCGCTACATTATGCATGGGAGTGGTTCGGGCGTTCCACCTGTTAACCTTTGTGTCGTGTTCATTTCTCCCCCCTTACTTTAGTGCTCCCGGTCAAATTTGCCCGGCCTGTTTTAACTGCTCCTACATTAACAGAAAAACCACTGATTAACGCCAAATTTTATTTAACTCCTTTCTAAGCTGTAAACAATGTCTTAGACCACTGGTTTATATGAATAACTGCAGTAAATATACATAAAATAGACACAAAAGTAGTAAATTGTATTCCAAAATTATCATTTATGTAAAAAGAAAGTAACAAAAATCAAAACAGTGACCAAATTCACACATCAACATGAGCCTATCATTTGTATGTGTGTGTGTGTGTATGTTGTGTGTGTGTGTGTGGGGGGGGGGGGGGGGGGGGGGGGGGGGGGGGGGGGGTGGGGGGGGGGGGTGGGTGTGGGGGGGGGGGGGGTGGGGGGGGGGGTGGGGGGGGGGGTGGGGTGGGGGGGGGGGGGGGGTGGGGGGGCTGTGTCTTCACATTGTGTCTTCACACACAGGAGTGGCATCCTAACAATATTTCTACTCTTGCTCTTCCTCGTCTTTACTGGGTGGATGAATACCAGAGCAAATTGCCATCCTTGGACTGGAATATCACGGGACAGCTCCCACCGCTACACCGGAATAATGGTGGGAGCTGTCCGGTGCTGAATGTGAATATTCAGCACTGGACAGCTCCCGCCACAGCCCGGAATAATGGTGGGAGCTGTCCGGTGCTGAATGTGAATGTTCAGTACCGGACAGCTCCCACAGCCCGGAGAAGTGGTGGGAGCTGTCCGCTGCTGAATGTGAATGTTCAGTACCGGACAGCTCCCACAGCCCGGGGTAATAGTGGGAGCTGTTCGGTGCTGAACGTGAATGTTCAGCACCGGAATTCACAATTCACGAAGATTGCATTAGCGGTTAGCGGAGGTTCCTAAACCTGCAATTTGCGGGTAGCGGCTAGCGGGAAGTGTACGATCAGGGCCCTAGTGCCATAACAGGACCAAGCCTGGCTCTTTATTTAGCTCCCACTTCATTTAGAAAAAAAAAATGACAATGAAAAAAATAAGCTTGTTTGCTGTTTTTACTTTATTATATTTTTTGAAATAACCAACTGCCAATGTTTTTCAAATGAAGATGTGATGACTGTAACTCCACAGCGGAAAAAAAAACAAAACGTTAGGTTAAAAGGCTCAAATAAGATTAAGTAAGACTCTATTAGTGAAATTGTGAATCAGTTTTTACAAATTAATCAAGCTTTATCAACACGTGAAATACGGAGAAGCTTCCTGCACCCATCTGTTGGTAGTTGCTGCATTGAGGCTCTTAAATGTTTGCAGGAGTCCTTTTTGCACCAGCAGATTTCAGATCTCTCCAACTATTTCAATGCGATTTATGTAAGGATTCCAGCCAGCCTAATTACAACAGTACATCTTCTGCTTCACGTTCATGCTTTTGTGTTTTTGAGTGTGTGCTTAGGTTACAAGTTGTTGTTGTTGTTCCTCTGCTGAAAGTCCCAAGAACCTTAATTGCAGATATAATTTTTTGTCAGTGGGCAGTACATTTTGCTCCAAATGTCTTGGCAATGTTGAGATACAATCATCTTTTTTTGTTCTGTTCCTTACAGGCTTCATCTCTTCACTAATAAGCAAAGTGATTAGCTGTGGTCTCAAAGAGTTTTATAGTGTTTTTTTCTGTTAATGCAGTCCTTCTCAAATCTCACAGTCAATGCTGATCTGTTTGTTTCCAAATTGACAAGATGTTCAGCATGTTGATTTTCTTCCATGTTCTGTTTTTACACTCGAGCTAAACTGGCAACTTTCGAGTCAATGGGATTCTGCATAGTGGCTTCAAAACCAGAAGTTAACATGACATGCAAAAGCCCCAGATGCAGTGGTAATGACTGGTTTTGACCAGTGCTGCCGCCTAGTGGAAACCATGTTCACAGTGTTCGGGTTTCCCCAGTTGATTTGTATCTCTGATATGTTCAGCATACTGTGGTTATGCTTCAGAAATAATTAAAACTTTTTAGACCACAATATAAAACAATTGCTTGTTTATTTAGTGTCATGTTACTGTTTTTACTTTTGTTTCACTCTTGTTTCTCTTTATATATAAAGAGCAATAATAAAGACACCCCCCGCATAAGCTCTTTGTTCAAATTAAGTGTCTGTATTTGATCCACTATTGTAAATAATCCTCTAACTCGACCGTGTGAATCTGTATCCTTATAGAGCTTTAATTTCCTCAGTCCCTCTTCAGCCCTGAGCCCCAGACAGTAAAACAATCCACCTGGAGAAAATGTGGCTGAGAAGTGTGGCTCAGACAACTCCCTTTTGATGTTAAATGTTAATAGTTAATGAAGCTTATATTTGTGTAGACAGATAAGTCTGAGTGAAGAGAAAGAGGGTGTTTTTAATGCATCAATGAAATTGATTGGTTGTCTGAAATAAAAAAAAAAAGGCACTCCAACAGTAAAAACATGTCTGTGGTAATGTCACTCTAATGTAAAAAAATACCACATAACTGGTTTGTTCATTTTTTAATGTACACCTATCTATCTATCCTTTTCTAATTGGCAACTTAATTACAGAGATACCGGAGATTGGGTGTACTTGTTCAAATCTGTTTGACAGCTTATGTAATGTGAAAGGCGCGCTGAAGTCCTGAAGACACCACCAAGCTAAACCAGAAACACTCTTAGTAAATTTTTACCTTTCATTTATAATCGGTTTTGTAAAAATACATTGTAATTTTCTTTTATTTTTGTGGCAGTTCCAACCTGTAACGAAATAACATCTTTATCAGTGTTTACAGTCAACAGTTGGGCTTTTCAAAGCAGTTTCACTCTCACAACACACAATAGTATCACGAGACTACCCCCCCCCCCCAAAAAAAAAAATAAAAAAATAAAAAAATAAATAAATAATACAAAAGTATCGACTCAATGACGGCTCAAAAACTGTGCAATGGCAGTGTTTTGTTTTTCTATGTAGGGCAGCGTTAGGTCACATGCACATGTTAGCAAAACAAATTATGCCACATTTGGTCTGACTTTAGGAGCAGATAAGGTTTAGAGAGGTACTTTATGATATTGAGACTCTGATGGAAGGTTATCAATGGAGGAGAACCATAAGGGTAAGATTGTAGAGAGGCTGGACTACCAGGAGGTACATGGTAGCCATGGAGTGATTCACAAGTGACTATGGGAAAAGTTTAGTACCACTGGAACAATTTGGCATTGAATAAGTGCAGAACCAGAGCTTTTTTAAGATAGAGCTAATAAAGTTTGATGAGACACAGGGTAAGTGGTGAAGGTTCCATCTGCTGATAAAACCATGGTCAGCCTCCTGGCAATACACACTTCCACACACAGGGAGAAAACACAGGACAACAACAACGTGCTTATGTAGCACCTTTCTAGTCCAGGAACCACCCAAGGCACATTGACAATCCAAGCAGCTTTCTCACTTCCAAACACACAAAAATTAGATGAATTCATTTATCAGACTGAATTATCCCTATAATTACTCCTATTATTCTTTTAACTATTTCTATAATGAAATTACATTATCATTAATGTATATGAAGCCTATGTGGGACTTAGTATTACCAATTAGCCCGAATAACGTGTTTAGGAAACTTCACAACCATAACACCATGTGCTTTTTAATTACTAACCGTAACCAAACAAGCTACCGTAACACATTTATTGCAGGATTTTAGTGAGTGGATGAGCATCAAGTTTGTAATCTGATTCTTGATATTTTTTTTTCTTTACCATTTTATTTTTACTTTTTTTTCTATTACTGTCTTGTTGTAGTGGCCCAGGGACAACAATATACATTTTTTTATTTTTACATATATATTACTTAATATGCACTGTCTCTGAAATTAAGCAAATAATCAAAGACTCATTCACACACATTGCAATGCCTTATGCACAAAACACGGTCATAATGTGGTTTAGGTTAAAAGGCAGACCTGAAAGTATGAATCTAACCATGTCAGTTGTAATGATGTGGTTTGGCATGTTGACTGTTTCACCTCCACATAGTGTATCTTCATCTTATGAGTCAAAAAGTGTTTCATACACCATCCTTCCCAGTTCAGGAGTGGACAATTTGCTTTAAATAACTTGCTTTCAAGACAACACGGGTAAGACCATAACAAAATGTGGCCCCTCTGGTTTAGTTTCATTTTCATGTGAGGCTGCAGAAAGAGGGGAGGGGCGATGAGAAGGATGTTATAAGAGCAAGCTGAGACCCTTATTCATGACCAATGCAACAAGTGTAGAAAAGTAACGATTTTTGCGAGGCTGAACTAACTCGCCCCCTGTATGCTTTACAGTCGTTTTTTTTTTTCTGCTGGTTTTGTTTTGTTTTTAATTTAGTCATTTCCCGTTTGTTGGATTATGGAGGCTTTTAAGTTTGTAGTTTTGCTGTTCGTGTTTATGCAGATTTTCGAAACGCTAGGGTCTCAATTTTCAAGTGAAGATAAAGACGGGGAGCTCTGGACGGTGGAGAACTGGCAGGTAAGAAAAGAGCGTGAAAAGATTTTTTTTTTTTTTTTTTTTTTGGGGGGGGGGGGGGGGATCACCATTTCTCTAAATCAAAACTTCCATTTAATCTTGAAAATGAACATGCTTTTGTTTTTCTTTTGTTATATAGGAGCGCCACCCAGTTTAAGTCGCCTTGATTACTTCACGAGTGTCACGCACATTGTTGCAACATGAAGAGTAATGCCGGCCGATTCAGCGCATCAAAAAGTTATGCATAACAATTTTTATTGAACAAGTGTGGCTGTGGCACCTTTTGAGTCTAGCAGGACCTACTGACATGCGGATACAGTATCTGCAGCATCTTCACTTGACTTCTCAGAAGTACATTCAAACTAACCTGCATGAAGCGCAGTTCGGTTTCAGCACCATGGACAGAGCTACGGGATGGAGGCTTCCTTTACGTGAAAAAAACAAACAACAAAAACTTCATCCAGCCCTTTGACCTCTCTAAGAAGTTACATCTGCTCTGTGTGTGTGTGTGTGTGTGTGTGTAGGGTTACCCGCTAGAAAGAGGAATAACCATCCGACTGGCAGATCTTCTCAAGCGGTCCAAGGCACAGCAGTTCCATGGACTGATGGGAAGAAGCCCGGGTAAACGAAACAAATAAGCACGGGCATAATTGTAATTCATAGGGAGTTTACAGTTAATTTGTTGAACTTTTACTGAACTGTGTGTTCTTTTCAACCACCAGGAATATCTGTATGTACTCCCTAATCTGCCAGATGTATTTAAATGTATGACTAGTCCCCCCCTTTTTGTTTCAGGGAGGTCTCAATATGTGGGCAGGAAGAGTGAGTACAGTAACATCATAAATATATTGGATAGTAGCTTTTTTTTATGTGCCAAGTTGAAAATAGCTTGATTTATTTCAGCTCCTGTAAAAACCGCATTGCCCCTCCCACTCAGCTTTTGCATTTCTTTTTCCATCAGGAAATAACAATAAAGGGGAGATGTTTATTGGACTCATGGGCAGGAGTTTAAGAGGAGGTAATGCAAATTTAATGTACCCTTAGTGAAAAACAGAAATCTCCAGGAAAGCTTTTTTAGTGTAAGAAGTAAATATCTGTTATATATATTTTTTTCTCATTCATTCATTCTGCTTCACAGTGATCCAGAAGAGCCTAGAATAAAACTGATTTGCTCTCTCTTTCTCTTTATTGTTCAGATATGGAAGAGGACTGGAATTCTGAAGATGAAAACTGAAAAAAACAACAACAAAAGATTAATATTAAAGCTCAATATGAATGAAACTGTCTTATTTAGTCCTTAAAAAAAAAAAAAAAATCATCAGGACATTTGACCAAGATGAATCGCCTGAAAAATTAAAGTTGCACTTTCTGGTCTCAGTGTTGATCATATTGTTCAAAATGGTTTAAACAGAAGTATTATTTATTCCACTCTAAATATTTTAAAGATCCTAACATTGGTTAATTCTTTCAACTTTTTTGAATTACTACCATAAAGAACATTTCCCAAATGAAAAATTGCAGAAAAATGGAAAGTCACTTAATGGTTTAAAGTTGATTTTTTTTTTTTTTTTGTTTGTTTTTTTATGTTTGGGACATAAAAATATATGAAAATTCCTGTTCTATACATGTGCTGCTTATTGAATATTTTACCATTGTACAATAAAAAGATATGTTTTCTGTTTAGGCTACTTTCTGACTTTCATTTTCTTCACAGCTCATGAGGTAAAACTCCTAGGATACTGGTTAGTGCATTTCCCATAATGCAATTCAGTAGCATCTCCTGTTTTTTTTTTTTTTTTTTATTATTTATTTATAAGTTCTCTGCCTCATAAACATAGATCTTTGTGTTAATTGTTTGTAGCACTTGCTCTTAATCATACTGTAAATGTCTCATAGGTGCTTCTGAGATAATCATCATGATTTCATGCAGATTTATCTTGTAAAAGTATAAATATACATACAATGCTACTAACAAACCTGCATTGGCAGCTCTGTTAGAGCAATGCTTTTAAGTGATCAATGTTGTTGATTATTTTTGTCTATTTGCCACAGATTTACGACTTCAATGTTATCACTATTTTACAAAGCACACTATAAATCATTGGCCATCCACCTTCCAGAAAACTTCATCTTAAATAACATGTTACAAAATGTTCAATAAAGAAAGAAGGAAAGGAGAGCAGGGTCTAGAAGGCTGGACAGACAAGAGAACCCTGAGTGGAGGCCAGAAGACCAGCAAAGCCAACCTTGAGGATGGTAGGACAGCAGACTCTAAAAGACAGCAGAGGTTGCAATTAGAAGAAATTGGACAAAAGTCCTATGACATCATCCCTGTTTTCTGAAAGCTGTTTTTAAAGCCTCTTTTTCCTCGTAACCTGTTGCATCCTGCAAATGGGGAGCTAGCTCAGAAACCGAAAGGAATACTCCCACCTTATTTCAGTCAGAGTTGGCTATTTTAGTTTGGATGACCAATACATCATCATTTCAAGCGTCACTACTTAGGCTAGCAGAGCTTTGCTGAGACTCACAAAGTTAGATCTGTTGCAGTCAGGTGAGTCAACTGACGTCAGCCCACAAATTGTGGGTTGATAACAGGTCCCAGCAGAATCCTGCTTGGGGAAAGTCCTGAAATGATTTGCTGTGGGTCCTGGCTCCTTCAACCAAACCACGTCAAATTATTATGCTCTGTTAAGTATTTATTCACAGCTTGGAATCTATGCTTAGAAGATAATGCTAAGAACAAAGTAGCAAAAGTGATAATACAGCTATGCCACCCACCATTCAAATGACCACACCCCTTCTTATATACAGTCATGGAAAAAATTAGACCACCCTTGTTTTCTTCAGTTTCTTGTTCATTTTAATGCCTGGTACAACTAAAGGTACATTTGTTTGGACAAACATAACGAAATAAGTTTTATTTAAGAGCTGATATCAATTTTAATTTTTACAAGTGTACCACTGCTTTTACATGTCTGTTTTAAACACTTCACCGAATGGGTACAAACAAGTCACTCACTACAGTTTTATGGATGTGAAATCTACCTATGGAGACCAAAACCATTTTTTTTTTAAATCTGTAAATATGTTTATTTTTTATTATTCTGCTGCAAATGACTCACATTTGGAGCCAGCCCCAAGGGCTCAGCAGCAGAACTGTAACCTGTTTTATTTCCAGATTAGCTTCAACCTGGAAGTTGGAATGTTGGCACTTGAAAGGCAACCAGCATAAGGCAGGGCACCAGCCAATTCCCTGGCAAGGACATGGACAAGGACAAGGACAGGGACAGGGACAGGGACAGGGACAGTAGCATAGGAAAAGGAACTGGGACTGAAGCAGATACAGAGACTGAGGCAGGTACTGAGACAAGTCCAGGGACAGGAACTGAAATGGAGAGGGTGACAGGGACTGGCAGCGAAGACCTGGGCAAGGACTGTGACATGCCATTCAGAGACACAGATTACCATCAAATAACACATCAAAGCTCATCATTCGTATCATTCTTTGCATTTCTTTAATAGTAGGCAGAAGAAGCAAATACAAAAGCTCAACTGAGCTACAAAACTACTAAGTTGCTTTTGTGTGTCACTGCTTTGTGTGAGAAGTTTAACAGTACTACAACAGCACGCTGGTGACTTATGGAAAGTAATGGAGTGCTAGCCTAGTAACTGGTAACCTAGCCTAGTAACTGGTAACCTAGCCTAGTAACTGGTAACCTAGCCTAGTAACTGGGATTCTGTTCAAGGTGGTTGATAACTGTTGAGGTGCTCTGAGGCTGCCCATCTATAGCTGCCATTGGCACAGAAAAAAATTAATAAAACACATTTAATGACCAAACATCAACATGGAAAAGACCAAAAAGGATAAAAAAAAAAAAAAAGCTGACACACTGACATTAAGACAGGACAAAAAAAAAGAAAAAAAAAGAAAAAAAAAAAAAAAAGAAAAAGAAATCACAATGTATACATTTAAGCTGCTTGACACTGGATACTTTCATATTACGATATGATCGCTTGTGATGCTCAGCACACTTTAGGGGCATTTTTGGACAAAGTTGTTTCTTATCTTACTGAACTTTTTAAACGACATACATTTAAGTCCATTTTTTTTATCAGGGTGAAAAAAAGGTTAAAAAAAAAAAAAAAAAAAACAAAAACAAAAAAACTTGCTTGTAAATTTCTCCTTATTTGGCTGTTAAGCATTCATAGTAACCTTAAAGCAAAAGACCAATCCCTTTTAATTTAGAGGCACCAGCAGATGCAGGCATCACACAAGGCAACATTTTAATTTCAAGTTGTGAGTTGGGTGAAAAGACCGATACAAGTCTTATGACAATATGGAAAATAATAAAGTACAGCGAGCGCTTGGATAGCTTAAGTAAGTACAAAGTCTGGGAACAGGGAAAATATCCTGGCTGTCCACAATGATGACAATGCACCACTAAGGCTTACTAATACACTACAGTTTGTGATGTTTATTCAAATTATGAACCTTAAAGGAAAAGTTATTTTAGGGAGGTAAACTGCCACGGCTGTGTTAGGCATTTTACCAGTCTTACCATTCGCAAGCAGAAATTTAAGTAAAACAGCTGCAGGCTGGAGCTCAATTTTAAGCATTTTTATCAACATCTTGAACATCTGCTTTAACAAATCTTAGCTAGCTGCATATAATCTGGAGATTTTCTATGAAATAAAACCAGTTTTCAGTCAATCAGTGAGCCACCAACCATATGTGTTGAGCTTATGTACTGGTTTTCTCTTCTCATTTTCTAATTGATTGTAGCAGTGATTACAGTGGTAAAAAGTACTGACTATGTGCAAACGTAATAGTTTTGACTGAGTCATGTCACTTCTGATAGCGGGCAATAAATGAAATGTAAATAGCCTCTGTCATTGTTTGGTTGTGGATGATGCCCTGAAATTCTACCTCCTGTTTCTTTCTAGAGTTCTAGAGCCATTTAAATCTACATAGCCTACAAATATTAGATAAATATATTCAAAGAGAACACCTGTCCTACAAAAAAAGACATTCCCTTATGTTCTATAACATAAACATATATTTTTGAAAAATATAAATAGCATTTAAAAACAAAAAGGTTAAACAAATAAATAAATAAATACAATTCTTGCAGGGCAAACTCAGCTACATATTTTCAAAAGTACACAGAATAAGAGAGAAAACATTGAAGCTTAAAATGGCTGTTTTTGTGTTTTAAACAGTGGTAAAGTATTAGAGGTAGAAAAGGGGTAAAACACAATTGAGAACTAAAAAACAGCAGAGATATAAGGGTTGTAAAAAAAAAACTGGAATGGGAGTAACAGGGGATTACAAATTCAGATGCAGTGAGGTCTCTCCCGAATGACACAACATGGTCCAAACACGGCCAGTGGCAGCTATAGCTTCCTGGCTGACTGACTGATTTCTAAGAAGGGTTAAATCCTAGACACAATGTGCATGTTTGTTGCGTGACTGAAAGGCTGAGTAAGTGATCAGCACTGGGTTCAAACAGCCACTGTTTCATGTCATTCATTCCATCTCACACAGGAGAGCAGTCTGTAAATCAATTTAAAGATCTACCTGACTCCACCACCATTTCTAAATGTCCACATCTTTGGTCAGGACTCCTATTCTTAGATATTGAATGTCTAGGCCATGTCCTGTTAAATTTCAGCCAGCTCATCTGTGTCTGCCAGAATGTATTTACATAAGTGAGTGTGTTAGTAACCAGTGTTGTGTTGACCATCTCAACAACAGAATGAAATGAAGCTCCAGTTCAATATGGGCTGTCACAGATTGAATTAACAAGCATGTCTGTTGCTTGTTTCAACTAAATGATTAGGAGGAGGTGAGCTAAATGTGCTCTCACTTTGACTTAAACATGAATGATGTCATGGAGATATCAGCAGTCTTTTCACCTGTACACCACTGCTCTCAGAGGCTGCTATTTAGCTCTTAGTTTGCGTTTAAGTCTCACTGCAGGTTCAAACCTCAGTGCAGTCCTGAAAGTAAAAAAAAATCCAAATATTATTATAAATAATGACTATTTTTCTGTATATATGGGGCTCCAAAATGTTCAACAGTAACAATAAATCAATTTCACTAAACTGTTATAAATATGTATAAATAAACCCAGCATTACTGATATTATCGAACCAATAATAAAAACTCAAAATCCAATGAAACAGTTTTTCATCAACAGTTAAAAAATGAAATAAAATAAATTTCTTAGATAACCGAGCCTAAAAAAAGGTATGTAACTGGCTGAAGAAGCCAGTGACACATCCACCGTAATGTAAAGTAACATATTACAGTTCTGAAGTTGAAACAATTTCATATCTGTCAATTTGAGATTTAAAAAAAAAGTTATTTAGAATGATGACAAACAGAAACAGGAAAAACCTATAAGCAATCTGAATAATTTCTGCAAAACATTTTGTTTGACTTATGTATCTGTACTTCATATTTATATATATATTTTTAAAGGAATAATTATAAATTCTGCAACTATTAAAGCAAACATTTGAAGAACAGTGGAAAAAGGCACAAAGAAATCTAGAGTTGTATTTAATTCTGATGAGCATGTTATTGAGAAGAGCAGTTGAGGCCAGTGACATACACCTGCCTACATAAATCACCTACATATAAATGCTTATTTGTGGTGTTTAATTTGTTTTCAAATACATTGCTTATTGCTACACATTATACCTTTTTTCCCCAGTTAACTTAAGTTGTATAAGTGTATCGAAACACCTTTTCTTTTGTTTGCGCCAATCATTCACATTATTCAACCAGTCGTGTTCATGCTCTCCTCTAATATAATTTGTTTTTGTTACAAGTACAAATTCATCACAAAGTCCCCCTTGATTAGGAGAAGCTCTAGTTGAGAAGTCATCGCTGCACATTTCCCAGACTTTTTCTCTAATGCTGTGTTTGTCCAAAGTACTGTCGTCTTCTGGTAAGGCATCATATCAGTGGGATACTGTGATAATGGTTTGTCTCAAGTAAAGTCAGTGACTGTTTGAACCAAAAAGAAATAATTGACCGTAGTTGTACTGTAGGATTTAGTTTCAGCGGGGTAAATAAGCATGCTAGTGAAATAAGGAGGACACGTGTGCGTGTGTGTTTTTGTTCAAGGTATCAAGGAAGGCTTTCTATGTCCCTTTCGGTGGGGTCCATTTTAAGGCTGTGGGATCAATGGTCTTGCCGTTACCACGTTTGGTCTCCTTGGCCTTCCAGTCATCAATTAGATCCTTCAGGAAGAAAGTGAACTTTAGTTAGCAAAAAGCTAGCCAAAGTAAGACACAACATGAAGAACAGAAAGTTTCTTACTTGTCTCTTCAAAACCAGGTGCTTTCCCTTCCAATATTTGAGCATCTGGAGGGACTGCAGTGTACTGACAATATCCACTGGGTTCACTGCAGTCTCTTGACTAATCTCTGTAAGAGTGAGACAAAGGTTAGAAGTGCTGGATCATGGGATCATGACCAGGTGTCATCATCAGTGATTTTCTATCAATTCTATTTTATCTCATTATATCTGTCCAGGGTGCACCCCTGCCTTTCCCCAAAGAGACCTGGGACAGGCTCCAGCAGATCTCCGTGACCTTGCATAGGATACATACATACGGTGAAATGGTGAAAAGATACATCTTGCTGATGCGCTGGGACACATCATCAGTGAGGTCACCTGGAGTGTTTCAGGTCTTTCAACGTCAGACACCCTCGCCCAGGCGCCAGCAGTAATGCCCCTCTCCAAGGGCTTTTGGGCAGCTGCTGAGGAGGTGTTCCAGGGATCCCCGTCCTGGACACTGGGGGCAGGATGGTGTCTCTGCTTTGCCGCAGACATGGAGGTTGGATGGACTTGGTAGGACATCATAAACAGCTTGGACTAGAAACCTAATGTTAAGGGAGTCTGCTCTCCAGATGTTGGGCCAGGTGATCTTCTGATGCAGAACATTCTTCCATTTAGTCCATGCTCCTTGTTGTCCCACTCCCACCATCCTGCTCGCTCATTCTTCGTCCACACCTGCCCGCACTTCCTCCTAAATGAGGTGTTGTCGCTGTTTTCCCTGGGCCATATCCACCCCGGTTGATGGGAAATAGCAAATTCCTGTGCGCCCTGAGGCTATGGACCCGACCAGTACCTTCTGCCTCAGTTGTGACTCTGCCACTTCCAGAGCCTTGTTGGCCCTCCATTTCGGGCCAGTCCACACCTGGATGCCAGCCGATAGCACGTTTTCATCCCTGGATTCCCTGTACTGCAGGGCTTCCTGAGTTCTGGTCACTATGAACATTTCAGTGAGTCCACTGAATGGAAGCTGCAAGGTGTTACTACTGCCGTGCAGGGCATCACTGCTCAGGCTTCGGGGTAGGCAAAGCCATCTTTATATGTAGCTGCTGATCTCTCTCTCCATGGCCTCTACAGTTGTGATGGGTACTGTGTACACTAGCAGAGGCCACAGGATGCGGGGCAGTATGGAATGCTGGCAAATCCAGGCCTTGAATCTCTCTGGCAAGCCAGATCTGTCGACACATCTAAGCCAGCCCTCAAGCTCCTTGCTAGTTCTCTGGATGGATGAAGAGTCTTTGATGCTGTAATCAAACATCTTCCCGAGGCTCTTGACTAGCTGTTCTGTAATGGACGGGATAGTGGCTCCAGTCAGAGAGAAAGGGTACCTGTCTGTCACCTTTCCCTTCTTGAGCACCAGAGATCTTGATTTTTCTGGCTGAAAGCTCATCCTTGCCCATGCGATGAGCTTCTCTATTCCTTGCAGAATCCATCTGCTGGCCGGGTTAATCTATGAACGCTTCTTATAGGGAGCTGGTGTACTCCCGATTTTGTCAGGGGTCCCCTACACTCCACCTCTGCTGACTTGACGATCATGTATATGGCAAGCACGGACAGGATGACTGAGATTGTGCACCCTGTTATTATGCCCTTCTCAGGTCGATGCCAGTCTGACGTGCTCGACCCAGCAGTGACTCTTAGCCTGAAATTGGTGTAATAGTCCAGGATAAGGTCTATGACTTTGGTGGGAACATGATGTTGCATGAGGGCAACCTTAACAAGCTTGTGAGGTATGGAGCAGTACGCATTGGCTAGGTCCAGTCACAGTATGGTCAAGTCTCATTTCTTTTCACGAGCCTCGCTGATGAGTTGCGTTACCAGTCCTGTATGTTCCAGGCATCCAGGCACTCCAGGAATCTCGCCCTTCTGAACAGAGGTGTCAAAATAGCTGTTCTTCATAAGGTAACTCAGTTAGTCGTTGTGACAAGACGCTGAAAAAAATCTTGCCTTTGATGCTTAGCAGCGAGGTCGTCCTCAACTGCCTGATGTCCTTTGAGTCCTCTTCCTTTGGGATCCACACACCCTCTGCACATCTCCATTGGCCTGCCACTTGTCCCCTGCGCCAGATCCCCCTCAACAGCTTCCACAGATGTTGCAGTAATTGTGGACAACGTTTGTACACAGTGTATAGGAACACCGCTGGGGCCTGGGGCTGATGCTGTTCCGGCTCCCTTTACGATCTCCTGTATTTCAGCCCAGCTGGGCTCCCTCATTACAAACTCCACTTCTGGCACTTGCGGGCTAATGACGACCCTCTGTGGTCCAAGCTCCTGGTCCCTCTCTGGGTCACTGAGGGTGTTGTGCAGAAAGGTTGCCATTCCGTTTATTCCCAAGCAGCTTCTTGGTGAAGGGGTAGGAGATGAACGCAGCACACTTCCTTGCTCTCTCTTTTCTTTGCCTTCGGTGTCCTTTTGCACATCACAGCGTCATGAGCTTCTTCCTCAGGATGCTGTGAACCTCAGCCAGGGTTGTTTTTTTTCCTCTTCACCCGCCACCTTGTACTGCTTCTTGAGGCTCTACAGTTCTTGGCGCAATTTGTGGATCTGAGTAGCCCAGCTGTTCAGTGTGTATTTGGTCCTGTGGTTCTTGCTCTCACTGAGGCCAAACCTCTCTGCTGCGTATCTGACTATGATGGATGTCATGGACTCCAGGCGTCTGTCCACTTCTCCCTTGGCGGTGGGTTCCAGGATCTGGCTTACGTCTGTGTCAAACTGTGGCCCATGCTGCCTTGCTGTTGGCTGAGGGCCACTTGATCCGCTTCTGATGGAATGACCTGCAAGGGTTCAGAGGCTCTACTGCTTGGAGGGGCTGGTCACTGTGGGGTGCTTCATGGCCAGGCTCCTCCTGCATCTCAGCAGGTACTGCAGCATGCATGCATGCATGCAAACTGTTAATAAGGTATGGTTTTGGACTAATTCGTTTAGTGTTTAACAGGAAATAATATGTTGTTTCAGTCAGAACACAGGAGTAAGGACAGGGAGATGAGGTCTCTGTCAACAGGCTGCAATGAATTTAGTACTTTATTGTGGAACCTCAGTGTTGTAACAGTTCTGGAAATAATAATAAACCATATAATTTAACATGATGATATTCATAATTAAATTACATATGCCAAAGTATACACACTGAGCATCTACGAACAATAATCACATCAACAACCAAGATGCACATATTTTAATGATAAACTGAATTAAATTGCTCACTAGCACCATCTGCTGGTTAAACTGCCTTTCCAACAAGTGCTCCCACATGGTGTATAGATCTGCTCTTCACCCCAAAGCAATTAATTACTCCAACTGCAGTGGCACTCCCTACTGCCAGCCAATTGCACCCACTACTTTCAAATATGACAGAATGGACTGTATTCAGAAAATAACACCACAGTGGACATCCACTACTTATTGGTGAGGAAATACACATATAGGAATAAACAAGGTGCAATATGATAAACTGAATATATAACAGGAAAAATCATCCACTGTGTCAAAAAAAAAAAAAAAAAACACCAACTCCAACCAATCTCTGGAAAACTACGAGGAATTATCCCCCATAGGTAAATTAAAGTAGAAAGAAAGGGAAGTCTGTTTGCTTGCATCTTTTTCTCCCTGCCCCCAGCCAAACAAACCTCATACCCTTCCTTGATCCACTGCTTCCATGTCACACCTCAACTCTCTCATCCTCCATCTCAATTATTGATCTTGCTGCTGCTCTATTGTTGTCTCCTTCTATATTTTAGGAGATGCTGGGGCCCCCTCCACCTTCCCTTCAAGCCTACATGTCTCTAGCAGTCAGGCAAAGAGCCAGCTGAAGAGAATTTAACCAGAACAAGGCTGCATGTCCAGTGTTAGGCCCAGAGTCCTGAATGTCCTGTGCAGATCAGCTATGGGAGATTCTAGAGAGCCAGGAGAAGGTTCTGGCACTGTGAAAGAAACCCTGTCTTATATCAGTACCACTAGAGCTCATCTGTCTGTCTGTAATGGGCACAGACCCGAAGACACCATCATAAACCTGCATCAATGAACCCACTGACATATGGATAAAGCAAGCAGCACTGAGAGGATCCCATTCTTCTATTTCTTCAGAGCACTTTAAACAATTTAGCCTGAATTCTTATATATGAAACTCCAGAAGACACAGGTGGCTGCCTCCATAATCGCCTGGATTACTGACTACCAGACTATTTTATGAGACTAGAGCATCATATGTTGAACCAGGTGGTCAGTAGCACATGCGCACCAGAGGGGACTGTTCTCTCACCATTTCTCTTAACTCTGCACAGTCCAAAAAGCAGAAAAACTTGGGATGACTTTGGGGTTTTGTGGATTCATTACTGCTGGACAGGATACTGAATAGAGAGAATTGGTGGACTACTTTGTGACATGAAGGTGGGAAAAACTCCTCATCTCGAATGGTAACGAAGACAAAGGAAATAATAGTGGATTTTAGGGGGACCAGGAACAACTTGAACACTAATTTCATCATAGAACAAGTGGAGGTGGTGGAGGAGTATAAATACCTCAGTGTTCACCTAGACAAGAGACTGAACTGCAAACACATGACAGATACTTTCTACAATAAGCATTAGAGCAGACCGTACTTCTTAAGAAACTTGGGTCTTTCAGTATTTGCAGCAAAATGTTCCATATCTTGTATAAATCTATTGTGGAGAGTGCAATTTCAACTGCAGTCATCTGTTGGGGTAGCAATATCAGAGCCAGTGACTTAAAAAAAAAAACAAAAACACACTGAAAGAAGATTGGCTCTTCTCTGAAGCCTCTCGAGATGACTGTTACTAAGAAGGATGCTTCATAAATCGAAAAACGTTGTGCACAACGCTAAGCATCCTCTTAACAGCACAGTGATTCAACAACAGAGTGGAGTGTCCTCAATGAGAGGCTTCTTCAGATCCACTGCAACACAGATCCACAAAGGATCCTTCCAGCTCACAGCTAGAACTACATCTACAATCACTGTTTGAGGAGACTTAAATGCTAACAGGACAAACCAAGATTGCTCATAATGACCGCAATAGATGCTATGCACTTGGTCAAAAATGACTGTTGAGAAAAAAATTGTGATTTATTATTATCATTATTATACAAGGAATAATTAAAAAAAGAAACCAGCATGAATACTGTCTTTAGATTAGTAGACAATAAATGATTTAGTAATTTATTATTCAATAGTCATTTATCTATTTCCATATTATCTTTTCTATGGTATAATACCAAGTGAACAAGTGAATACTGTGTTAGGAAATGATTCATGCATTTTCATATACCAGACACATTTCAGTTCTGGGTTTGAGTTTTGTTGTCGTTTTTATTTAACTTTTTTTTTTATTCTGTTTTTGTGAGGATGATAGTAGATTGATTAGCCTGAAGATACTAATGTGATATAATCAACAGGGTTCCAACTATCTTGGCTGAATAAAAATCTAATGAAGCTATTGTAATCCTGGAATGTATAAGCTTTCATAGAAACGAGTTGCCAGATGCTAATGACAATACCTTCCCAAGATGGAGGTCGTATTGATGCAACAGAACCATGTGGCATTTAGTGTCAGATATACAGTGCTGCCCTTCCTGACTTCTTTTTATTTTGTATCAGATCATCCAAAAGACTTAAATATTAGACAAAGATAACCAAAGTATACACCCCCACCCCCCACCCATAAAAAAACTGAATAAAACACCAATACCTTAATTTTGTTTGTTTGTTTGTAATTTTGTTTTATTTTGGTTTTTGTTTCCAAAAAGTTCACCTTTTGTTCTGTCAGTCCACAGACTATTTTACCAAAAGTCTTGGTTTTCATCGAGATGTCATTTTGGCCAAAGTGAGACAAACTTTATGTTCTTTTTGGTTAGCAGTGATTTTGGCCTTGGAACTCTGGCATGCTGCCATTTTTGCCTTGTCTCCTTCTTATGGTTGAGTCATGAACACTGACCTTACCTGAGGCCAGTGAGGCCTGCAGCTCTTTAGATGTTGATGGTTCTGTTGTGATCTCTTGGCTGAGTCGTTCCTGTGCTCCTGGGGTAAATTTTTGTAGTCCGGCCACCCCTGGAAAGGTTCACCACTGATCCATGTTGTCTCCATGTGTGGATAACATGGTTCCACTGGAGTCCCAAAGCCTTAGAAATGGCTTTGTAAACCTTTTCCAGACTGATTGATTCAATTATTTTGTTTCTCATCTGTTACTGAATTTCTTTGGATCGCAACATGATGTTTTGCTTTTTTAGGATCTTTTGGCCTTTGTCAGATGGGTCCTATTAAAGTTATCGCTTGATTTGACAGGTCTGGCAGTAATCAAGCCTGGTTCTGGTCAGTGAAATTGAACTCAGCTTTTCAAAAAAATGTGATTTACTGCAGTTCCTTCATGATTTCACAAGGGGAGCAGCTACTTTTCCACATTGGGCCATGCAGGTTTGGATAGTTTTTTCTTTTTCCCTTAATAAATGAAATCACCACATAAAAACAGCATTTTGTGTTTACTTGGGTTATCCTTGTCTAATACTTAAGTCTGTTTGATGATCTGAAACATTTAAGTGTGACAAACGTGCAGGAAACATGGTTTAACGTATCACAACCATTTTAGGAGCGTCAGTGTCATGAGAGACAGAGGAACGCAGCAATGTCCTTTTAATTCTTTAGCTGCAAGAAATGTGGGGACAGCAGTGAGTTACAATGCTGCTGATTTCTGTGTTTCAACAGAAATCCGTAATATTCTTTGTCCACGCACTACTGACATTCAGAGGCTTGTGTTTTCTATATAAAAAAAATTCTATATATATTTTATATTTTTTTTTTCCTAGGATTATGGACTGTTCTGAGAGGGTTTTTCTTTTGGAAACTCCTCAACTGTCTCATCAAACTGACTCTGACTTAATTTTGTCCTCAAAACTCAAATGCCTGTCATGATTGAGAGGCGTGAATTAAACTTGTTCATACTTGTCCTTAAAAAGTATGATGAAGTTCAGACCTTTGATGGAGATCTCCTTGCCCTGAAAGTTATTCATGTAGCGAAGCAGAACATCCTTCCAGTAACTTCTGTAGCTGATTAGTCCCAAGTCAGACAGGGGGCGCTCAGGTGAGCCAACCTTCTCCTCCACCTTGGATAACAGGTAACCTGGCCGGAGAGATCACACAGCAGTTTTAGATGGATGAAAATTAATTTATTTGTTGGCTTTGCTATGTAGTACTTTTAAATAATGTCCTATCTTGGATTAATAAATTACAACTGAAATTAATTTTCTAAGAACAATTCTCTCCCACAGCCTTCTAAGTCTGGAAGTCTGATGTTATTGACCAGTAACGAATGCATGACCAGTGTGTTTGGTAGTAAAATCTACCACAAGTATTATATCATACTCACTAAAGTCGATGAGCATCTTGCCATAACCCTGCCTCATGAACTGTGGCATAGTGAGGATGCAGGATACATTGTAGTTTAAGAAAGAGTTCTTCTCCTGGGCAGGGAAAATAAACGCAATAAATGCATTGAATTAACAGATATAATTAAATTTGCTGGAATTTATTAGCTGATAGTGTGAAAGGTTAATTTGTATGATCTTAACTTTTTAAAGTCATATACATATACATATATATATATATATATATATATATATATATATATATATATATAGATATATATATATATATATATATATATATCTATATATATATATCTATATATATAGATATATATATATATATATATATATATGATATATAGATATACAGATATATATATATATATATATATATATATAGATATATATATATATATATATATATATATATATATATATATATATATATATATATATTATATGATAATATAGGATAACCAATTTACAGATTTGATCTGTAACTCAAATCTGATTTACTATCTGTAAATCAGTATTTAGTGAAGTTTCTTCAGCTCTAAAACTTCAATAATACTAGAATATATAATAATAATAATATATCCATCCATTTTCTATACCCGTTTTTTTTATCCTTGAAGGGTCACGGGGATCTGCTGGAGCCTATCCCAGCCGTCTACGGGCGAAAGGCAATAATAATATATATTACAATAATATTATATATTACAAACTACATGTGACCATCATATCATATCATTGTATTATATACATCATATCAGATCTGTTCTAAAAATGTCAGTTTTAGTGAATAATTTAATGTCGTCCATCCATCCATTATCTATATCCGCTTAATCCTCTGCAGGGTCACGGGGATCTGCTGGAGTCTATCCCAGCTCTCTTCAGGTGAAAGGCAGGGGTCCACCCTAGGACAGGTCATCAGTCCATCACAGGGCCACATATAGACAAACAACCACACACACTCACAATCACTCCTACGGGGAATTTAGAACCACCAATGAACCTAACATGCATGTCTTTGGACTGTGGGAGGAAGCTGGAGTACCTGGAGGAAACCCACGCAAGCACCAGGAGAACATGCAAACTCACAGAACTCACACAGAAAGGCCCCTGCTGAGGTTCGAACCAGGAACCTTCTAGCTGTGAGGCAACCACTAAGCCACTGTGATGTACTAATTTAATATCATCAGCCTTAATAAAAAAAAAAATAAAAAAAAAGAGGAAGAGAGAGATTGAATTAGTAATTGAAGTGTTACCTTAGAGAAGTATCCGACTAGATGACACCCTGTGTTGTCAGCTTCCGTCATGACATAAAAGAGGAAAGGTTCAACGTCATAATACAGAGTCTTGTGGTCCAGGAAAAGCTTTGCCAGCAGACACAAGTTCTGACAATAAATCTAATAGAGGAAGAAGCATAACAGATGATAAACTTCTATATTCTCACTGTAAAACATAGCTGGATGATCTCAGACATTCAGACTTTCTTCATTGAGCAAATGTTGGTTTAAAAAAAAAAAAAAAGGGGGGGGGGGGGTCATACTTCAAATATAAGAGAAATGAACCATTTTACATTCAGACCTGTAGGAAGCATTGCTCCTTCTTGACATTCAATAGCTGATCGATAAACTTGAATTGTATTTGTGTTTTTTTTTTGTTTGCTTGTTTGTTTTAGTCTTGTTAGGTTGCGTCATATTGTCCATGACAAACAGCCTTACTGCATTCAGTGTCTGATGCATTTACTCATATTTTCTCACCGTTTAAGTTGTTGTTTTTTTTCTTTTCAAACTAGATGCAAACCTGAGTTGAGAACACCTTGGCACTCGAGGAGCAAAACCCTTCTTAGACGTAAGAATTTTCAGCACTGTATTTGGCTTTTGCACATCCATTTCCAAAGTTATGTGGGATAGGTCAAGCAAAGATCACCTTGTTTTTCTTTCCATCCACTTCAAAGACAGAGATGTCGCCCTTCCTATAGATCTCATCACCTGGTGGGTGCTTCCAAACACACTTGGCCTTCAAAAGACAACATGAAAAAAAAAACAAGAAGGAGAATACAGGACAAGGGTAAACATTTGAACTAAATCTTATTACAATACCACACTTCTTGTTTAAAAAATCAGCAACTCTAAAGTCCTGTGTTTAGTTTCAGTTGTCATCACCAATCTGTGACCAGCTTCATAACGCACTCCAGCAACTTCAGATTTGCAATGCTCTAAGACATGAAATTTAGGCAAGAAAAGATTTTAGCACCCTTTTAACCATGTCTAGGTTCTACAAAACGCTCATGTAACAAATCCTGATTCTGATTTAAGTATTTGTGTAATTGCAATGAAACTGACAGAGATGTGGCCATGGAAAATATGATAGACAAATGAGTTCCAAACTACTCAGTGCAGCATAGCATTGTATAAACTACAAGTTAATACAAACCGTCTTCATGGTCTTGAAATACAATCTCCTGAGGTGTTGAGATACGGTTTATTCTTTGTTTTTTATGCTTGAAACTAAAATGCTAGCTTAAGGTTATTTTGTTATCAAAAGGGGCTACCCAAGTACCACAAAAATAGTATCCTCTAGATCAGCCATTCCCAAACTTCCAAAAATACCGTGGCCCAATTTGAAATGTGAAAAATCTCCGCAGCCCACCTAAACCTTAAATCATAATTGTGATCAACATACAGGACTAGAAGCTATGTTCTGATATTTAATGTAAGGGGTCAACAAATAAGGTGACACATGTCATATTACATTAAGATGACATAATAACACTTAACCGGTTTGTTTTATTACTTCTTGTTTTTTTTTAAATAATTTCATGAATATTCTTACAGTAATTAAAAACATATTTAAAAAAGATGGAGGATTTAAAACATGTTTGTTTAATTTTAATGACCTCTCATGGCCCACCTGCAGTACCACGACAGGCCCACCAGGGGGCCGTGGCCCACACTTTGGGAAATCACTGCTCTAGATAGAAGAACCAGCTGAAACAGGTCATTACTGCTGCATTTGGGCCTTTTGAAAGATATAAAAACCTCCAGTTTTGAAAAAAGAACAACACATAACTTCCACTGATTCGCCAGGCAGGGCTTAAGTGTGAGGATAAGGACTGACGGCAAGACGGGAGGTGACCCTCGCCTCGCAAAGCCCCAGAAGAGTGCGAGTTCTGGCCCCTTACACGTCATAATCCAAGGTAATTGGGTAGCCTCCTATTAAACAAAAATTTATATATACACAAACACACACACACACACACTTTCTTTGAGTGCACTAAAAGGGAATAATTTTTGTCAAAGCTATTTTCTAGTTAAGAGCATCCACCCAAACAGCTCACCATATGCCTGCGAAGAATGGTCTGACTTTTCATGTATTTGAGGCAGAACTCGCACATGTAAAGCCTTCCCAGGCGGGCATACTCCTCTGGGTATGGAGAGTGGTACCAGGTGTCCAGCTCAAAACGGCCAAACACAATAGTCTTTATCATGTTGCTACCCTCTGACACCTGGCCAGCCAGACGGAGCTTCTCCTGCACAGCCAGCAGGGGACGGACAGCAAGATGAGGTACACAAAGGATGAGAAGAAAGAGGGCAGGCAAGCAAGAGGGGTCACAGAAAAAAAAAGGGAGAAAGTTTTTCAGTTATTCAGGGAAGAGGTTCAGCAGATCTAAAGATCACATGCAGAGAAAACCTCAGCGCAAGGAACCGGGTCTAAAAATGGAAAAAAATAAAAAAAAAATGCACCAAGAAATCATAGAATGGGGAACGGATAGAAAAAGATTTCATACAAATGCACGAAACTGATTTTTTTTCCGAATTTATTTGGGTGTATTCATTTTGTAAAAAATGCTTTTATTTTGTTAAGAACTATAAAACAACCAAAAGCAGCTTTATTTTTGTTGAACAAATAAAAATATGCAAAACAATATGCGACAATGTAGAGTAAGCCTACGAATGCAGTATTAGTCAGAGAATGAACAACAGAATAACAGGAAGTGATTGACAAAACTGTCGAAAAATATCTCAGACTCCTCCTAATTGTTGCAGAGGAGGGTTTGCAGACTGAAACACAGAAGAAGAAAAAGCCAGAAAAGGGGAGTGGGGATGGTGGACAATAAACAAAGGTAAAGAGAAAAAGAGTAAGGGAGGGAGGTGGTGATGAGTTTTCTCTCTTACAAGGTCATCCGAGGCACGTGCCTGCGCTTTCCTGAACAGCTCCAGGTCATAGTCACTAGTAATATTCTCCAGCAATGGCTCCCGGCTTGTCCCGTGGCTTTGGCGGTGTTCCTGGCAGTGGATGGACAGGGGGAAATAAGAGACTTAATATGGCAGAGAGTACCTCAACACACTACATGAATTTATTTGAGATTACTATACCATGCACTTTTCCTTCTGCTCCTTATTGAGGCCAGAGTTCCTTTTCCTCCTCAGCTCTGTCACCTTCTCTTTGTAGCGCAGCTGACGTTCTGTTGGTACCTGAGAATTCACACAGACAGACTCATCAACACACATCCTCTTTTGAAGAATGAAAATGACAGACTAAAACAGAGTTTCTACCTTTGTTTTAAATGACGAACTGTAACATGCCTTCCTGAAAGACTAAAATTGTTATTCTGTTTTTTTGAAAGACAATTTGTTTAGAGAACCTATGATTGACTGATGCTTAACATTAATAAGATCTGACACACTTTTATACTGTTTTGACTTATATCTCATACTCTTTTGCTTTTAATTTTAAATGTGATCATTTTTTTTATTGTTTTCATTTCATTTTTCATATACTGCTTTTTTATGTTTTGTTCTGTAAAGCACTTTGAGTTGTACTTGTGTTTAAAAGGTGCTGTATAAATAAAGCTGGTGTTAAAAAGAACATAAAATGCAAAGGTCCACTTTCTTCAACAATATAGTTTAATACAGATTGAGGCTTGAACAAGTATTGGTCTCTTAGTGGTAAAGATACCGCGTGATGATAACATGGGACAGCCTGCCTCCTACGCTTTAAAGAAGAAAAATATAAGAATGAGTTGTGTATAATTTAATCAATACTTATTTTTTTACAAACTCGATAACTTAAACACCTAAGAAACATAAACATAACCTCAATATTACTTCTGCAAAATATAACAAACAGACACTAAAGTCCTGTTAAATGGACTGCACTTCTATACCCCTTTCTCCACACCATCAAGGTGCCCTCAAAACACTTTACAATGTTGCCTCTCATTCACTCATTCACACACACATTCATACACCAGTCAGCGGCTGCCACCATGCAACGGTGCTGCCAGACCCACTGGGGGCAAGTTAGGGTTCAGTGTCTTGCCCAAGGACACCTAGGCATGTGGACAGTTGGAGCCGGGATCGAACCGTCCAACCTTACAGTGACCGGACGACTCGCTCTACCAACTGAGCTATAGCCAGCCCCTTGCACCCCAATGTATAGTGAAAATTCCAGAAACCAAAAAGCTGCAAAAATGATCATAGCTGGAAGGTGGATCACCTCCTCCAGCTCCTCCCCGGGAACACCAAGGTATTCCCAGGCCAGCCAAGAGATATAATCTCTTCAACGTGTCCCGGGTCTGCCCCGGGGACTCAGAACACCGAGATGCCCAGAACACCTCAGAGAAGCATCTTCACTGGCTGCTGAAACCGCCTTAACTGGCACCACTTGATGTGGAGAAACAGCATGAATCTCCCGTTGCACCACATCCCAAAGATGCTCTATTGGATTTAGATCTGGTGACTGTGGAGGCCATTTGAGTCCAGTGAACTCATTGTCATGTTCAAGAAACCAGTCTGAGATGATTCATGCTTTATGACATGGTGCGTTATCCTGCTGGAAGTATCCATCAGAAGATGGGTCCACTGTGGTCAAAAAGCGATGGACATGGTCAGCAACAATACTCAGGTAGGCTGTGGCCCTAGAGACCCTAGAGATGGTTGTGTGTAAAAATCCCAGTAGATCAGCAGTTTCTGAAATACTCAGACCAGCCCATCTGGTACCAACAACCATGCCTCCTTCAAAGTCACTTCAATCACCTTTCTTCCTCATTCTGATGCTGGTTTGAACTGCAGCAGATCGTCTTAACCATGTCTACATGCCTAAAAGCATTAAGTTGCTGCCATGTGATTGGCTGATTAGAAATTTGCATTAACGAGCAGTTGGACAGGTGGACCTAATAAAGTGGCAGCTGAGTGTATATACTCTTTGAATTGCATCGACTGATCTGCATGTATAAACAGACATTTCTTTTTGACTGAAATGATATTCCATATATGTATGGAAGAACAAGTCTTCTGTATTTCTACTGTAGGTTGCTTTTGATATTTGGATAGGGATAAAAAAAAAAAAAAAAAAAAAAAAAAACCTCTTTCACCACTTTCACTCTGATCCTGCTACATGGATAAATTGTAGACTGAGGTTTTGTGATTTTAAATTATGTTGAATTCCCACCCACACAACTAAACACAGTTTTGCAAGCAACTCCAAAATGTTCATTTGGATTCACTTGTTCAGTTTAACTGACAAACAGAACGACCTTACAGAAAGTCAAGACACATGTACATATATGTCACGTTTTCTGTGGGAACTTTGTGTCACTTTGTGTTTGCTTGTCAGATAAACTTTCACATGCATCACACATCTCTGTTCACAGTTTTTTGGGCATGTTACCTGGTTTCTCGTGGAGTGTCTGTTCTCGTCCTGTCGGTGTGACAGCGTCCTTTCCTCCACCTGTTTGTCACGTGTTGATGTCTTGCCCTGACAAAACATTAAGACCATCTCCAATCAACAACTCACAACCAGGCCAGCGCTTTAAAAAAAAAAAAAAAAAGCAACCACCTCCTCGTGTTTCAGCAACTTGACTATTTCGGTTTCGTTCAGCTGGCTTCCATGAGTTTATTTTCCTCCACTGGATACTCAGTCACAATATATTGTGCATAAGAAAACTGTTTTGATTAATATTTAAAAACAAAAACAGCAAGAGAACTGTCCATTTAAAAGTAACAGCCAGTCTCTTGGTTTCAGGCTCGCTTCTTAGCCAGGAATCTTGCTCGTATATCTTTGTTTGTGTGTGTGTGTTTTTGGGTATACCTTGCATTCATCAACAGAGAGGTTGTGGTACAGAGGGCATCCTGATATTGAGAAATGTCTTTCATGTCTCCCTGTCAGATGACCTAACAGGAAAAGAGAAAAAAGGAAAGGAAGGTAATAAGAGAAGATGAAGAGATGTACATTGAAAAAGGGATCTAAAGGAACAAGACATCTAAAGCGGTGAATAATGTAACAGTATAGAGTTTGGGCCCTCACCTAGGGAGTTGCACCCAGGCGTGGGACACTTCATGTTGAAGTTGTAGCTTTCGTGAAAACGCCGTCGTTTGGGACGGTGCGAGAGGTCATGGGCAGCAGCCTCTTTGAGTGACAGTTCTTTTGCCAGTCTCTCATCCTCTTCTTGTGAAACTATGATATTATTGCTAGAAGACACGTGGTCATTGCTCGGGCTGGAGACTTCAATGTCTGACTCTGAGGATGGGGCGTTACCTGTTGGGGTGTGAGGTGGGGTCTCATCCCGGTCTGCACCTTGCTTTGTGTCTAATTGTTCAGTTGAGACAAAGATTCAAAATCACAAACTATCCTTTATTCATACAAGTAATACACATGTTGATCTACTTGTTGTGAGATAAAAGCATCTTTATCTTATTAGCTTTCTACTACCACTGATCTAAAGGGAGAAGAAGATTACTAATGCAACAACATATTATCATCATCCTAAGGCAAAACCTGTCTTAACACAGTCCAAACCTGCAAGTGGTCTAAATCTGCAGGCTGCCATATATGCACACAAACAGATGCACTTCACTCCTTTCAGGAGAGGCAACCAGCAGACAAATGAAATATTTAAGAATGTTACTGCAAAGATGACCAGGGAGCTCTAGGCTCATTTCAGGTAAATGAAAGGACATATTTCTACTCTCCTGTTTTTCTAGTCACACTGGGCTATTTAATATGTCAGTCTTTTACAGAAGTTGTAGTGTGAGCAGCTTGTTGGCAAAACCGCAGCAGCGACTCCAATACACTTAACGTATCTGGTCAGGAGGAGAGCAAGAACAGTGTTAGCTGTTAATTCTCCACAACTGTGGAAAAAGGAAAAGATCATAGTGCCTGTCTCAGAAGATGGATCGATTAAAATGGAAACATATCCGTTCTGAAGGCCCAGTATAAGGAGATATACATGGGGCATTAGATACTGACAGAAAAAAAACGTGCATGTCTGTGGTTTAATTTTTTGCTAGTTTGCATGAGGTCATTGGGCCTAACTGTAATGCCCTTTGAACATTTTGCTTTTTATATGTTCTAAGGTTGTCTCTTTTTCTGCCTTCTTATACTTTGCTGTTAACTATGTTGTGCAGTAAGACAAATTCCTCTCAAAGGAAACAAATAAAATGACTTTGACTTTGACAAGAACAGTGGAACAGAATTTAGTTGTAGTAAGGAAATGAAAGAAAATAATTGTTGTTTAAAACAGGTAATTGAGAAGCGAATATGAGCAGATTATGTCAATGAAATTAAAATAGTTGCATTCCAAAGTGGTCAAAGCTTTACTGTCACAACATTTTCTGTGTAACGGGCCTGAAATGAGGTAGAGTTTGGGGAGTTTGGGCAAAACATGAAATATCTTGGCTTCATATTGGTGGCAAAAGATATTCATCCAGACATTTTCTGATTAGATTGTATGATGGCAACCCTTGTTCGTATAAGGATTCTTTCTTTGTATTTAATTCACGTAATATTTTGCATTCCTCGCATATAATACAGTTCGATTAATATTTAAGACTTATAGATGCTGCAGACTCAATTAAACAGATGTATTTTCATCTTTTGCATTAGTTATTCAGCCATAGTATATGATTGTAAGCTAAAACAGCAACTGCAAATCTGATAATTGGATAAGTAGTTCTGATATATCTGATTTAATAGATTCGTCATCCCCACTTATATTGAGATATCTGCAGCTAGATAACAATTCCTGGGTTGTGTAAAGTATTTCATTAATTCCACTGACATGAGAAAAGTCCAGGATATCAGCTGACACATATCAGTCTTCTTTATGATCAGGAACACACTGTGATCACAGAGAAACCTTGTGACATTAGCTCAATTCATCACAATAAAAGACTGAAACACACAGATCCACCTCCTCATCTTATTGTTCTCTTTTTTCTCAGCTTTTCATACCCTGCTTTTCAGTATCTTCCTCATATGTCCCCTGATGTTGCTGCTTTACTTCTCACTTTTCTCCCAGTCTCTTTAGTATCCTTATAACCATCATTTTCTCACCTTCATTCATGGAGGCATAAAATTCTGCAATAAATTCATCCTTGGCTGACAGGAAGAACATGCTAAACAAACTCTACTTGATGTACAAATGAGAGAATAATTTTATCTGAAGTCAAATTTGAACAGCTCAAATTCATAAGACATACAGGGAGCGCTGACAGTCTTACCATTAGCTTCAGTATCCGAGCCAGATGACCTGCTCTGACGCAGTGGGTATTTTTTGGATGCGGCGTTTGCTGCCCCCTGCTGGCTGCGTGTGACCCTGCGCTCAGAGGAGAAAACTGAGGCTGCTACCACTACTGCTGAATCATGGCCTTCTTCTGGACCTACAGCAGCAGGAGAGCTGCTACGTACTGAGCTGCAGGTATCTAGATGGAAGGAGAGAATATCGTAATGTCCACTTTTAATATGAGGATTATGTTGCACACTTTTGCAGAACACATTGCCGGATTCTGAGTCCAGAGACTAGTGACTCATTGCAAATTCCACATGTCTAAATAAGTTAAAAAGCAAAAAAGAAAAAAAACCTGAACATTTAAAACTGTAAAATGCGGGGATGAAGTTTCCCAGAATCCTCTAGGCCAGTGTGTTTGTTTCGGTCAGAGCTTATGATCGTTTCCTTTAGTTCACACAAGTGTACTGTCATAGTGCATTTGTTTGGCACCATGGGTGAAAGTGCATGTACATTTAGTAGTGCCCTGGAAGAAATACTCTGGCAGCTTTGGTAAACTGAGGCTTGATGTTTTATTACCAGTGTATCGTCCTTATGATAAAAATAACATTGAGCTGAAATCATATGAATTAGCAAAAACTTTGTTCAGCAGAAACCAATAATCACCACATGGATTTCAGTCAGCAGAGCATAAAGCCTGATTTATGCTTCAGCATAGTACTGATGCCGTATCTACACCATCAGGCCAAAAACCATATGCCATAAGCGACATCATACACCAACGTACGCCTCTCTTCAGATGTTACTAGCATTGCGTCAAGACTGCAACAAATGTGATTGGTCTGCTGGGTAGCACTGCTTTTTTATTTTGTCTTCTCATTTTCCACTACTACTACTACTACTACTTCTTTGTCATTTTCAAGCCAGGTATTGACAAAAATTGGTACGATGTCAGTAAAAATTATCAGCTCCTACTCACATAACATGTGCTTTATTTACTCCATTGCTAAGTCTGACCTACATATGGGGAGGAAACACCGACACCTTCAGTTTGGTGGTATAATTAGAGTGACACAATCGACAACAGAAAAAGCAGAAACACCAGTAACTATGTTTGTCCGATACATAGACTACGTCCATAGTTCCTATGCAGAAGCATAAGTCAGGCCCCCGGCACTGTCCCACCTTCTTTGCAGAAAAAGAAAAGCATAATAGAATATCCCCTCAGGTAGACACAACAAGAGAGATTTTGCAGGGGGTTGTTTATGTTTTATGTGTGTGCATGTGATGGCATGTTAGCCTGTCTGAATCTATTCATACTTTATGGCTTCCACATACAACAGGAGGGTTTAAAGTCTCCATGAACTTTAAATTTAAAAACATCCTTCTTCTAACCCTTGCTAGAAGAAGGATGAACTATACATCACGATGACGTGATGTATAGTTGGCAAAAGTTAAGAAATATACTAAAGCAAATCAACATCAGATCACAGCAGAGTGGAAAACAAAACAAATATAATGTAACAAATACATGAATTACACCTCAAATGAGAATGAAAGGAAACATTTCCAAAGGGTTGAAAGGTTCAAAGACCAAAGAGGACAGAAAAGAAGCCATTTCAATTTCTCAACCATGTGGGTTTGATGCCAAAATTAGCAGGTGAAATTAGATTAAAGTTCTCCACTAGATTTGTGATCCACTAAATCACTAAAAGCCTGAAACAACCATGCATACGACAGTTAAATATACAACCATGCATACCACAGTTATATAGCCTACTTTAACAAATTATACTCAGTGGTTCTCAGCCATTTTGAGTCATGACCCTCAGAATAATTAGGTTGCTCTTTGTCTGACCTCTATATTGAGAATCACTGTTCTAGTTATATAAAAAACAGTTATAAAATCTATAATTATATCAAAGTCAGCACCTTAATCCCAACTGTGATAGCTCAGTGTACCTCCTATTTCAAGTGCAATGACCAGTTCATCACCCTTTGTTGTGAATAAATACAGGGAAGTGGAAAGCAGAGCACTCAGTACCTACAAAACCAAGCCACTGGTTCAGAGATGTGTGTGGCACCTGGGTCTTCAATGGACACTCAATTCAGTGTGCAACAACATAAAAGTTTACCAGAGAAAATAAAGACAATAACAAACTGCAATATTTTGGACTGTGCCGTGTATATCAAGGAAGACAGAAGCCTGAAAACAAAAGTACACTGAAAAACTGACATATAATATACAATACAATATCTGCAGCGCCCACTTGCACAATGATTCATGTGACCAAAGCCAGAAACTAAAATGGTGCACAAAAGACCTAATGACCCTCAAGAGTGATGAGATAGTCAGTGATCTGCATGTGACTTGAACAGTCTATAAGCTCACACCCCCCCAAAATTTGAACTGATTATGCCTTCTGAATGGAAGGTGAAATGTCTTCAAAAACCACAAAAAAAAGGTCCAAAAGCCTTGATTCAAGACTTTTAGGATAATAATATGGCCTCTGTAGATCTAGAAATATTTGAACAAGCTATTTAATCATCTTAGGAGATGAAGAAATAAAAAACTACTTCACTTCTCTTTCCAGTCAATTGTTCAACTAATTTTAGTTTATTGGAAAAGAAGCCTCTACATAATAGAAAAGCTGCAACTCTAAATGCCTTCCTTCTTTCTGAAAATCAATACCCTCAAATTAAGGTTGAAACTCTTATATGTAATATAAATTGCATATAAATCATCTTAAATCATCTTCTTGCCTTCTTGTGATTTTATGCATCTGTAAAGCCCTTTGAATTGCCTTGTGTACGAATTGTGCTCCACAAATAAACTTGCTTTGCATTGCCTTACCTTAAAGCTGCCCTTTATAATAGTGATTTATAAATGTTTTGAAAAACCAGATTAGATTAGATGTACTTTATTCATCCCCCATGGGAGAAATTCAAAAATATCATCATCTTATTAATAACACAAAAACAGCTAAAACAATAAAAAATTATGTCACCAAATATTGCAGGCAAAGGAACCTTTTGCTAATTTGTTCATACACACACACACACTCAAATTGCAATAAACTTATCCATTTCGTTTTTAATGCCTATAGGTTCAAACCTGCTCACCCCTGCTATGGTAGGAGAAAAAATGCTATTAATTATTATCCATAACGTCTGCACCCTAATGAAACTCCTTTTACACAAACACATTTGTCTTGCATTCTCGATTCACTTTTTCTAAACCAGTGTGACGAAATCTTAAAATATTAAAATCTAAATCCTTACCCCCAACAACACACAGATGTTTCAACTGAAATTTTACAACGTCAAGTACAGACTAAGGATTGCCAACCAGCTCCTGAGACACTTTTTTCACAATTTATGATGTCTACTTTATATTGCTCTTCCTTAATTGGCATATGATTGTTTATGTAGACTATTTATACTTTTACTTGAATGTAGTTTAGAACGTGATCAGTTTGTTAAGTGTTTACCTTGTGAGCTCTGGCTGAGACGCAGGGACGCGCGGGTCAGGCGCGTACTGCTGCGTCTGTGCGCGCTCTCCAGAGCTTCGGTGTGTTCGAGTTCGACGGAAAAATCCGAGTCCTCCGTCCCGTCCGAGCTGCTGCCTGCGGTCCTCTGGAAATTGAATATAATGAAATGCCCTTTAATTGCTTATTTGATTAATCTAGCCTTTCATCAAAGCTTTTTGTTTTAATTGTTGCACAAAACAGCAGGGATCCTGTGCTGGAAGGATCCCGAGGATCATGCATCAACGCCTATGACCGCGGTACTCGACACTTGTATTTTCAATCCATCTTCATCATATTCAGGGTCAGGGGGTTATGATGGAGCTTATCCCAGCTGTCTTTTATTGACCCTGAACAGGTCTAATGTCCCCTTCTCTAATAGTTGCAAATTTCAGATCAAAATTTATATTTGAAAAAATTAAATAAAACAAAATCACACTCTTGTACACAAGGCACATTCTGCATCAATACATTACAAAATACACACAACACTGATAAAATATGCAAAGAAAATTAAAATTGAAGCACTTGAACAGATAAAACAAAACATTGAACAAGGAGTTAATAAAAAATAGTAAATTAAAAATAAACTGAAATTGGAAAATTGTCTACATAAAAACACCACATTGTGATTTAAAGAAATAATGAATAGTACTATTCATTAAAAAAAAAAAACTAACAACTGATAAGGGTTAAAAGCAATGCTACGTGATACAAAGCAATACATTAAGTGAAAAGGGGTGAATATGAGAAATCAGCATGAGCGCACATTTGACAACTTCACAACACGAAGCTATGCACTTAATTTGCATACCACCAATTAAATTAAAGGTGAGGCGGGATTTGAGCAAGACAAACCAATGAACGTAAGGTTTGGCAAGAGTCTGTCCAATCAGAGCGTTGTTTTGGTGCCAACGCTCGTTTCATTCTCGCACTCAAAGAACAGCCTGTTCCTTCCTAACAGCGAATGCTGCCGTTACCGACGTTAAACCGTGTCGGGCCTTTTTACTGTCTCCATCAAATGTGGTAATCTGGCCAAAACTAACAAAGGCGAGCATCTTCAAAGCGACATTTCGGAAATAACGACATGTTCTTAAAACCCCGCAATAAACACTGGCTAGCTTTTTTTTTTTAGCAGCAACACAAACCGACACCATATTTATGTAAATTCTGTCATTCGAAACATATGAAACTAATTGACAATATCTCAAGGAACCACATTTCACCCTGCACGTTTCTTTCCCTACAGATTATTTTGTATTTCAGCATAGCTAACATTAGCGATGACGTGATGCTGTTGTGTCTCCGATCTGCATTCTCAGGCAAACCTGCATTACCTTTCTCCGTGGCATTTCAAAAAATGTGACGCGTCTCCGTGGTAGACCAATATCTAGCACTTTTACGACTGTGTTATCAAGGTTACATATACATATATATTTTCTTTAAACAATAAATCAACCACAGCTGACATGAGCCAACTCATCTGAAAGAAGCGCACTTCTCCGTCAGTGTTACGCCTTCTTGTTTTTTTTTTTTTTTTTTTTTGGCAGGTACGTTGAAAAAATACCTCCGTGTGGAAAAGTTGACTTCCACATTAAAATGATATAGCGAAAAGATCGAAATGTTTTTACAATGTCTTGTCATAAGATAAGACTTAACATTTAACACATAGGCATCAAAAATCTCTAACTCACAAGCCCGCATATACTACGTTATTTGAGTTTATTATTGGAGCCCTTCAAAAGCGAGCACAGCGCCGGAAAAAGATAAGACTGAGCGTTCTCACACGGAAGTATGCTTGTGTGCTTTAAAATGAAATTAAAATTTTTGTTAAATAAAATTTAACAAAAACCGATATGTGCACAAACAGATCAAGTAAAGAGCCAAAGGGATTTTGCAAACAAAAGCATTAAACACGGAGTTGAAATTAGTCAGCTTTGGTACTATTTGACTCTGACATGATTCTAATGTAGTACAGCTCAGTGTCCTTTTCAAAAGATATAAATAAAGGTATAGAATCGCTATTTGTCGTGGATGAAATGCTTTCTCAAAATAATCATAAAATTCGGTAAACGTGGTGTTTGTATTTTTATCATGGAAATTTAAGCTAAAAAGAAACTTATGAGTAAATATCAGCTTTATCATGATAAATCTTTCTAAACTCTAAGACTATATGGTTGTGATTGGTGTCTGTGACTCACACTGGTGAAACACTTACAAAGCTCTTTATTCTATTTACTCAAGCAATATGTCTCAGTATTTATTTTTTTATTTTTTTGTATTTTCACACATTTTCTTAAGATTTTTTTTTTTTACTTTAGATTCTTATTTAATTTTATGTTGAACCGTGTGAATCCGCAGGTGAGTTACTGCACCGAAGTGCCCTTCAAAATGTTGACTTAGTTGCGGTCTGTTAATGTGTTATGGGGTTTTTTTATGACCCAAGCACCAAAGATTCAAAGACTCTATTGTATTTATTATCATTATTATTATTATTATTATTATTATTATTATTATTATTATTATTATATTATTATTAGGGCCCGTTTATTGGCGCACCCCACCATATGCTTTTAAACCAAGCTCTATTTTTTCCATTCTTCTGTATACCACATGATGGCGCTAATACACCAAATCAATGTTTGCTGCTGAAATATTTCAACGAGGAAAAGAAGGCGTTCTTTAGCTTCCTGAGTGTCAGCTCATAGGTGTCCTACTCGTTTATGCCTTTTCAAACTCTTTCATTGAAAGTTTCAGAATACAGAATCTCACTCTGAACCCAAAGAAAGCGGCGGCTGGTATTGCCATCCCACCGACAGTCCGACTATTATGGCTGGTAGCACCGTTAAGACAGTGTACGATATTTTCGAAAGTATGGAGAACGGACCAGCATCAACGTCTAGCACTGCAACTGCACAGGTAAAGTGTTGACGTATATGTATATGTATATATATATATATATATATATATATATATATATATATATATAGTAATGTGTGTTGTGTGTGTGTGCGCGCGCGCGCGCGCCCCTGTTTGACCCATGTGAAGTTCTTTGACTGAAACTCGCTCACAAGACAAACATGTGATATGCATTTACTGTACTGTGAAAAGTATGGAGTTGACTGGTAATTGGAACACCGAGCTTAGACATCCTCTAATGAAAAAAAAAAAAAGTTCTCATTATAATGAAAAAAAAAAAAGCTTTATGTGGATGGTAAAATTCTGTTCTCCTCCAACTAGACTTGAACCTTTGGTCGTTTTTTTTTTTTGGGGGGGGGGGGAGGAGTTTAACTTAAGTTGTGTCTTACATGACAGCAGGCCTTATTTTTGGTTGTTTTAGACATCTACAGATTTTTTAACATGAACATTGTGTTTCAAGCCTGGGAATGTGAAGTTTAAAAGATATAAGATTTAACCATGGAGGTCCTAATTTTGTTCAATTACATAAATCACATTTTATCAAAAACAAAAATATCAGTGATTGCTCTTTGCCTGACATCAACTTCCTAAATAAACTGTAATAATAAATCTCTAGCATTTGACTTCAAGAAAGCTTTAGTAGGTTCAGTGTCCTTGGTGCTTTAGGTCAGGGCTCTGTACTTTGGTCTTCTGTCTGTAAATAGCTGACAAACGTCAACATAGCCTACCTAGTCAAAGTCAAGCAGTGCTGGTGTCTTTCCCACTAATAAAATGTAAGGCGTTATAATTTTTGGTATTTCTTGTTTCCAATGTCAGATCAACATCCTTTAGATTTACATTATTTGTGAAAATACTTGCAAATAAAGAATGCAAGACTGTTATTCAGAAATCTAAACCAGTGGTTCTCAAACTTTTAATACTGCGTACCACCTGAGAAACTATTCAACTCAGAGTACCACCATGATAACCAACTTTAAAATATAGCCATATATGCCTTCTCAATTAGCTTCAAACACACCAGAGAGGTGTTTATTCCTTATTGTGGTTAATTTATTGTTACCTGAATTTCATTTGAAACATTGTATTTATAATGCATTGTACGTTTCCGATTTTAAAAAAAAAAGTAATAATATGGAAAAAATGCGGAAAGTCATGACATTCCCCCCGCGTACCACCAGAGGTACACGTACCACAGTTTGCGCACCACTGATCTATACCAAATATGTTCTCAAGAAAGGTTTTCTGGTCAAATACTTGAGACAGATTGTAGAAAAAGAAACTGTAGTTCTACAGTCCCGGCAAATCTGTATTGTTTTTCTTTTTTTTCTTTCAGAGACCAAAATTGCTGGCATTGTGCTTTTGGAAATTATGTTTGTTTTAAATAGTTTCATGATAGTGGAACAGTCATGAATTGTGCCTACATTGCCTACATGGAGCACCACACCTTGGTAGCTATAATAGTTTACAAGAACATATTTGCTGAGTATGGGTTGTGAGCCACAAAGCAAAGATAGGCGATATCTCCAAGCGTGGTAGAAAATGATGAAATGAGCAAAGATCCTGTGAGATTTTTAAACCCAGATTGATAAATAGGTGATGGCCAACCAAATGGACATTTTGGTTGTTGACAAACTCCAGAAGAATGCAGTGGTAATGGATGTTTCAGTCTCATGTGACAGCTAAATCAGGAATTTCTCTCTTCTTCATTAGGCCTGGCTGGGTCATCATTCTCATTCTCTGGGTTTCTTCATTGACGGCAAATTTGTTCATTTGGCGGAGAGGAAGAGCTGCTCCCTGGCTGATTCTAAAGGTGACAGCAGCTTGAATTTACAGTTTACGTTCATGACCCTTGTTAACTATATATAATTTTCTTTTCTTTCTTTTTTTTTATCCACTCTACAAGGTGCTGTGGTATGTAGCATATTATGTGCTGAGGATGATGACATTTCCCAGTGTGCCTCATCTGCTGCCAACGGCTACAAGACTTGGAGCAGTCTGACATGTCACCTGAGAGCTAAAGTGTTGCTCAGGTCGACCAAACTCATGTTCACACGATTTGGGAGCCTTTTGCAGTGACTCTTTCAGGTGTTGATATCTGTGCTATTTTCCTTGACAAACAGGTTGGTAAGCGTTCTTGGGCTCCATGGCCAGTGTATGTCAGAGTTGTGTGAGCTGTCTGGGGCCTCGTGCGCGCCCTCTTCACTCGTCAGACAGCTGCAGTACTACAGCAGCTGGGCTCAGCTCAGAGACACACTCATCTCCAACTGGACACCCCGTGGTAAGAGAACACTGACTTTCTTTACTATAAAGTTTTAGTCTTGTTATATTTTTTTTGGCGGATGTTCCTGTATATATTTCTTTTCTTCTTTTCAAGGTGTGGTTGGCCGTAGTCACCTCTGATGACTGTTCCCTCTATTCTCTTGTGCTCAAAGTGCTGCCAGCACTGGCCATGGGTAAGATACACACATGTAGACTGTCACTGACAAAATTCATTCTGTTCCTTATTCTGTCCTAAGTCACTACACCTAAATATCAGACTTTTAAATGCTTATCTAATAATTTAATCTGAGGTTTAAAATTAAAATTGGGCCTCAAAAAGACTAAAAAGTACATATATGCATATTCCCCTTGTTTTTAAAAATTAAAAGATATTGAATTTATCACAAAGAAAAAAAATTCACTTTGCTGATAAACAAACTGATAAGCTAATTTAAATATTTTTTTCATTAACTGGTAACCAAACCAATACATTTTAAACTGTCTTCTTCTAATCAATTTGAAAATTCCGACTTTCATAAATTGCAGTGCTTGTTATTTATTTATGTCTTTTTAAAATTAGTTTTCTGGATGTTTTGACTTAACTGTTTTTTTTTTATTATTTTTTTTGTAGGCAACTCTGTGATTGTTGTTCCTGGTCGGAGCACTGCCCCTCCAGCACTTCTTTTAGCACATCTTTTCACAGGCGCAGGACTTCCTGCTGGGGCTTTTAATGTTTTAACAGGAAGTGATGTAATGCTGGGCGCTAAAGTAGCCCAGAACCCCAACATTAATTACGTTACTTTTATTGGAAACGAGCAGGTGTGCTACACTTCTCATTAAGAAGTTGAAAAACTAAGTTTGGCATTTATTTTAAACCTAGCAAAGCTGATTTCACAACAGAACAAGTGTTTCCTTTCTCTCAGGATGGAACAAAGCTGCGTAAGGCTACAGCAGGGATTGGAGTTCCAGTGTCCGTCTCCCTGCGCATCGGGAGCATATGTCCTTTTATCATCTTTGAGTCTGCTGACATTGATAGTGCTGTGGATGAAGTGATAGAGACTGCTTTCAAAAAGAAGAGAGAGGTAAAGCACACAGTAAAGTATTCACAATTGGAGAATGAGTATCTCTCATATTACCAACAGAAAAATATTTTCTTTCGTTTCTGCCTTCAGGTCTACTGGTTGTTGTGCGTGCAAGAGAGTGTGTTGGATCGCGTTGTGGCCCGTTTAAGGCTGCGTATGGCGGGGATGAATTGTGTTTCCCTCCATAGTGACGCAGACAGGGTCCTGGTGGATGCTGAAGTACAGGAGGCTCAGCAGCAGGGAGCCACGGTTAGTCGGAAAACCTCTTGAAATGAGAGCAGATTATGTTAAAGCTATCGCTGCATACAACCCCAGTTCCAAAAAAAGTTTTACAGCACACTGTAAAAAGTGAATAAAAACAGAAGGTAAAGATTTGCAAACCCCATGAATCTGTTTTATTCACCACAAAACACTGAAAGCATATCAAATGATGAAAGTGACAGATCTTACAAATTAGAAAATAAGAATTCCTTTTGAATTTGATGAGAATAAATCTCAAAAAATGGGACAGAGTGATGATTACAATTGTGTTTTATCAACATGGACATCTCAGGGCTGAGAAGACCAATTTTGGGAGATGAATGGTATGGTCCCATTATTTTTTTGATACCGAATTTGAGCTGCTCAACAGTCAGTCCATCTGGACCAGTCTATCTTATGCAGTTTAAAAACTTGATGCACAAGGTGTAAGTGAAAAGGTGAAGGAAGGAAAGGAAGATACATTTTCAGACTTAGTGATATTCTCTCAGTGTCCCTGTCTGTGCTCATCCAGTTTAATTGCCAGTGAACTTACATTGTCCATGGGGCCTTCTGTCCTTCTTTCTCTTTTCTCTTTTTTGTTTTTCTGCTCTAAAACAGCAACATCTCCTTTCAACTTGTCATGGATTCGGAAGCTATCAGCAAGGGTTTTGTTTCCTTGAGTGAATAAATAACACAATTAATTTTTTTTTTTCTTTCCTCAGTTGGTTCAATCTTGCCCTCCTTCTCCTTCAGCCACCCACTATCCTCCAACGGTGCTTTGTGGTGTGGCCCCCTCCTCATCCTGTGTGCTGAGGCCCTCTTCTGGCCCACTGCTGCCTCTCATGACTTTCAGAAGCAATACAGAAGCAGCTACTCTTGGTAAGGCTTTGGTTCTTTTAAAAAAAGAACACTTCTCTGACTTGTTGAAGGCATTATCTAAATCATTACTTTGTTGTTGCTGGAAAAAAAAAACCTTTGAAAGTATAATTCTATAGTGGCTTCTTCACAGCCTTTTCTTTTGTTTGTAATGGTTTCTTAGGGGAATAAAACAGCCTCCAGTAAAAATATTTTCTCTAGGCCTCATTCATAAAATGCGAGCAGAATGGATTCATGCCTAAACAATTATACCCAAGTGTTTCTAGATCACATGAACCGCGCAGTAGCCTGCACCTTTTCACCTCCTTATATGGTGGTCCCTCTGCTGGGTTTATACTTATTGTTGAGCTCCGATCAATAGAAGCAACCCGACTACCATGGAATATCACGCGTACGGGGGAAGAACTCACATTCATCCAGGACTTTGTAGACATGCGTCCTTCTCTCCTATGGCTTCCTCCAGTTATTCCAGTAGAGGTAGGGTGGATCACCTCTCGTCTCGCAGTCGTTGTTGATCTGAATTTACGGGAACATAGCCTGGATTTCATGTGTGTTTCAGGTTGTCAGTATTCTTCCCCGTTTTGCCCTAAATCTTGCGCTAAATCGGTGCCTTCTGACTGAGTGGGAGCTTGCATAGTCGCTTCAAAACCGAATGTTTACATTGGATTAGATTAGATGTACTTTATTGCATTACATGACACGCAATGTAACGTACACATGCTCTCGTGAAAAATAAATCAGTTTTATGCAGCATTTATAATTGCAGAGCAGATTTTTATTAAGGAAATGGCTACTTCTCACAAATTTATGAAAATTTCATGAATGAAGCCATCTGGGTATAAACTATAAAATAATGCCTTCTGTTCTGTTCAGGAAACCACAGTCCACATGGTCAGGCAGCATCCATCTGGACTGAAGATCTTACCCTGGCTCTGGAGACAGCTAAGAGGTAATGTTATGTGTGTGTGTGTGTATGCATATGTATGTGTGTGCGCACTCGCACACACTGGTTTCATGCACAGCTGAAACCAGAAGTTTGCATGCCCCGTATAAAAACAAAAGACAAATAACTTTTCTTCCTTCTCACTGTCTGACCTAAAATCAGACTAAACTTTTTCTCTTTTAGGTCAGTTAGGATTACAAAAGTGATTTCTATTTGCTAAATGCCAAAATAATAAGAGAGAGCTAACCTAGTTTTTTTTTTTTTTTTTTACTTTCTTCAAAATCAGAAGTTTACATCTTTTCTTGGTATTTGGTAGCATTGTCTTTAAATTGTATGATTTAGGTCAAGTGTTTTGGGTTTCCTTCTACAAGCTTCTCACAATAGTTTGCTGGAATTTTGGCCCATTCCTCCTGACAGAATTGGTGTAAACAAGTCAGGTTTGTAGCTTGATCACTTTTCAGCTCTGCCCACAAATTGTCTATAGGATTGAGATCAGGGCTTTGTGGTGGCCACTCCAAAACACTGACTTTGTTTTCCTCTGTAAGTAATTTGGTGGTAGCTTAGGATCATTGTTTTAACTTCCAGGCTCATGTCTGGTTATTGGTTCAATATTTCTATATTATGTTCTTTATTTATGATGCAGTCTATTTTGTGAAGTGCCTCAGTCCCTCCTGTAGTAAAATAACCCCACAACATAATGCTGTTACAATTCAATTCAATTCAGTTCAAATTCAAATATACTTTATTGATCCCCCAATAAAGTACTTCGTAGTTGAAGTGGTGTTCTCAGGCCTGCAAGCTTCCCCCTTTTTCCTCCAAATGCAACAATGGTCAATACGACCAAGCAGTTCAATTTTAGTTTCAACAGACCCCAGGACATGTCTCCAAAAATGAGAGTCTTTGTCCCTGAATGAATTTGCTAACTTAAATCTGTAATCTGGCTTTTGTTATATTGCTTTTGGAGTAGTGGCCTCTTCCACACTGAGTGGCCTTTCAACCCATGTCAGTACAGCACTTGTTTCACTGTGGATAACGACATTATTATCCCTTGCTCATTAACTTGTACACCTTTATTTTAGTACATTTTCCCCTTCTTTTCTTTTCTTCCTACTTTTTTCCTTAATTTCATTTTTTCTTTCTGTTTTTGTCTTTACATACATAAACTAATTATTGCATAAGATTATTGGCAACTTAAAGACTTGTGAATCACTGTTGAGTACGATAACGTTTCCCTTCTTTGTGTGTTTTATTATTTCTCACCGTCATCTTTGCAGTCTGTCGGTTGGAACAGTGTGGGTGAATTCAAACTCTGTGTCTGACCCCTGTCTACCCATATCTGGTCACAAAGGCAGTGGTACCTGTACAGATGGAGGACAAGAGGTGTGTTTAATACTTTCTCACTTTTACTCTGTGACTGGTAAAAGAATTAAGCCTACTTTGCTGGAAAATGCTTTTGGAAGTTATTTTTTTAACTTTGAATCAGTCTCTCGTATTTCCAAGTGTTTCCCACTGTATTAACCCAAATATAAGCGTTTTTTTCTTCTTCTTCCCCCTTCTGAATACATGTGAAAAAACTTGGGTCATCTTATATTCTGGGTCAACAGTTTTAAACACCTACTCTTACAGGCAGCAGCTGGTGGTAAATTTCCAGCAATCTGAATGTGCCCATTACAAAGAGCTTTAAATGTAATGCCAGGGAGCTGACAGATGCAGAAGGGCAGTGAGGTCCCAAACAAAGAATCTCAAAGTAGAGAAGAGGTTTTGATGCCAACTATGATGTTGCTGATAAATGCTGCAGCAACAACATATGCCACTACACAGTGTAATTCATGATGATGGAAATCCCCAATAGACCACCTTAAAAAATGTCGACAATTAAAAAAAAGAAGAAAACTGCTGACCTCTTCTGTGAGACTAAGTGGAGGGTGTATAAGTGTGTGGCTGAACAAAGAAATGAAGGAATGCCCATCACTTGAGGAATTGCACAGTTTGGAAGCCTTGGAAACTGCTACATAGTTGAACACATTTAAAACCAGCCTCAACTGGGGCACCGTGTTTGACAGATTTTTCTAAGTAAGACCCCTATAAGGGAACCACATCTTCTTGCACCCCCTCCCTCCTTCGGTAAGGTTTCTATATATTTCACCAGTCACCATTTATTTAAACTCCTCGGGTCTCTCATTGAAATCTGAATTATTTGAGAGTATAAGTGATCTCCTTACTAACAATCTACTCCAGATTCACAAATATTGGGTAAAAACTTACATCTGTTCATCAGAGTGTGTGTACTTTTATGTATGCTAGTTGATTCTAAAGTGACCGCACGCTCTCGCTGCTCATTAATTAACATAAATCACACAGAGGGACACCACATATGGAAGTGTTTTGTTGAATCCTGAGTCTCCTATAAGAGGGTTTGTCTTATATTTGGGTCAATATGGTTTGTATAGTCTCAGCTTTACAGCGGCTGGTTAGAATGTTTATGATGAACTCATCTCTGCTTTTAATTAGGGCCTGTACCAGTTTCTGCATCCGTCCTTTTCCTCCCCTCCTCGTCATTCCTCTCCTGTTTCTATGGACTACTCTAAGTTTGGAACAGAAACATCCCCAGCTATTATTCCCAGCACTTCAGACTCAGTCAGGTAGATTTTTAGTGGTCTCTTCACTTGAAATTGTCGAGCACACTTAGGAGTAGTACAAGTTATCAATGTAAAGGTTATTTCTGCTTTGTATACATCTTTCCTCTCAGTACTGCAAAGTCCTACCTACAGTTTGTTGGCGGCAAAGCATGTAAATCTGTGTCGGGCGGCAATATGGCTGTGCAGTCACCAGGGGGCGGCAGTGTGTTGGGTTTTTGTCCAGACGGAGGCCGGAAAGATGTTCGCAATGCTGTGGAAGCTGCTATCAAAGTGCAGGCTGGGTGAGAGCTTTGTCACATGAGATTTACAAATACATGCAGCACAGTAGGCTACCAAAGTCTATCTCTGAAAAAAGGAAAGAAATACAAATACACATTGTACTCAAAAGTACATGTTTATATGTTTACATGTTTATATCCATCAAAAGTAAATATATCTGGGATATGTATTAGAACAAGCTTTTGATTACTTTTTATTTAATTTATTATTATTTTTTTATGATTGTTTTTCCCTATCCTATTCATTAGGTGGCTATATACAATTAAATATAAATTCTCTGTCGTCCAGTAGCTTTATTAACTTTATTGTACTCTAAAGGTCCCAGTATAGGTAAACTGGCAGTCTGACAAGATCTTATTGTTAAATACAGAATACTGGAACAGAAACCTGCTGATCAGAGTTGTTGTTGATGCTTCAGATACTTTATTCTGTTGTCATAAACAATCCACAATGTTTAGTATTTGTACACTCGGAGTATTATTATTATTATTATTATTATTTTTATTATTATTATTTTACTCCTTGTAAAATTCAGCACACTGTAATATTTTAAGTATAAAATCTTTATGGACACACAAACTAATCTGAATTTTCCATTCCACTTGTTTTCAGTCTAAACTCTGTATGACTTCAGTTCCTTATCTGTTGTTACCAGATAAGGGCATGTTACAGTGTGATATACACCGAACAAAAATATAAACACAACACTTGCCCCTGTTTTTCATGAGCTGAACTCAAAGAGCTAAGACTTTTTCTGTGTACAGTATACCATTGGCCATTCGCGGTTCACTGTTTTTCATAATGTATTTGAATTTGTGGTAGCCCAAGACAATATTGTGAATATCTTAGGCCATTTTTTTAGCAGAAAAATGCTCACATTCACATTAACTGGTAAATTATTTTAAAATAACAATGTCAATTATAATATAAAATTAGAAAAGAGAGAGATGATAGAGTACGTAGCTTCTTTAATTACCTTTGGACGGCTACAAAATTAAAACACTACAAAATTTAAAGGTTTTTAATTTATCATTACTACTTTATTACTATATTGAGTAAGAATGTCTTTAGAATGTGTTTGGGAAACATATTTTAGCATATATATATAATACATAGATATAAACATAGGCCTTTTAAAACTGCATCAATAATTTGTGGATTTTTGGGATTTGCGGGGGGAGGAAGGAACGCAACCCCATGAATTATAAGGGTATACTGTATACAAAAGGCCTGTTTCTCTCAAATATTGTTCACAAATCTGTCTACATCTGTGTGTGAACACTTCTCCTTTGCCGAGGTAATCCATCCACCTCACAGGTGTGGCATATCAAGATGCTGATTAGACAGCATGATTATTGCACAGGTGTTCCTTAGACTGACCACAATAAAAGGCCACTCTAAAATGTGCAGTTTTATTACACAGCACAATGCCACAAATGTCGTAAGTTTTGAGGGAGTGTGCAATTGGCATGCTGACTGCAGGAATGTCCACCAGAGCTGTTACCTGTGAACTGAATGTTCATTTCTCTACCATAAGCCATCTCCAAAGGTGTTTCAGAGAAACGTCCTAAGCCTAATTTTTGGCTTTTATGAAAGTAATTTATTCAGGGTATGAGACTTAGATGGTGGAAGTTTTTTCACAATTTAGTCGACTACTTTGGTTGCTCACCAGTCAAAGTCCAATGTGACTTTAAGCTGATAAACACAATTTTGCTGAGTCATAAACGACATATAAACAAGGTGAATAGGTAATTATCAACAGATTTTGCACTGAAACATAATAAGTAACCATGCTGGGTCATGCAATCATTAAAAGTACAGTGGTACCTCAACTTACGAAATTAATTTGTTCTAAAAGTTGTTTCATAAATGGAAAATTTCATAATTAGAAAAACATTTTACCCTGTAAATAGCCTAATCTGTTCCAAGGTGCCCAAAAGTTGGACATAATTTTTTATAAATAATACATGAAATGACATAAAAGACCTGTAAGAAATACATGTTAGAATTAGATGATTGCACAATTATACTAATGTAAAGAATAAAGTACATTAAAGAATAAAAATTGTTTCAATTTCAGTTGAACTGAAATATGCCCTGATCATTCCATAGATGTTAATATTTTTAATAAGGCTGTTAGTAGTTTTAGCCTTTTTCTTGCAGCATACACATTGTATCAGCAAAAAACAGACATTTCTGTTCAGTCACCATTTATCTTGTTTGGTAAGATTACTCAGCGGTGCATGATTGTAGGCTTAGATGCAGCAAGCAGGCATTTTGGAATCAGCTAAGTAAAAAACAGTGTCACACAGTACAGAGTAGTGTGTCCTGCCATGCTGCTTGTCATTACTCATCACTAATATGAGCATCTCCACCTGTGAGTCCCTCAATTGCCAACTCAGATCATCAGCTTAAATGCCCCCATTGACTTGCACACAAGACACCCATGTGTAGTGAGGTCACACTGGTCCCACCTTGAAGGGGCAGTATAAAAGGTCTATGTGAAAAAAAAAATAGTTTTATTTCACTGAACATCCCTCCCTCTTTAGCTGGAAGAAGAAGAGTCCATCTGCACGTGCTCAGTCACTCTACTCTCTGGCCAAGGGCCTAGATGCAAAGAAGCAGGAAGTAGCTGCATCAGTTATCGCCCAGACTGGTGTCTCAGTGGATGAAGCTGACAAGGAGGTGGAGCTCAGCATTGCCAGACTTAGTGTTTGGGCAGCTTACTGCGACAAAATGCAGGGAGGATCTCTGGTAAGGCTCAAGATGGTTGAATGTAAAGCAATATTAGGTGAATGTCTGTGATCTCAAATCATTTTTCTCTTATGGTCTCCCACTTTTTCCCCAGCCCATGCCTCAGTCAGGCTCTGCTCTTTCCTTCCCAGAAGCTCTCGGAGTTGTTGGTATAGTCCTACCTGATAAAAACCCCCTCCTCTCCATGGTAACGCTTCTTGGGGCAGCCATTGCTACAGGCAATGCAGTTATCATGGTTCCCAGTCAAAAGTATCCACTGCCTGCCTTAGCTTTTATTCAGGTAAGTGTGAAAATGTTTGGTTTTACATTTCCTATGAATCAGAAAATTCAATCCCTGACTCGGTTTCAATGGGGACTTTGGATAGTAACTAATTAATACATTTGAAACATTGTGTCATAATTAGTGTTTTTTAGCCACCTAAGAACTGTACATAAATTTTGGTGTCACACTCAGACTTTAAGACATCAAAGCCTAATACGGACTTTCATTTTCACAATATACAGATACTTTTAAATCATATGCCTTGAACATGAAAATGAATTTGAAATATAGTGAATTTATCTTAATTGATTGACGATTTGCATATTTAAGCTTCAAATCATGTTTCAGTGGGTTGTTTAAATGGACTTGATATATGCTGACAGACGGTCCACGCAGTGATTTGGGCCATTAAATAGTGGACCAATGTTAATATGAAGGCCAGGTGGATTCCTGATAGAGGTTTCACTGAAATAGAGGTCATACAGTTGCCTGCAGTAGAGAGTTTTGCTGATATAGAGAAATGCTTTATTTATTTATTTTCTTTTGTCTTTATTTTTATTTTTATTTTTGTGTCCAAAATGATATCAAACCATTTTCACTTCACCTCTTGAATGTTTTGTTGGACAGAAGACAGGATTATATGTCTGTATTAGGTCCTGGCCCTTTTTTCTCTGACCTCAGGAGTTTCCAAAGGGGAACACTTGCCAACGCTGCCTCCTCTGCACGATTCATGAGGTTGAGTTGAAATGAAGGTTGTCATGCAGTAGTATGGTGGCCCCTGGGTGGGATTTATGCTAATTAATATACTTTGTGAGAGTCAGACTGCTGCAAAAGTCTTATCCAGCACATCCCAAAGATTCTCAGTTGGGTTAAGGTCTAGACTCTGTGGTGGTCAATCCATGTGTGAAAATGTTGTCTCATGCTTCCTGAACTACTCTTTTGCAATTTGAGCCCAATGAATCCCGGCATTATCCATTGATGTTATAACCTGGTCATTCAGTATATTCAGGTAGTCAGCTGACCTCATTCTTTGAGCTCATACTGTTGCTGAACCTGGACCTGACCAACTGCAGCAACCCCAGATCATAACCTTGCCCCCACAGGCTGGTACAGTAGGTACTAGGCATGATGGGAGCATCACTTTATCTGCCTCTCTTCTTATCCTGATGCGCCCATCACTCTGGAACAGGGTCAATCTGGACTCATCAGACCAGATTGCTCCAGAGTCTAATCTTTATGCTCTCAACCAAATTGAAGCCTTTTTTTTCCTGATTAGCCTCACTAACAAGTGGTTTTCTTAAGGCTACACAGCTGTTGAGTCCCAATCTCTTGAGCAACCTTCACATTGTGTGTGTGGAAATGCTCTTACTTTTACTATTAAACATAGCCCTGAGTTTTACTGTTGTTTTTTTATGATTTGATTTCACCAAACGTTGATTCCTAATCATTTAAGATTTTTTTTCTGACCACATTTCCTCCTTGAAGATGATGGTTCCTGACTACCCTTCCAATTTGTTGTTCAGTTTACTAGTGTCAGCAGTCCCCTTAAGTGTTTTCTTTGTTGATGCATGCCAAGTAATTCGACCCTTCTGAAACAATTTATCATCTTTTCCATGACTACAGGATGTGTCTTCCAACATGGGTGTTGAAGAAATGAGAAGCTACTCACTACATCAGTTAGGGTTAAAAAGCTTGTTGCCAGCTGAAACATAATCATCCATGCTGTAATTTTCCAGTGGGAGGTGCTTAGCCCATTTTTAGTTCAGTCCAGGTGGTAACTGTTTTTTTTTTGTTTGTTTGTTTTTTGTTTTTTGGACAGGCAGTGTATTTCATAGTATCACTACCACCTGGACATGTCAATCTCTGTACACTTAGCACAATAGATACTTCCCATAAAAATACTTGGGGCATATATAAATCTTAACTAGGTAATCTAAATTTCCAAATTAGGCTTTCAGGGTTTAATTGAGGGGTGGCTTGGTAGTTAGCCATCTGTCAATTAATGAGATAGTTAGCACTGTTACCTCACAGCAACCCTAGGGCCCCTTCAGTGTAGAATTTTCATGTTCTCTGCTTGTGTGGGTTTTTTCTAGATACTCTGGCCTCCTCTCACAGTCCTAAAATGTGTTTGGCTGATTAGAGACTCTAAATTGACTAAAGATGTGAGTGTGTGGTTATTTGTGTGGCCATGTTATGGACTGGTGACAGTCTACCTCTTCCTTTCACTGGGTCCAGCAAATCACAGTGACCTTGAACAGGATGAAGCCAGTATAGACAATGGATGGGTGGGCTTCACTGAGTAAATAAGTACAGCCGATGGGGGAAAAAATGTGAACATTTATTTACCTTCATTTTATAGCATGTTCTCCTTATCCTCTTCAGGTACTACAGTCATCAGACATTCCTGGGGGTCTGGTAAATGTTATTACAGGAAGTCAGGACCAGTTGACCATGGCCCTTGCTAATCATAGTGTCATCAAGGCTATCTGGTACTGGGGCAGAGCTGAGGTAAAGACAACACACTAAACACATAAACGATAATAGCGATGGGGAATTAAAGTGAGCTTTCAAATCCACACTCAACAGTGCTTTAATAAAAACAGGAGAGCTTATCATCAAATGCTGCCAAAATAACCTTGACACTTGTTGTCTGGTATCCTGTCATAGGGTTGTCAATACCTTCAGTACACCTGCACCACTCCGTCAAAAACCCTGTGGCTCTCCTGTCAAAAGGATGAGGACGGTCAAGGAGGGATGGACTGGACTCAATCTTATCCTTCTCACCTGGAAGAAATGTGGAGAAATGCTGTCCAGTGGAAGAGTGTGTGGATTCCTACAGCATGAGATAAAACAGGGTGAATAGAAAATTAGGTGACAATAATCTTTAACAAATACACTTGAAAGGAAACATGAAGAATCAATAAAACTCTAGTAAGAAACTATGATTGTCAGATGTAAAAAAATAAATAAAAAGATGATTATTTTGATTGTGACTGAAATGGTAATATCTATGGTATTGCTGTTTACGTGCTATGAAACATTTTTTACTTGTACTAAAACTGCAGATATAGACTTATTTGTTAAACATTCTTTCACTGTGATAAAATAATGTTTTCATGCCATGACATACCATTGAAAACAAGCATAACCACAAGTATGTGACATTTTACATGAGGATTAGTAAAACTGTTAAATGTTTTGTTTCCTTTCACTTTTTTAAAAAAGTTCAGTTATTTTAATTATCAAGGATGTTGGGGGCCTTTACACAGGTTAATCAAGATGGTTCAACTCATTGTTGGCTGTGACATCATCACAGTTTGTTGTAAATGAGAACAAAACAGTGCCAACTTTAATTGTAGTGAGACATTTTCCTTGTTTGTTAAAAACTCAGTTGGGTAAGTCATTTGATCTGTTTGCTCTATTTTTGGTCATATGCTTATTTTTCATAGTCATCTGATGTCTGCTGGGTCTGTTGCAATATTGTGACTTCAAGACCTGCATTTTACATTTTGATTGTATGGTTCTGTAAAGCCTTATGTGTTTTTGTTTGTTTACAACTTCAAACCTGACCTGCCTTACACAACAAGGATCTAGTGAAGTTTATGTGCTTGTCATGATCAGAGACCATCTAATACTGTATTTCCTGAAATGTGTTGTAACTGCACAGTTTTAACTTGACTTGTGACTTATAGTACAAATGATGTCAAGTCTAAACAGACAATTTCAGTGCTGTTTATCTTCATTATTCTACAATTACACTGCAATGTTTAGTCTGCTGTCCAAACATTACCTATGATATCTGACAGTCATCGTTCTGTGTTCCTCTGTCTGGAAACTATCAATAAAACTAACAGAATATTGAATGTACACTCGCTATTTGTATCATTTTGTTTGACTCTTGAGACATCCTGTGTGGAATTTCATGTTTCAAGAATGTTTTGCCATTAAAGTAGCACTTGTGGTTTTGAGTTACATGTATTGGATGAATTGCTAGTAAGTGGAATCACAACTGTCTTCTACATTTAGACCTGATTAATAAATGTCAAACCTAAATGCAGTTATATTTTGACTCAATAGCTGAGCATACACCTCCACTGGCAATTAGATTTTTTTTTTTTTTTTCACATTGATGCTTCTGGCATGTGGTAATAGTTTTAGTTAGACCTTTACCCCAGCAAATATGTGTTGTTACCAAACGCAGATGGTGCCAATTATGATGTACTAAATTATCCCAAGCAAGCAATAATTTCTAAAATAAAGGTAATTGTGTAATAATTATCACCTGTGTGCTTGTTACTGTCTGCTGTGCTCTTTGTTGGTACTAATTAGAAATATGTAAATGACAACCCCCAATCATGTTTATTTTCTGTTAATAAAATTAAACTTGGCTCCATACGCCGTACACAAAAACATTAAACAAATAAAGGCAAAAGCAAAGAAAGGAAGATCCTTGGTCGAAAAGCGTGTTTGGTTCCCTTTTTTATTTGGCTAAACTGGTTCCAGCCAGCACATTGCTGAGCTAGCTATTTTTGTGGTCACGAGGATCCTTCCTCCCACTGCCTCTGAACAAAGAAGAAGCATTTAACAGTGAAGATTGCCTAGAAATGCTGTGTCATAACAATGACACAGCACAATCCTCTGGCGAACCCTATGCTACTTCTGTCGAGCAGACTCATTATGTTACAAGACAAAGCACAACAAAAAAAAAAAAAGTGCAAGTCACCGAGTCCAACATTATGAGAATCTGGGTAATAGAGTGAATAAAACCCACTTCATACTTACATATTTGTGATAATCTTCTCTTGTTCCAGCAATAACATGACTGTTCATGATGCTCCTCAACAGACTGAGGAGTGTTCAAACTATTTGTCACTGTTAATTCGCTTTAATAATATGCCACTGAAAATTACATACGGTACCTGGATTTTGGCTACTGGTATAACTTTATACTGGTATAACTCTAAACCTGATTGACAAAAAGGACTTTGAGATACTTTGTATGGTATTTTCATCACACTCATTTATTTTATTTAGTTTTTGTTAAATTTCAATGTTAATTTCTGTTTTGAGATAAGCAATATATAAAAAAAAAACATTCACAATCGAATTACAGAATTGTGAAATCGCGATTGTTATTTTGTTTATATTCAGTACATATAATTTTATTCATGTTCATGCGCAGCTGTATACGCAAGCAAAGTCAGTTAAAATTACTTTAAAAGCACAGATATTGAGCTTATTACACACATTTCAAATCATAATCACTTGAAACTGAAAAAAAAAAAATGCTTCGTCATTGTAGGTGGCCAGCTGACTGTAGCTCAGATGAGAATCAATAGAACTTCGACTTACATGAAGGAAGTAAGCGGTTTCAGTGTAATTGTTATCTAAGGTCGGTGATTGGTGAAAATGGGAGTGTGACGTCATGTCAGTCACACGACCTGCCGTGGCCTATAAATACACGGAGCCAGCCGCTTCCATTTCATACCAGGGAAGAAAGGATAGCGGAGTTCTTGCTTCAACAGTGTTTGAACGGAACTTCTCTTCATCCCTCGTTCTGTTGTCATTCAGGATACTTGAAACTCCTTTTTCATTTAAATACTTAAAATCAGCGTAAATTTCTATTTTTTTTGTACCGTTTTGTTTATAAAAGCATAAGAAACGCCAGCCAAAATGGACTCCCAGGTACGTCAGAACTACCATCGCGACTGTGAGGCCGCCATCAACAGGATGGTCAACATGGAGCTATTCGCTTCTTACACCTACACTTCTATGGTAAGAAATGCTCCATCTTCTTGTAATGCTATACGAAAGGCTATGTCTGGCGTATATGCCATTTGGTTGTTCTTAAAATAAGCCTGTGTTGAGTACATTTGTTTGGGGGTGGGAAGTATATTTTCCATTACGGAATTTGGAGATGGACGCCTTCACTATATTCATTTATTTGTTCCATTGCTGACCAGCAGCCTGCAACAACAAGGAAGGTTTTAGTCTCCACCCCGCTTGTAGAGTTGAAAATGCTGAGTCATGCATGGGTGACGCTTCACATCCCCCACTTCAACTGGCTTTCTAGTTTAGTTATGAGTCGTGCTGACCACTAAATGGCTTTTAACCATTACTGGTACTAGGGTGGGGTTTTTTTTTTTTTTTTTTTTTTTTTTTTTTTAAATGCCCAAATAATGAGTGAAGTGCTCCTAATGATGACTTTATTCCCGTGTTTTTGCAGGCCTTCTACTTCTCCCGTGATGATGTGGCCCTTCCAGGTTTCTCCCACTTCTTCAAGGAGAACAGTGATGAGGAGAGGGAGCATGCTGACAAGCTGTTGTCCTTCCAGAACAAAAGAGGGGGGCGCATTTTCCTTCAGGACGTTAAGGTTGGTACAACCATGACGGCCAACTAAATATAACTTGTAAAGAAACTGGAGACTTTGTGGGGGCTTTTTGTTTTTATAAAGTGGTTTTAGTAAGTGTGTGTGTGCTGACTAGTATTTTTCTTTCCCTGTTGCAGAAACCAGAGCGTGATGAGTGGGGAAGTGGGCTGGAAGCCATGCAGTGTGCGTTGCAGCTCGAGAAGAACGTCAACCAGGCTCTGCTGGATCTGCATAAATTGGCCTCTGACCATGGAGACCCTCATGTAAGTTGTAATAAAACCAGAGTGGTCAGTCTTTTGTCTAAACATCTGTGGGTTGTGTAAATTTTAACTTTTTTTTTTTTTTCCTTCCCCAGCTGTGCGACTTCCTAGAGTCCCACTACCTGAATGAGCAGGTGGAAGCCATCAAGAAGCTTGGCGACTACATCACCAATCTGACCCGCATGGATGCACACACCAACAAGATGGCAGAGTACCTGTTTGACAAGCATAGTCTGGGGGGCAAGAGTTAAAGGCCTACAGGAGAGCTTGGTGTAAAAGTGTTACTGACACACAGGCCTTAAATACCGTAATTGAACACTGGAAATCTAGCTTGATTGACCATATCTTTGGCATTGTCATATTGAATTAATGCTTTGCCTGTGACCATTTCTAATCTGGTGAATAAACATTTTGAGTTGGCTTTTTGCTTTGTCATTGCATAATCTAACACCTGGAGTCCTGAATTCAACTACAGGGGTAGCTTCTTCTTGGTCTTGGCGCTTTAAGGGAATATTGCTAGTCAATATAAGATTTCCTCATCAATGCCACTGAACTTTATGGAAGAGATTTTGGTTTATGTAGTCGTTTTACTGATAAACCTTTAGTCTTGATTTCAGAGTCACTCATAGTTGCATCCAAAACTTGGCTTTTTTTTTTTTTTTTTTTTTTGTCTATTCACTAAAGTGAGACACCTGAGCTTCATGGCATCCCAAAGGAAGCTAAATCTTACAAATTAAGTGGTATGAGAAGCAATGCAACCTAATGTGAGTGGTTACTCAAGTTTGGAACTATCAGTAACTGAACCTCTAAAACGTGAGCCAAAAAAAAAATACAGCACTCTATAAATGTGTAAGCTAATGGTGCTCTCTTGCTTTCTATCATAGAAGGCCATAAATATCCATTGGCTAGGATTGCCTGTTGCAGAGTTAAGACCTTAATTTCAATCAAAATGGTGTGCTGGTATCAAAAAGGGTAGTTTAGACATGCAGGGTGATCCTGAACTGAATCATCCCTGTCCAGGGTGCTAATGTTAAACAAGGGTCCTGCATCACAACACAAATATTGAACTTAAAGAAATTTGAGATTAATTTTCACAGCTGCCAGTTGCTCTAATCAAGGAACAATGTATTTGGTAATGTAAATCAGTGTTCCCAACTGGCATTACTGCCCCCAAGGGGTGTTGAGAACCAGTTTAAAAAGAGGGTGTTAAGGCATAAATGGAGGGAATGTTGGTCAGACATTCAGAACTTCACAGTTGTCAGTACTATAATTCCAAGTACACAAAGCGTGGATGTGTACTTTGAAATACATTCTCCCGAGTATCACCCGATACTTGGGTATCAAGGATGCAGTTCAGACTTTCTGCAAACAGGTTAACAGTGTAGTTTGATACCATCACAGTTCAAGTAGGAGACTAACGCAAAATCCGAAACATCGATTTAACTGAGCATCACGCTCTTAAGTTTAATGCAACACCATGGACTCTTCTGGCAAGAATATCTGGAGCTGTTATTTTATATGATGCATTTTTAATGGGTTTTATGCTTTGGTATTTCAGCCGTGTTATAAATTTTGGTGGGAGGAATTTTCAAAAAAGCTCTATCTTGATCAGTTCACCACCAATTTGAAGTTAGAACTGTAATTTTCGCATGAAAACATCTTAAAACTACATTCGACTATAAAATGACAGTTTTAGCATTTTCTTTTAATCCTTGCTTTTCCACCATTACTCCTGCTTACTCATGTGAAATGCTATCTCAAGTCTACATAAAAGTCTACACTGGGTGCATCCTTGATAAGATGGGCAGAGCAAGAACAGATCTGGGAAAAATACTTGTCCAGATTATATACAGTGGATGGTCCAGATGCGGAGCTGAGAATTTGATCCAAGAAAAAATTTCATACCTTATAAATACACAAATTTGGAAGAAAAAAGCCCAGAATTTCTTACATAAACAGACATGATGACGTTCAAAACAAAAACCATGTATCTGGGGAAGGGATAAAACTCCAGGATAGTTTCTGTACAAAATCAACAAATTTCAAGGAAACAAAATACTGATTTCTGACCTTATAAATTTGCCAGTTTGAGACCAAATTTCAGAATTTCTGACCTTATAAACTCACATGACAACATACAAAACAAAAACTATATGTGAGGAAGGAATAAAGTTATGAACATATAAGAGCACATACATCTTGTCAATAATAATGATCCATTAACTGGAGAAATGATATTCTGACTGATATTTTGTTAGTCCATGCTCTGCAGAGGTGACTATATAAACAGATCTAGGCAGCAACACTAAGGTGGTCAGAGGATCGGACTGCAGGTCAGCATGTTAGTTGAGATCCCAGCGACTTCTATACACACAGGTGGAGGTAACGCTGGGATGGTCAGAGGGTGGAACTGCAGCTTAGTATTTAACTCTGGAAACTTTGGCCTGAAAACATATACAGAAACGGAAAAAAAGAAGGGTACCCTCACCCCTCTTTTTTGTGCAGGACAGCACAAAAAAACTACAGGAACAGTGAAATACAGATACATTTATGATATGTTCCTAATTAACTGGAAATATAAACAAAAGAAATCCTTTTATTGTCAGAGCTAAAGATGAAAGGTAAAGGCGGGAAGAGAAGAGGGGTGAGGACACCACTCAGTGTGACCCTACAGCATAAATGTTTTAAATTTAGTTTTAAAGGTGGAGGTGGTGTCAGCCTCCTGAGCCCAAACTGGTAGCTGGTTTCCATAGTAAAGGTGCCTGGTAGCAGAAGGCCCATCCTTCAAATCTACTTTTGGATATTCTAGGAACAACGAAGTAAACCTGCACTATGAGAGCAGAGAGCTCTATTAGGAGCACAAAGCAGGGTCTTGTAAATAATGAGGAGCTTGGCTGTTAAGCGCCTTATATGTGAGAAACAGAATTTTTAATTCAATTTGAAATTTTACAAGAAGCTGGTGGAGGGTGGCTAACACGGGAGAAACGTGATCTCACTTGTGGATTCCTGTCAGCACTCACGCTGCTGCGTTCTGGATCAGTTGGAGGCTATTCAGCAAATTTGTCAGACATCCTGCTAATAACACATTACAATAATCCAGTCTTCAACTGACAAATGCGTGGATTGGTTTTTCAGCATCACCCTGGGAGAGGATGCTTCTAATCTTGGCGATATCACGTAGGTGAAAAAAGGCTGTTTTACAAACCTGATTAAAATGCTGTTAAAATGACATATCCTAATCAAAAATGATTACAAGGTTTCTCAGAGTTGTACTGGAGGCCAACATAAAATTAGCTAATCTGTTCACCAGGTGTTTTGGGACCAAAGACATAAATCTCTGTTTTATCCGAAGTTTAAAAGCAAAAAGTTAAAGGTTATCCAGGTCTTAATGTCCTTAAGACATGCTTGAAGTTTGGCAGTATTTTGTCAGTGATGTAACACCATACAGATTGCCCTGTAGTGCCAGGAAGATTAGAGTCTTGTCAGCGCTGCTGCATCAGTCTCAGTGCTCTTTTCACACAACATACAAAAATAGCATACAACATGTGAGTTTTGAGTGATAATCAGCAGCTTTCTAGGATTCTGCGGTAGCCTCAATTATCCATTATGCTGTTATCTGCTGGGGAGCGGGCAGCTCTGACCGGAACATGGAGAGACTGAACAAGCTGGTCAGGAGGGCCAGCTCTGTCCCAGGCTGCCTGCTGGACTCTGTGGAGGAGGTGGATGAGAGAAGGATGTTAGCCAAACTGACCTCTATTATGGACAATACCTCTCACCTGATGAGATTGTGGAGGCTCTGAGCAACTCCTTCAATGGCAGACTGAAATACCCTCAGTGTAGACAAGAGCACTACCACAGATCTAATAATTCCCACCAGTTAGACTGTACAACTCAAAAGTCCATCTTTACTCTGGTCATTTTTTTTCTCTCGAGTCACAGGACTGTGCAATCGCTCACACACATAACCTCTGTTTGTTTTCCCCCAAATAAAATACATAATTGCAATATTTGATTAGACTTGTGTTTAACAAAATCATTTGACAAGTTTAGTTATACTATGATATAAATGAAATACTATTTACTATAACAGTAAGTGTCTGAGATCAATTTATTCTTAAAGCTAAGGTTTTGGCAGTGTTAGAGGATAGTGAATTGCAGTGAGGGATGTTGCAAAGATTAACATGGGAGGGGGAGGGAGAGAAGGGGAGAGGAAGAGTGGATTGAGCACAACAACTTCCATTTAGTCAGTAGCAGGTGGATATTTGCTTGCAAAAGAAAAATAAAGCACGAAGAAACAAGAGAGACTGAAGCTATATTGGGTGAGTTGTGCTGCTTTGCTCTGCACTATGGTTGTACGATAACTGACTGTGCCTCATGGTGTCGTAAAATTGTCAATTAGTTCAAAATGAATGAAAACAGTAGAGCTTGACTGAAATAAACTGGACGAGCAAGTGTTTTGCATTTTTAACCAATCCTTTAAAAAAAAAAAAAAAAAAAAAAACTAACACTATACCATGAAACATTTCAGGGTTTATTTGCTGTGTATTTAATGTACTTAAAGCCCCCACTCGCTCTGCTGGGCCAAACAGTATTTTAAATTCTCAGTAAATCCTTAGAAGCTGTGGTGAGTGTATTAAATTCTATTCTTTAATTTAGTAACAATTTTCACTGAGATGGACTACAAGAGAGAATCAAATTGACGGTACACCCTTGTGAACCTTCCAAAACTGACAGAGATTAGTTGAAGTGAATTATTGAAAACTAAATTACATATCTGTTTGTAGTGTATATGGGTTTATGTGATGCCACCTGCTATATGCTGGAACACCTGCTTGAACATGGATAGTTGCTGAGACCATTCAGAAAAAAAACTGTTAAAAAAGTTTCCTGGCTTTTGAATAAATTTTGGTACCATACACAATAAAATACAGTATTCTCTTAATGGTTTGTCAAACAGCTTGTGTATATCTTTTAAAGAAATAGTAGAACATTTCAGGAAAGATATGTTATTTAGGTGAGATACTACTGATTCAAATTCAAATTCAAAAAATACTTTTATTGATCCCCTAAAGGGAAATTAAATTTTGCAGTAACTGTCATGATTTAAGTCTCCTTAATAACTCATTTTAAATAGTAATTGCTGTGGGCAGGAAGGATCTTCTGTAGTGGTCTGTGTTGCAGCAGGATCTGAAGAAGCCTCTGACTCTGTTGACACTCTGTTGCTGAATCACTGTGCTGTTGAAAAGGATGCTTAGAGTTGTCCATGATATTATTCATTTTATGAAGTATCCTCCTTTGCAAAATTAGCTCCAGAGGCTCCAGAACAGTCCTCAGAACAGAGCCAGCTTTCTTTATCAGTTCATTGAGTTTCTCTAAGTCACTGGCTCTGATGCTGCTCCCTCCAACAGATGACTGCAGATGAGACTGCACTCTCCACAACAGACTTATAGAAGATATGCATCACCTTGCTATAAAATAGCTACTGAAGGACCAAAGCTTCCTCAAGAAATAAAGTCTGCTCTGCCCCTTCTTATAAAGAGCACCAGTGTTGCAGTTCAGTCTGCTGTCCAGGTGAACATTGAGGTATTTATCCTCCTCCACCACCTCCACCTCTCTCCATAATGGAAATGCTGTTTAACTTAATCCTTATTCTCCTAAAATCCACAATAATCTTCTTTGTCTTGCTGACATTTAAAATGAGATGATTGTTTCCACGCTACGACCACAAAGCAGTCCACTAGTTCTCCGTACTCCGTACTCTCTTGTCCACCACCCCACAACTGCAGTCATCTGAGTATTCCTGCAGATGACAGGACCCCAACTTGTACTGAAAGTCTGGGGTATACAGAGTGAAGAGAAATGGTGAGAGTACAGTCCCCTGTGGTGCTCCTGACCACCCACTCAGACACACAACCTTTCAGTCTCACAAACTGTGATCTGGTAGTCAGGTAGTCAGTGATCCAGTTGATTGTGGGGACATCCACCTGTGAGTGGAGTTTCTTTCATTCTAAAGCAGGCTGGATGGTGATAAATGCACTGGAGAAATCAAAGAACACGATCATTACAGTGCTGCCTGCTTTGTCCAGATGACTGTGGGTTCATTGAAGCAGGTCGTGATCCAACCCCATGACTGTAATGAGTCCTGGAAGGTGCTTGTTTGCTTATTCAGGTGGGTCAATAAAAGTCTCTCCAGGACTTTCATGATGTGGGATGTTAGGGTAACAGGTCTGTAGTCATTGGGAGAAAATAGATGAGATTTTTTTTTTATGTTGGAACAAGGCAAGATGCTTTCCACAGCACCAGAACCTTCTCCTGGCTCAGGCTGATGTTGAAGAGGTGCTGTAGAATCTCACATAGCTGGTCTGCGCAAGCTTTCAGTACTGTGGGGCTGACACCATCTGGACCAGCAGTCTTGTTCCTATTCAGTCTCTGCAGCTGCCTCTTCACCTGACTGCTAGAGACAAACATGGGGAGGGGGAGGGGGCCCAGCATTTCCTGATGTGGTTGGAGAAAACAATGGAGTGGCAGCAATATCCATGACTGAGGTGGAAGATGAGACACTTGTCGCAGGGAAGCTGTGGGTCAAGGGAGAGTGGGAGGAATGTTTATCTGGGGGCAGGAGAGAAGGATATAGAGCTTGTCTTTGAAGTGAACCTGTTGAAGAATGAGTTCAATTCATTTCCTCTGTCAAGACTTGTATCTATCTGATCCTCCTTGTGCTTAAAGCCTGTGATATTTTTCATCCCTGACCACACATCTCTTACATTGTTCTGCTGGAGCTTGCTTTTCAGTTTTCACCTCCATATCTCCCTGTTGTCTGTCATCTTGGCTTTCTGTTGTTTTTGCACTGACCTCAATAATAAGCTGCCTCCCTCCCAGAGAGCTATTTTTTTTTCTTTTCAGTCATTGGTGATCAAGGGTTTGTTAAAGGGGGGGAACACCTCACTGTTGTGGTGGGGATGGTGTTGTCCACACAGATGTTTATGTAGTCACTCACACACTCAGTCATGGCAATGATGTCATCTCCATGTGACATACAGTCTGTAGCCTCAGAGCACCCCTGCAGAGTTTCTTCAGCTTCCTGTGACCACCTCCTCACAGTCCCTTTAGTGACAGGTTGCCACTGGACGATGGGTTTACAGGTTGAAGAGAGGTGAATCAGACTATGATCTGCCATGCCCAGAGCAGGTTGTGCAGAGGAGCTGTATGCATCTCTGACATTTGCATTAAACAGAATTCAACATTTTATTCTCTCTGGGGGAGGAGTTGACAAACTGTTGAAACATTGAAAATGTGGCAGAGAGAGAGATGTGGTTGAAATCACCAGTAAACATGCTGGTGTTACGATTAAGATTAATTTAGAAAACCGTTTAACTGTTAAAACTAAACTTTATGGCATGTAAGAATGCCATTTCTTTTATGATGGTGAGTCCTCAGTGTTGCTGCTTTATGACCTAACGACTGGAACACCCTGATGGACCCCAGACAGTTTGCGACCAACAGTTTGCGACTTCCCGGTAAACAGTTAACCTGGACTGTAAGACTGGAGAGCTGGTGGCCATCTGGATTTTTGAAGACAAAGGGCCATAAAACTTAGGAGAACGAGAGGATACGCCTTTTTCTGTGACAATAAGAACGGACACCTCCTGACATCCAGTGTGCATTTCCTGGCATCTCTCTGTGGTGTTAAGGCAATGCATCATCGGCTGATTAAAATATTCTGCATGGCAAAGAACATGGAGAATTACTTTCACTGGGAAGGTGCTGGGTTGTTGTGCCTGTAGCTTAGCAACTGCAGAGCTGATGACGTCGCACGCAGCATTGGGTTCAGCTGATGCCAGGATGTAAACTGCCACTATAATAACACTGGTGAACTTTATTGGTAAATAATGACAAAAACTTACACCTAACAGTATAATATCCGGGCTGCAGAAACGATGTTTCACAGTAGCATCCTGGTGGTGTAAACCAGGATGCTACTGTGAAACATCATTTCTGCAGCCCGGATATTATACTGTTAGGTGTAAGTTTTTGTCATTATTATTTACCAATACTTACCTTTGCTTTTTTTTTTTTGTTGCTCCTTTTCATATCACTGTTCACACTTCGTCTGACATCTGGGCAAAGAGATGCTGGAGTGGGGAATATGCTCTTGCTGTCATGTCTTGGTGAAACACTTTAAACTGTATTGCCTAAACTCCATCAGTGCTTCAAGCTCATCCATCTTGTTAGCGAGAGATCTCACGTTGCTATTATGAAGGAGGAAAGAGCTGGTTTAAATGTCCTCTTTCTCTCTCCACTCTCCCTGCTCTGCATCCTGCGTCTCCTCTTCAACTCACAGGGAATTTGGGGCATCAGTCTGGGTAATATTTGTCTTCTTGACATTTCAATCAGCTGCTCCCGCTAGGAAACAAATATCTCATATATATATATATATATATATACAGTCATGGAAAAAATTATTAGACCACCATTTTTTCTTCATTTTCTTGTTCATTTTAATACCTGGTACCACTAAAGGTCATCATGTGACTAAAACAGACAGAAAAGAAAACACTGAATGCATAAAAGCAGTGTTTTTGGCAGTACAACGCCATAGCTATTGATGTAAAAACTTAAGTGATTTAGGTTATAATCAAGAAAACCATGGAAAATGGTAAGATATCAGCTCTTAAATAAAACTCTTATGAACAATCTTTGTGGTTATCGTTATGTTTGTCCAAACAAATGTACCTTTAGTTGTACCAGGCATTAAAATGAACAAGAAATTGAGGAAAACAAGGGTGGTCTAATAATTTTTTCCATGACTGTATATATATATATATATATATATATATATATATATATATATATATATATATATTAGGGCTGGGCAAGTTAACGCGTTATTATCGCTAAAGTTTTAGGACAGGAATGTTGCCCCATTCGTATTTGATCCAGGATTCTAGCTCAGCAGTCCTGGGCTTGTTGACCACATAGATGTAATATGTGGTGTAGCATTGTCTTGCTAAAATATGCAAGGCCTTCCCTGTCATGACAGGTGGTGCCAAAAATGCAGAAGAGTCGGGAGGTTCCAAACCAAAACGTCCTTTAATAAGTCTCACAAAACAAAAACCAAAGCTCAACCAGAATAGTCCAAGGATTGGGACAGCGTGGCAGGAACAGGGTACAAACAAAGCCAGGGTCTAATGGGGAAACCACAGATGGAAACACAGAGAAAATCAACAGTGAAAAAGCAACAGTCAGATCTGGCAAACTAAAAGGGAAAGAGAAAACTTAAATGAGAGGCAGGTGCAAACAATCAGGGAAATACACGGAAGGAAGTGAAGCAGAACAAGATAGACTAAGGACAGGGAAGAAAATCAAGAATGCCTGCCATGGCCGACCCAGACCATGACATTTCCTGAAAGAGTTGTTGTCTGGATGGGACTATATGTTGCTCTGAAAACCTCTATGTTCTCTTCAGCATTGATGGTTCCTTTCCAGATGTGTAAGCTGCACATGCTATAGGCACTAATGCAACCCCATACCCTCAGAGGTGCAGACTTTTAAAAGTCTGGATGGTCCCTCTTCTCTTTAGTCTGCAGGACAGCAGCATCCGTGGTTCCCAGAAACATTTTAAATTTTGACTGATCTGACCACAGAGCAGTTTTCTATTATAGTCAGACCATGCTCATGTTTTAGATGAGCTGTGGCCCAGAAAAGATGGCATTGCCAGATCTTATTCACGAGACTAATAGCATATAAATAGCATATGAAAATAGAACTGTTAAAGGCACAATCATAGAAAAATGAATCATTCCTAATCCACAACCACATTTTGGAGAAAGAAATCAACCTCATGTACTATTGTGAAACCTGCCAATATTATAATAGAGACCTGAATATCCATGTTGACAACCCTTCTTGCCACTTAACAGCTAAATTTTTGCAACTACAGGACTGTCCCACCCGAACACACAGCATGTTATTCTCCCCCACACACACTGAGGGCACACGTTGGATCTTGTCATCACTGACTCTGCCCCATCAGCAACCTGCGAGTTTATGGCTTTGTTGTCTCTGATTATAAGGTCATTAACCTGGAACAGCCATTTCTCTCTCCTAAATGCCAAAATGCCAATTTCAGATTCAGAATCTCAAAAACATAAACCCAGACAACTTAGGCCTCTGATCCCCAGCTGCTCGCCTCAGTGAACCACTTATCAGCTAGAGAATCAGTGAACTATTATAACAAATCTCTCTGGAGCCTTGTGGATTTTTGCACCCCACATCAAAACCAGAACAGTGACATTCTCTCCCTCAGCCCCGTGATACACCTCCCAACTATGGCAAATGAAGGCTGCTGGTCATGCCCTTGAGCAGCTTCTTAAAACATCTGGGCTCTTGCTTGCTAGGAGCACCAGAACCATTAGCAAAGTCACTCAAGAGTGCATGGCCAGAGTACTAGTCAAATCATCAACAGTCCTGGAAACTCCAAGCAGCTGTTCCCCACAATAAATCATTTCCTTAAACCCCGGCATGAAATAACAGGGACAGCCTAATACATTTCTTACTTCTTTTTTTTCAAAGGCAAGCTCGACACCATCCGCTCTCATCTCTCTGGTTCTCATGCTTCATCTGTCCCTGTCCTGCCAGCCTTCAGTCTGGATTCTCCCACCCACTGTTTATCTTTCACAGTGTGAAGTGGAGGACATCATCGAGAAAATAAAGTGATCCACCTGTGCCTCAGACTAGAGTCCTGCACGGATGGGGGTGAAATATAATTTACTTTATTGGAAATGGGTTTAGGTCGGGTCAGACACAGAGGAAGTGTGGGTCTAAATTGTGGTTTATTTATATATATACAGTGATCCCTCACCAATTCGTGCTTTAAGTTCTGGTTTTAGTTATTTGCGGATTTTTTTTCAGAAATATATAATATTTTTAAAAAAAATCAAGAAAAAATTGTGGAAACATCACAGGATGTTGTGCATGTTCTCTCGCAGCAAATAAATGTTGTGAGCCAGCCTGGCCCCTTTAAGAAGGTGGCCTTATGGGTAATAGTGTGGCCTTGTGGGTAATGTAGTGTGTGTGTGTCGTGGGATGGTAGAATGAAAACGAGGTTAGATGAAAGAGTGGTTTCTCTACTACGGTTCGGAGACCAGAGGCTGTGAAGGTAACAGAAAGACCACAGTTGAGCCTATGTCTTGTTTCGCTGCAGTGCCTCGCTACTTTTTTGCGGTTTTTAAACATATTTTAAACATATTATTTAGGCTTGGGGGGGCTCCGGCTCCAGTTCACGGATTTTGATTTTGAATAAGGGATCACTGTATATATATATATATATATATATATATATATATATATATATATATATATATATATATATATATATATATATATATATATATATATATATATATTATATATATATATATATATATATATATATATATATATATATATATATTATATATATCTATATATATATATATATTTCAAGTTAACGCGTTAACGCGTGATTAACGCAAAATAATTTTAACGCAACTATTATTTTAACGCGTGATTACGCGAGACTTAGCCTGGCCGTAGAGTAGGTTTAATGAGCCTCGGGCCCCGCCGTAGTTGTAGTCCTGTAGTCCTCCGTAGTCCTGTCAAACAGGAAGTCATGCACTGACGTCGACGGCCATGCCGCAGACAGACAGATGTAAACATACCAACTTATCCCAACTACTGCTAACGGAGGTAAGTTCAGCTTCAAAACCTTGCCTAATGGCTAACTCCACAAGATAAATGTTGTTTGTGTTTGCTGTCGATGTGAATTTAGTTACCACCGGAGTCCGGTCACTTGACGGCTAATCAGAGCGCTGATGCAGAGAGCCCCCCCCCCTCGTTTGAAGCAAACCGCGAAAATATTTTGTATGAAGAACATAAGAGAAAATATTGAGTATATATATATAATATATAATGGATTTGGCATTGCAGCAATAAATAAACATGCATTTGTTTTGCATAAAGCAAGCATTTGTGTACTCTCAAGGCAAGGCAACTTTATTTGTAGAGCACAATTAGTACACAAGGCAATTCAAAGTGCTTTACAGATGCATAAAATCACAAGAAGGCAAATAGAATCATTCCATACAAGCATAAAAATAATCAATAATAAGTAAAATTAATTAACAAAAAAATTAATTAATTAAATAAAAAATGAAGAGTGCAGATAAAATCCTTCCAGTCATCATCTTCACATCTAAACAGAACTGTTTTTAGTCTGGATCTGAACATTGTCAGAGTTCAGGTCTGTCTCACATCTTCTGGAAGACTGTTCCAGATTTTAGGAGCATAAAACAGAAATGCAGCTTCACCTTGTTTAGTCCTGACTCTGGACACCAGCAGGAGACCACTACCTGAGGTTCTCAGAGTCCAGGTTGGTTCATATGACTCTAACATGTCAGAGATGGACTTTGGAGCCATGAAGAGACTTGAACACAAGTAGAGCTGTTTTAAAGTCTATTCTCTGAGTGACAGGAAGCCAGAGACCTCAGGACTGGACTAATATGGTCATATTTACTGGTTCTAGTCAGGACCAGTGCAGAGACCTCAGGACTGGACTAATATGGTCATATTTCCAGGTTCTAGTCAGGACTCGTATTAATAAGAATAATACAACTTGAAAAAGATCTGTATAAGGTAGATTTAGAACAGATGAAAATATGCGATTAATTTGCGATTAATCATGATTAACTATTGACAGTCATGCGATTAATCTGATTAATTATTTTGAGAAATTGACAGCCCTAATATATATATATATATATATATATATATATATATATTTTTTTTTTTTTTTTTTTTTTTTTTTCAACATTTGACAAATGTCAACATTTTCTAGAGATAACAAAAATGACAATTTCTCCTTTCTTTAGGGAGCTCGAAGTTCTAATTGGGGGGGTCAAACTCCGCCAAACCCCCCCGTAATTCGCACTATGATTAGGGAGTTATAAGGGTGGAGGACGAATGACAGACTGAGTGGGAAGAGTGAAGAGGTTGGTGGCAGGATGGGCGGGGAAAGGGGAGGAAACTCAATGAGGCAAACTGTCCTTAATTTGCTTAAGCCCAGGATTTTTGGATTACCTTTTGCAATTAATCTTGTTATGCTGCTGTGCAGTGACAGAGGGAGGTCTGTCATAGGGTGGAGCTTTCCGTGTGTGTGTGTGTGTGTGAGTGTGTGTGTGCATGCACACACTTGAATGTCACAGTTTGCATGTGATTGCAACAACTGACAGATGGAACGTCTTACAGACAGGGCACATAAGTCCTGAAGCTAAAGGCATGATTACCAAAAACTGACTTTTTTTTTTTCAAAATTATTTTTCATTCTTTTATTTGCTTTGTGGCAGAAGAACAAGGTAAATACAACTTTTCTCTTCATTTTATTTAGACATACAAGTTTAGACATGTTAGAGCTTTGATTACATTACATTGGATGGGGCTGGAAATGAAAAAAACATAACAGTGAAGGAGAATGATGACAATTTATTTTTGTTAATATTGCAGATGTATTACATAAAACTGAAAACATTTTTATTCACATTTTAAAGTAGAAGAAGCAGAGATGAAAATGATAAAGTAATTGGTGATTGATTACGTATTAATCTCTTTCTGCACTGTATACCAGTTGTGAAAAAGATGTATCAAATCTAATTTAATGTTTAATGCATGTCTGCCTCCGCCAGTTTTTCTGTCACAAAGTCCATTCAGTGAGCAGCAAAACTCCTTACTCATTCAGGTGAAGGAGGCAGAGAGGGAAAAGGGAAAAATAAAATGAATAAGAATAAACAGAAAGATGATTAAGACAAACAGAGAGCTAATCAAGAAGAGGAAGAGAGGTGAATAAACAAATAATAGTTTTGTCACACTAAACTTGAAATGGTGAGCATGTTTAACCTCTAAATAATCAAAATTATGCTCAATAAAATGTTTGTACCTTAGCGCATCAAAGAAGGTTGGGATGAAACCTTTTTTTCAACAGCAATCTGTCCCTTGTAGAAAAACTTGAGTACTGCTAAAAAGTCACAATTTGGGTTTTCACCAGAAAAAAATAAAAGTATTATAGTAATGATTATTTAACAACTGAACTGACACATTGAGTGTCTTTCCAGTCCTGAAATAAGCACGTTAGAAGACATTTCCCATGGTTGTAGAAATAGACGCCACACTATTTCAGACAGATCAAATTTTCCCAACAAGGCAAATTACCATAATTATTCGGTATAAAATGAAAAATTCAGAATAATGTTACAAATGTTATCAACAAAGCAACCAAGAAGAAATCCACAAAAATTAGGTGAACAACTACATCATTGCATCATTAAAACCTGAAATGATAGTAAGATAACCATAATCTTTAAGAACAAATAATGTATAAATATCTTCCCGGATCATTATTGTGAATCACATGAATATTTAGTGAAATCTAATCCAACAAAATAATTGCAGAACTTCACTCTTTAATACTGAAAATGCATACAGCAGGTAAAATTAGTATTGAACATGTCACCATTTTTCTCAGTAAATACTTCTGAAGGTGCTACTTTTTTTCCTTGCCGCTGTTTGGCTTCAAAGGTTTTCTCCCAGTTAGGGAGTTTTTACTCTTATCATTAATTTTTGCTCAGGGGTCATACTCAGTTCTCAGGTCTTTGAACAGTGTCCAGACAATTTCTATTGTATTAGATGCTATACAAAAAAAGATTATTTCAACTGATTGAGCTGCAGATCATGAAATGCCAGTACACCTGGGCCAGATACTGCCCAACAAACAGCATATTTGCTTTACTCTGATGCCTCCATGATGAAAGTGTCATGCAACTGAAATCCTGCCAGCCTTTTGTTAAACCTTCTCCTGGCTATTCTACCAGTAAGCCTTCCCATGCCTGGCATTTGAAAGCTCAGGTACCTCCATGTTCCTCTGCCACCACCTTTATCTTCCTAACAGGGAAACTACTGGATCTCCAGTGTCACCTCAGACGCATCCATCACACAGAGGTCCCAAATAAACAATATTCAGCTTCTTCAATAAGGATCCAAGCGAGTTCTCCCAACTGAAGCCCTTGAGAACCTTTTACCACCTAATGGCATAGAGCAATATAATACCAAATTCTTATGATATTCTAAAGCTTGAGAAAGCTCATCTGGTAGCAGATTCCTTTCTGAACACACCTTTCCCCTATTCTGACACAATGGCTACTCTGAATGACAGAGTCCCATGTGATGGCTCTTATGAAGATAGCTCAAGTAAGTCAACATTTTGGGCAAAGAATATAAAACAGAGGCTGAGATGCAGATCACATGTGGAGTGACTTCTGCACAAGTTACCATTAGAAATGAGGTCAGAGTTCTGCTGACAAATGGATCACTGACCTGGCATTGTGTACACCCTTCTTGATCTGTCACAGTGGCTCCACTATGAGGCATGGTATCAAAGCTTTAATTCACAAGCCATGAATAAAAGGACAGAGACAAGGGCAAAAGCAAGATTCCAGGTGAGCGGCCAAACCATCCACTGGTTTACTACCATATTGTACAGAAAGAACAAAGTTGCAGACAAGAAGGCCCTTGAATCATCTCCCAAGTCAGCTCAATCACTTAAGAAGAAAGGCATGGCAAAGGCCTTCTGATCATATTGCAACAATGATGATTATTACCTCAGTCAGTGTTTTTCCCTTTAAAGCCTTTTTAAGGACCAGATAACAGACTGGATTCAAATGAATTATTCCCAAAGGGAAATCAAATATAATTTCAAAACACATGTTGCACATGTGTTTTAATTTCAATGCACATGGAAGAAGCCATGCAAAATCTGGAAAGGCAAACGCCTACAGATCTTACATGAAGTCATCTCTAAGAATGTTATCCAGGAAGATTCCTGCCTGCTGAGTTCAGCCACAGACATATTATACCTGGACAAGCCTGCAGACTGCAAACAAGTTCTTCTCAAAGTTGTCAGACTCCTGCTTCAAGAAAAGACACTTGACACCTATGCTGTGCTGTATTATGAATCTGAGTGTACTATGCTGCTCTACATCGCTGCTTCCAAACTTAGCATCAGAGGTACAGAGGAGAGTCTGAGCTCTGAGGATGACCTGCCAAGGTGTTCAAACCATCAATGGTTCCTCAGTGTCATTCCAGATATCACTAGCATGCCAGCCTCAGAAGATCGTCCAGATTAAAGCAGCCTTTATAGACAAATACCTCAGCCTGGCTGAACATTCTGATCCCTTTAACATCCCGAGCACACATAAACAGCTCTTCTCTTGCAGCTATTCAAGCATGTACATCCTTTCCTGCTCACTGGCACTGTCCACTTTTACTATAATAACACCGGTTTCATCAGTTTCTCTTGGACCATCAGGTGGCCAGATGCCATAAAGACTCAAGTCGAATAAGTTGAGTCTTTATGGCATCTACAGGTAGTTGCGTGATGCAGGTCCCTGTAGCATTCTGTGCCCAACTCTTCTATGACAGTTGATACAGAGTAATGAGAAAAATATTTTTTTTCTATATATAGAGGACAATATATTATTTTCTTTTAAGTCAGAAGTCTTTACACTAGGTTCTGATGCCTTTTAACAATTTGGGAAAGCGCAGATGACGATGTCATGGTTTGGATGCTTCAGTTTGGTTAACTGACAGCCTTTGAGTTATTTGGAGGTGCAACTGTGGATGTAAGGCACACCTCAAATACACAGCTTCCTTTTGTGACATCATGGGAAAATCAACACAAGTCAGATAAAATATCAGAACAATTGTGGCCCTCCACAAGTTTGGTTCATCCTTTGGTACAATCTCCTGATGCCTGAAGGTGTTCAAACAGTTAGACACAACTGAAGTACAGGTGTGGCAGCATCATGTTGTGGGGGTGTTACATGAGGAGGGACTGGTGTACTTCATAAAATAGATGGACCTACAGTTCTGTCAATAAGGATGAGACAAAATTCCAGCAAACTATTTTGAGAACTTTGTGGAAGGAAAATGAAAATGTTCGACCCAAGTCATACAGTCTAAAGGCAATGCTATCAAATACTAAGGAAATGCATGAAAACTTTGCAAAAAGTTAAAAAAAAATCTCTCTCTTTCATTGATCTTTGTCATCTAGCAAATAGAAATCATTTTTGTAGTCCTAACTGACAGTGATTTAATGTCAGACAAGTGAGACAAGAAGAAAGGTTATATGTCTTTTTATACAGTGATGACACAGTATGATTCTGGTTTCAACTGTATGTGGCATCTACTAGTTAGGGCATTTTCAAATGTTATGCCAGCATGGCATAAGTGGCATAACAAAGCATAACTGGTATGTCTGTAGATCCTGCCATAAATCATAAATCAAAATTCTTTCTATCTCTCACTTTGAACTGTGATTTAGAGGCTGGATTATTATTATTTTTTTCTATTTGGTAGCACTTGATTGTGCCTTAAACAATGTAACATGGACAAAGCACTTAGCTGCTTTTCAATACAGAGGTAAATCTTATTGTCACTCTTCCATATGTCGATGAAAGTATTTTAAACATACAAATTGACTTTACTGGAATAAATGAATTCTTACAGTAAAAACTGTAGCTACAATGAGCTCATACTTACTATTTAACATACTGAATTTTCAGTTCAGTTTAGTTCAAAGTGCGCATTGTGGCTTTGCTACTTTTATTAACGTAAATGAAGTAAGGTGAAGATTATTTATGTTTAAGAGTAAAATTATACATAAAAAATATTTTCTATGGGACTATCTTACAACAATGAGACATCTATATATATATGTGTAATCTTAAGCAAATGAACTGTTTGAAATGGAGGTCAGATGTCTGTTCAGAGGCAGAGGAGTGGTAGAGGATTATAAAGATTAGTCAGGTCAAAGGGTGAAAAGGGAAAAACTTGACAGAGGGACAGATTTGGGGAAAAAAAGAGAAGCAGGAACCCTTGTCTACTTTATAAAGGGTATTAGAGTGCTCTTAGTACAAGCAGCTCAGTCTTGTCATAGTACTTAAAGACTATATTTAATTATTTGAATAGAAACTGAATGAATGGATAATCTAAATGCTTGATGGCTTCACTACAACTTTATGACTATATATTTTATTGCATTATGCTTATAATGTACCTTAATTAAATGCTTTGTGATGTTTTTAATCTAACTGAGTAGATTTAACACAATTTTAAAACATGACTACCTCTTGCTTTCTGTCTTTTGGTTTTTTTCAGAGCAAAGATGCGATTGGTCACTGTGGCAGGGGGACGACTCAAAAGGGCAGCAGAGGAGGAGGAAAGGGAGACCCCGACCACCTCCCCCACCCCCTTCACACCACTCCAGCCACCAGTTCATGAGCATGAAGAACAAGTTCTTCAATGAACTCACACACCTGCCAAGTGAGCACAGAGAAATGTTCAGACAAGTACACTTTAACTTTGTGCATGTCTAAAAAAGGGCAGATGATGTACAATTATGCAATTATACATACATATTTAATTAATAGAAAGCAATCAGTCTCTCATCACGTTTAATCAAAGGGTCAGTTAACTGGCGTTTTAGAAATAAAGCCCAGTTTTCTGGTCACGATGAGTCTTTCTTAGCCTGTAAACAACTGGATAATCTCTGAAGCAGCTTTTCTAAGAATAAGTATATAAAAAATATGTGATCACAAGGGCAAAAAATGAACAAATTTCAATAATATAGACTCAAAAGGTTGTCACCTCAAGCCTCCTTTTCACATCATAGTTTCATCTAAGTTGTCTTTTCATTTCATTTTAATTCATTTGCTGTTTCATTTCTTTACTCTGTCCTCTCTCATTTCCTCTTCTTGTGACCAATCTGCTTCCACTATTCAAGATCATAAACTCAAGAGTAAGTCCATCTGGTGTCTCCTATCAAAGCGCTTTCCCTTTTTCAAGCAGTATGTGTGATGTTTCTTTTCTACTTCTGGCAAAAAGAAACTTCCATATAGTGGTCATGCTGTGTCAGGGCAAGAAAACCTGATGTCATTAAGCTGCTCATTGCCACATCAGAGGGAATAATACCTGTTTTTATTTAATTTAAGCTACTAACTAGCTATTGTCTTCCTCTCACTCCTTTTGACAGTGCCCATGTGGGCTGTGGGTGCCATTGTGGTTGTAATCCTTGCCCTTATCGCCTGCATGGGATTCTGCATCTACAAGAAGTGTTTCAATAAGGGTAAGAAGCCCAAGAAGGTACGTGAAAGGAAAGGAGGAAGGGGGCGCAGAAAGAAGGACAAAGAGGGAGAGGATGGAGAAGATAAAAAGGTAAGAAAAGATGACATGACGTGTTGATGTGTATAAGTATGATCTGCTTGGTAAATCTTCAAAGGCATTTCCCCAGAAGACCTTGAATAGCAGGCTTCCCCATGAACGTGCATGGAAATAAGCCGATATAGATAAAGGATGGATGAATAGTAGGCTTGTGGCTTGGGAATAGCAGTGTTTAGAATATTGACAGTGGATAATTTGTTCTACGACTTTTGTTTATGAATTGTGGTACTTGCATATTCCAAATTATGTAAAAATATAATGAAATGTCATGAATAGACATAGGGCAAAGACAGTCAGAGAGGCCAGACTGAGATGGTTTGGACATGTACAGAGGAGGGGTAGTGAATATATCGGTAGGATGAGGAGGCTGGAACTGCCAGACAGGAGGCCTAGAGGAAGACCAAATAGAAGATTTATGGATATAGTGAAGTTAGTTTGTGGGAGAGAAGAGGATGCAGAGGATAGGGTTAGATGGAGGGAGATGATTTGCTGTGGCGACTCCTGAAGGGAAAAGCAGAAAGAAAAAGATTAGAGATAGGACAAAGAATCATATGGTGAAAATGGTTGTGAGAATATATTGATCAATTTGATTAGAAAACCTGGACACAGATTTGCAAAAGATCACATTTATGTAAGTAAATCACATTTTCTATACTGTGTCCATACGATTAACTTAAACTTGGGTTTTGAAATCTTCCAAATCCTCTTCAATTATGATTTAACTTCCAGTCAGGGATTCAGTTGAACCAGCTGTTTATTTAGATGAGCACATTATATATCTAAGATATATCTAAGGGTATATTTGAACATTATTATTTTATATTATGCTTTTCATATTCTCTTTTCCTTAAAATTTTTAATGGGACTTTGTGACCACTATACATCATTACTGAAGAGAACATGCATACTGTATATTTGAGTTTAACACAAGCATCACCCACTCACCACTATGCAACTTTTCCAGGATGGGGAAGATGGAAAGGAGGAAGAAGAGAAAGAGTCCTTTGGCAGACTGGAGTACACACTGGACTATAACTTTACTGATAACCAAGTACATAATGCTTACACACTCACACCACCAGCATTTGAGAACAAAACAAGTTTTTCATTTCCAGAGTTTTGGCACTTGGGAATATATCTGACCGCAGTTCAACTAATTTCTGGCTTTTATTCCATTCAGCTGATAGTGGGTATTCTTCAAGCTCAGGATCTTCCAGCTATGGACATGGGAGGGACCTCAGATCCCTATGTGAAAGTCTACATGCTGCCAGACAAGAAAAAGAAGTTTGAGACCAAAGTCCAGCGCAAGAACCTATGTCCTGTCTTCAATGAGACTTTCAACTTCAAGGTTTGAAAAGTCAAAGAGTCAAAGAGTTTGATAGATTTATCATCAACAGTTTGAACGAATCAGTATCAAGTTTCATTAAAGGGTATACAGCACACTGTAATTATACTTCTTTTAATACACTTACTTTCCAGATAGCCTATAGTGACTTGGGTGGCCAGACTCTTGTACTTCAGGTTTTTGACTTTGACCGTTTTGGTAAACATGATGTCATTGGAGAAATCAAGATCGCCATGAATAGTATAGACCTTGGACAACCAATACATGAATGGAAAGATCTAGTCGGAGGTGAAAAGGAGGAGGTATGTATTTATTTCAACTGGAAACGTAAATGATAAATATAACATGAATACATAACATTAGTTACAAAATAATCAACTGCTTCATGTGTCTTGTCTGTTCTGTTTTCGTGATAGCAAGAGAAGCTGGGTGACATCTGTATTTCCCTGCGTTATGTCCCCACGGCTGGCAAGCTCACAGTTAATGTAATGGAGGCCAAGAATCTAAAGAAGATGGATGTTGGAGGACTGTCAGGTGAATTCTTGGTGAGGTGAAAGTTGTAGTGGGCTCCTCTGCAGATCATCTTTATAATATGATTTCTCTCTCAGATCCGTTTGTCAAGGTAGGTGCTGCAACACAACGGCAAGAGACTCAAGAAAAAGAAGACATCAGTCAAACAAAACACTCTGAATCCTTATTTCAACGAGAGCTTCAGCTTTGAGATTCCCTTCTCCCAGATCCAGGTTTGTACACTGTTCAGTTGGACAGCTTTTCACCTTGAAGCAGGGCGTGCAGTTTTTACCTTGTTTTGAAAAACAAATATTAAAAAAAGGAAAAAAAAAGCAGGATTTGATACTACATGTGAAACTCTCTAGTTTGACATTGAACTGTTCCAGCTAGCTTCATTTATCTTAAATGAGATATTGCTTAAGTTTATATTAAGCTTTTGTTTAAAAATGTTCATTGCCTGTAAATTATTGAGAACAAATATAAAAAGTAGATGCTGTTTAGCAAATTGTTTTTCAGTCAACAAATTAAAAATTAATCCTCACTGCTTAACTGCATTATGGGACAAAAGAAAAACAGTTCAGAAGGAATACGTTTAACCTTTTTCTCTTCACACACAGAAAATCCAGGTTCTGATCACCGTGTATGACTATGACAAGCTCGGCAGCAACGACCCAATTGGCAAATGTTGGATCGGCTATGGCGCCTCTGGCGTTGGGCTTCGCCACTGGTCAGACATGTTGGCCAATCCACGACGTCCTGTGGCTCAGTGGCACACATTGCTGCCTGAGGAGGAGGTGGATGCTGCTCTAAAAGCTCCTATCCGCTAAATGCACTTCGAAAGACATAGATGTCCCCAGAAGATTTATCTTTTGGTATTAAACCCAACAACAGTAGGTTTTTATAAATTGACATTAAACCTGAATATAATTTTCAACATGCTTCACTTACACAAAACTGTATTTTTCATTTTGTCCATTTTTTTCCCAATATTTTAATTGAACATCTCTTTGTATGACTACCTGTGGTATATAAGTACATAAGGTAGGCATACACATGTTGTATGTGCTCTTGCTTATGCATAGTAGAATTGTACTCTTCAACTGACTGAATTAATGAAATGACCCATAAAGTATAAATAAAGGAGGTAATGTTGCACATTTCAGTCATGTCAAGGCAACAAATGATATTGTTAAGGTTATTATAATACAATACCAACTCTCTGAGTCACTCTTTCATTTAACATACTGCCTCATGGTTGAAAGGCTTCAATTAATCTAAGTTTTAATTGAGAGATAAAACATACATTTGTTTTTTATTGAGTTATTTTCATCTTATGTCTTGCTATTAATAATTACCATTAATTACAACTGATAATTACTGTCTTACTATTAATAATATACTATACACCTTCCTCTCCCTGTTTTACAGTAAGCCGTAACTGTCATGTGGATTTTTGCATTCAGAATCAATATCATCAGGAGATTTTATCTGAGAAAGTTCAATGTCTGCTTTTTTCAGCAGACACTTTTTTGTAATCTCAATTTTCTTATCTAAATTATAAAGAAATAGGTCTTGAACTTGAGCTCATTAGATTCTTCTAAGACATTGTAAAAAGTGGTAATCGAGGTCATGATGGAAGAAAGGAAACCAAACACAGTTTGAGATATATACGTGTAGAATGATTATAAATGTGACAAACTTGAAGGGATCTTGCCTTTCGAAGTCTGATTGTTGTTTATGAATGTCCTACAGCACAAACAGATAAGCTAATAAGGCTACAGAAAAAGAGTGTACAAATCTGACACTCTCAAGTAACTCTGGAGAAAGTGGCCCCGATCGTACACTTCCCGCTGGCCGCTACCCACTAGCCGCTACCCACTAGCCACTACCACTAGCCACTACACGCAAATGGCGGGTTAAGGAACCTCCCTAACCTCTAATTCAATCTTCCACTCCCTATAGCCGCTACCCGCTATGCCGACTCCCTTATTCACATTGTAGGTGTGGCAATGGGCGTGTCTTTTGCCCTTTCCACAAACTCGGTATCTTGCATGTCGGCACGTACAAGAACGCGTCCAAATGACATCAATGTGCGTGCCACCTGGTCACATCTGGACATGCACAAACGACTCTACCTCTCGAATTAACTCTTGTATGAAAACCATAGATGACCAGAGCGTGTTACTGGGAGCGCACCAACTATCTGGGACTTTCAAGTAGCCGATAAGAATTGTCTGTGTAAAAATATTTATATGTATATATCAGTGCAGAGGAGGAGGAGGAAGGAAGAGGAGGAAGCTCTACAGCAGAGTCCCAGACGAGCTGCGCACGAGAGCTGCTCCAATCTGGATGAAAAGACGCTCCATAATGGTTTGCGGGTAGCGGGTAGCACAATCTGCTCTTAAAGGCAATGGCTACTGATGCACTGATTGGTTTAACAGGTGGAACGCCCTAACCACTCCTATGCATAATATAACGGGTGGCGCAGGCGGGATAGCGGGTTTAGCAAGGTGGAAGATTGTGTTCTTTGCGGGGGAACGTCTCTCCCGCTACCCACTATCCCTAAATAGCGGCTTTAGGAGATCTGGCGGAAGATCGGGCCCAGTGTCTCTAAAATATCATCCACTACACAAGTGAGAAAATAGAAAGTTTTCCTTCCTGTCAGACTACTACTAAAAATTGACTATGTTTCTGCTTTACTTTCATTCTTAATCGTTGGTTCTCACTATTTGTGTTCTGGACAATTTTGACTTGATTTTTCAAATTAAATTGCTTATAGTTGAATGTTTGTATCAATTATATACCTGAGTCTATCAGTGTTTGGATGAGAAGACATCCTGCTCAGGATGTGTTGTCACGTTTCATATTGATGTGTGTGTGTCGTTGTAGCATGAGCAAATATGATGTTGCTTTTCTGATCATGTTATGTGTAAATGAATAGCTAAAAAAAAAAACATAAATAAATGATCAATAGTTTGGTGGATTGATTTTTATCTGTGCACACACACTTTCATGTCTAGTTGTGTACAAGCTCACGGTCTCATGACCACAAGTCTCACAGTCAGCCTCATTTAGGGAGCTGTCACATTGTATTAGACATTCAATTTATAGATCATTGATATCATCTTTCAAAATGGGATTTTCTCTCTCATACGGAGAATAGAATTTTGCTGCCATTCCTGCAAATAATCAATTTTCTAAATGTTCTGTACAATGGTTTCATTCCAAAGGTAGTGCAGCTATAACAAACCTGATTCAGTGAAATCAATGTGCGATACTTTGCAAGTGTGTTCGTATGTCCTGATTCAGTGTGGCCAGTGAAAGGGTGGATTATGGATGTCCTCTGTAGTCCTTGTCTCAGGCAGTGAGCCAAACATGTGATGCAGGGATTAGACTGGGGGGGAGGGCAGAAAGCATAATTAGGGACAGGACAGGAGAATATGACAACACTAAGTTGAGGCATCACATTGGGATATATTTTCTTGTTATGTTTTTAATTGACACTAACTAGTAAGTAGCCTTTTCAACTATTAAATGCAACAAACATGCAAAAGAGGCACAAACAACTTCTCACTAGTGTATCAGACTTTATTAACGCATAACTACATATAACTTTCAACACACAGGTTAAAGTTCTGATATCTAAATTACACACAAGCAAACAACTACATCATTCAAATAAAAGCATCAGTATACAGTATATACGTACTGCAGATGAAGGAGGATACATAGTTTGTATACTGGTGTGTGTAAGTGTGTAAGTAGTTCACAGTTTGTGAACCACTAAAGTGGCCATGTAAAAAGTCAGAAATGGTTCAACATTAATAAGTTATCACTCAATTTAAGTAAAACAAAGTTTAAAATATGTAGCAATTGCCAAATCAATGAGGAGGTAAAAATAATGATAAATGATGATGAAACTGAAAGGGTGCACAAAAATACATTTTTAGATGTAATAACTGATTATAAATTAAGCTGGAAGGCACTCATTATTAAAACTCAAACAAAAATATCTAAAAGCTATCATTTTAATATTACATAAAACTAAATATATTTCAAACCAAAAGTTTCTTGATGTACTGTCCCCTCCCATACATGGTGTATATTCAGTTAAATTACAGAAAGCTTTTAGAATAATAAAGCAACCTAATTATTTGAAACCAACCAATCCAATCCACTATTTGAACTCAGGGACACAAGCATGTTCATAAAAAGAAGCACGTTCTCATAAAAAATAAAATTCAATTCAATTCAATTCCGCTTTATTTGTAAAAAAGTACTATAAAGAATTAATATGATTTTAAAAAATATCATAGGACTAAGCAATGGGCACTTTGAAATTAAGGTTTAGAACCCTTTGGTCAGATTTCTGTTATGTTTTATTCATATTTGATTTATTCACATTTAATTTACAAAGATTTAAGCTGTCTTCTTTTTTTCTGAATGGGTAGGTAAAATAAAGCGTTTCGTCAAACTACACCTTTTCAGTCACTATTTTTATCATGCTGTCATTGTGATTTATTTGTCCATGTGAAATTTGGTGACCGAAATAAACTAAACTAAACTATATTCTGATCAATGCTCTTTCTCAATATGTGCACTTGTGCTCTTGTGTACACGTCATCTCTTCTTCTTCTTCTTCTTCATACACATCATCTCTTCTTCTTCTTCTTCTTCTTCTTCTTCTTGTTTTGTTCCATGATGTGCCAGTCTTCAACTTCAAAACCATGCTTTTTTTTATTGGATACAGCATATGTTTTAGCAAGCTACGGGATACCCATTTGGTAGATATTAATGATTAATGCACCTCCATACCATCAGAAATGTAGTGAATGCTGATAACAAGCCATATGGTCTTTGTCCTCTTTAGTCTGGAGGACATAATGTACATGGTTTTCAAAAAGAATTTCAAATTTCAATTTGTCTGACCAACAGAAAAGTTTTTCACTTTTCAATTAGCCTTGGCCCAGAGAAAACAGACAAATTTATGAATAACATTCATGTTTTAGTCTTCTGCATTTGTAATTGGTATGAATGAACTGTGTTAGTGACTTCTGGAAGTGTTCCAGTGCAGTGATTTCCCCTTTGAAACATGTCTGTTTTTAATGCAGTGAGGATCCAAAGATTCATGGGCATTCAATGTCCATTTTCAGACTTGTGATGTTCCTCCAGGTGCTTTTTGTTTTTTTCACTCTCATTAGTTCTACTTTTTTTCCTCCCTACCTTTAGTTGTCCTTGTTACTTTTTTTCTTTTTTGTACTGCTGCCCTCACATTAATGATTTAATAGGTCTCATGTTTCACTTTCAGAATCTAATATATGTTTCTGTTCTTTGGGGAATAAAATATTGGTTTATGAAATTTGCAAATCATTGCATTTTATTCATTTTTTTTTACATTCAAAAAAACTTCCCTTTCAGCTTCTCCCTGTTTGGGGTCAAAGAAGCTTAGCACAAGTTTTACAGTGGACTCATTTCCTAATGCAACCAGGATTTGAACCTGGGAGCTGCCATATGGTAGGTGACAGCACTACCACTAAGCCACATTTGATCCTCAACACTCAACATTCAAACCTTTTTGGAATTTTAGACTTACACACTTTCTGTTAGACCAACAGTACTAAAAGACTTGAAATATAAAGCATTAATCCTATGAAATTATTATTTTTTAAAAGTGTGGCATCCTAGAGAATTATTCAACAGATGCATTTGCAGATCAGCTAATTTATTGTTTTGAATATTGTCTCTGTTTTCAGCAACATTCCCTGTGTTGTGGCTGAAATGACACGACAACTTTTCTACTTACCATGCACAAATAATTTTTATACTTGCAAACATGGCTCTTTTTCACATACTCCCACAATTTTCATAAGTCTTTGGCATGCCCTGATCAAAACACCACAGAGGCACACCACACAGTTTTAAAGTTCATGTAAAAAAATATGCAGCTCAGAGTCCATGTTGATGATTGATCATATGGGACAAAAAGCACACTTACTTTCATGACATGATTAGATATTTAAAAAGCATACAGAGTACTTGAGTTGATTTATATAGTCTAGTTCTACCTAGTTTCCTGTCATGAATTGTATCACTAGGGATTCCTATGCCAGATCAACAAAAGATGCACTGGGTCTGGAGAAATGATAATGTAATTGTTAGACTCATTCAATCTCTCTGAAGAAGAGCAGGAGGGTTTAAAAGATTTAAAAGATTTTAATCTTTTTAACCCCACGAGATCAGAACCAGTAAATCACTGATACATGGAGAAGAAAATTCACAACAGGTGAGGTTATCAAGAGGATATAACAAAAAAATGCAATAATGAAATTAAGTTCACTTTTTTTTTAATGATGTGCTTCAACTACACAAGATAATCCAACCAAAATAAATGGAACAGTGAAAGAAAACCAACAAAAAAAGTTTAGTGGATATACTTTTATTAGTCATATATTATTGTTTATTCATGGACAAAATCTTGAACCCACTCTGCACAAAGGCTTTAGATCCAAATGAGTTTGGAACAGAAACATCCAGATTCTCTCATGTCTCCCTCTCATGGTTTCTACTGTTTTTGTTGTTTTTTCTTTTTTCCTTTGGCACATTGTTTATTTCTGCCTTTACTTCCAGCGGCCGCCCACCTTTCCTTTGCCATGGCCCTTTTTACTGAAGAAGAATAAGGAGAGCAAACGGTAAATAAAAACCGCTAGGACAGGGAGAAATGAAACATTAAATTGCTGACTGGTGAGATTGTTGTATAAAAGTAACAACTCACAATTTTTGAGCATGTTGGATTCTGTTCAGTAACACGGTGATCTGCAAGATGCATATAGAGACATAGATAACAATCATACATTTTTATCTTTATTATGTTATCTTTATGCTTTTATGAACAAGAATTAAGCCTATAGTGTTATATGTATCATATTTCTTACATTAATTTCGGAGACCTCTGCACAACCCACATAATCAACATTTTTCAAAACATCTGATTCATGCAATTAAAAAAAAAAAAAATGAAATGAAAAAAATAGCCAATAAACACTTCAAGAAACTTGTCTGTTCTTTTATATGTTGGCTTCACAATGCAATCGATAAACATAAGTAAACATCATTATTCACCTGTGTGATGATTGTAACACAATTAATGATTACATCTGCAGCATCTCATTTACCAAGTAAAATAGTGGCTGACATGTCTTTAGTAGCATATTGATTCATATGTGAATTTCAAACTGATTCTGGAAATAGAAAGAATCTTTGAGTCTGAAAAGACAAACCAATGTCGAGGTGCCTTCATTCTATCTAATGAGCAACAGGGGCTGACACTCCCCTGTGGTTGTAAAAACAAATGAAGAAATTACTATATTTAAAACTGGAATTTTTTTTTTTTTTTTTTTTTTGCCATTTTCCTAATAGATATATGGTCTCAGTGGCTCAGTCAGCACAATTGTAATTTACTGATCTATGGTTCCAGTCAAAGTAAATTAGATAATAGAGTTGGGTATATGTCACTGTGTGGGTGCAACAAGTTGTAATACAGTCATGCATGAGATTAAAATTTACAATCCCAATTCCAAAAGTTGGGATGCTGTATAAAATATAAACAAAATGGAATTATTTAAATATCTTTAAAAAAAAAAAAAAACCCACATACTTCGCTCATATTAGAAAACATAAAACATGACAGATGCTGAAACTGTGACATTTTACCACTTAATGGAAAATATTAGCTCATTTGACCAACACATTTCAAAGCAGCTGGAACAGAGGAAACAAAAGGCTGGAAAATGAATTGGTGCAAATCAAAAACAAATGGAAGAGCATTTGACAATTAATCAGGTGAACTGGGAAGAGGTCATTAACATGACTGGGTATAAACGGAGCATTTCAGAGAAGCAGAACCTCTCAGATATAAAGTTAAGGAAAAAAACTGTGGAAATTTAAAAAATGTTCTTTGTAACACAGATTTTTAAGATCCCACCATCTACGGTATATAATACCATCAAAAGATTCAGAGAATCAGGAGGAGTGTCAAAGCTCCGCTAAAATGGTCTGAGACAAAATAGAAAAATGTTTTGTGCTCAGATGAATCAAATTTTGAAATTGTTTTTAGGAGCCATTGAGGCTGAGGTCCTGCTAATTAAAGAGAAGAGGGTCGATCCAGCTTGTTATCAGCAGACAGTTCAAAGATGCTTTGTTCCAACTTTTTCAGGATCTGCTGTTGTCATCAAAGTCAACATGTACTAATATTTTCCTTGAAACGGTAAAATGGCTTACTTTCAACATCTGATATCTTCTTTATGCTCTACTGGGAATAAATTATGGAGTTATGAGATTTGCAAATCATTGCACTCTGTTTTTATGGCTTTATTTACGTTTTACACAGTGTCCCACCTTTTTTGGAAGATAGGTTGTTATTTTTTTATTTAATGCAAGATTGTAATAAGCATAATAACATTTATCCAATGAGTAGATGGTAAAGAATGTTGCTTGAGAATGAATTTGATATTTGCTTATAGTGTTACCTTTCTGTTCAAGGTATATGACGAACGCAGCAACTGTGACATTATCCATTCCTAGATGGATTGCTTTGTATACTAAACTTTATGTCAAATAGATTATTTGAATGAGAATAATGTTGATATCAAGAATTGAAATGGATGAGAGTCATTTAACTGATGAACTGACCTCATATTTCTGGTGTTTCATATGTTCGATGAAGTCAAACTTCTCAGATTCCAGTTGGTAGATCCAGTTCCACATCTCCTGGGCCCGTTGTCTTAGTAACGCAGAGAAAGAAAGACATTTTTTAATTATGGGGTTTTCTGTGTTTCCACTCCTACCTGGCAAACTAAGTGAGCCTTAGCTTGGGTTCCAATGGCGTAATAAAAACATTAGCAAAGTTGAAGCCAAACAGGTGCCTTGCAGTCCAATAAAATAGATGGCTGCTAACTGCTACTTTCAAAAATATGAGGTAATAAGAGGTCAACTCATAATAACAATAAAAAAATAATTCAAATAGAACATACAGTGGGGGAAAAAGGTTTTTAGTCAGCCTCTGATTGTGTAAGTTCTCCTTAGAAAGATGAGAGGTCTGTAATTTTCATCATAGGTACACTTCAACTAAATTATAGAAATACAGGAAAGTAGGATGGTTTCATAATATAAGTGACAGTTTACTGCAATAAAATTGAAAAATGCTCACCTGAGTCCGTCCTCTCTCATATTGTCAGTGCCCAGAGGCTGCCGTCTCTCAGCCAGAGTCTTTTTTTTGATCTCCCTGCCTGTCAGTCTCTTTCCCTTCCTCGACTCAGCCTGTAGCAGAACACAAAACCCACACTTACTTTTGACATCATGATCCTCTTATGTTCATCATGCCAATAACATGCCAACAACATGCACCTGACCTTGGCTAGGAAGCCTCCAAAGTTTGCTCCCATGTTAGACAACACCTTCTTCTTTTTGGCGTCATCATCAGCTTTCCTTTTAGCCTCCTCTTCTTCTTTTCTTTGACGTTCCTCCTGCCAGATGGAAGGAAAAAAGTGAATAAAGAATGTTTAAATACTCAATTACTTTTCTGAATTAGTAGGAGACATTTAAAGGACTTAAGAGGGTTTTGTGTATGCCTCAAAACAGAAAAAAGTAGACCTAATGGTTTCACAAAGCACGATCCAGTAAAGTTCATTTAATTAAACATGTAGATTTCATTATGCGATTTGTCAAACCAGTATTCATATTATTCTTTTTATTTGACTAAAAGAAGTATAATACATAAACGTGATGTAGAAAGGTAATTCTTGTAAGAGATTTTAATGAGATGCAGCCAAATATTACCATCTGCATCGATCCGTGTGAACTGTAGTTGGCTGGTAAATGGTAACTTGTTTACTCTAAAATGTAGAGTGCGTTTGTGTGTGGAGATGTGTGCATGTTTGTTACCGCAATTCTGATCTGTCTGTCTTTTTCCTTCTCTGTTCTAACCCTCTGGATTTCAGCTCTCTCTGACCGACGCCGCTCCTGTGGAAAGCATTTACGGTTAAGTGCATTAAGTCTCATTTATATTGGCACACTTATTATAAATCTTGATAGAAAGTATTATATTGATATCAAACTCACAATTCGTTCCTTGAGGTAAATAAGTTCTTCCTCATCTTTCTTTCTCTGTTCAAAATGTACGTCAATGAGAGTATGTAGCTCCAGTAAGTCCTTCTCCATGCGCTTTCTGTGGATGTCCTGTGTGTTTTTAAAAGTCATATATTAGAAGATGATCTCAGATAGATCTCAGCAGCTGGACTGGAGGATGGAGTGATGACAATGGATTTATGAGATTATAATTCATTTTCTGCCATTCTTGCCTCTGATTTAGTTAATAACACTTTAGCTTACATCAAAATCCACTCTTTCTCCCTCAGGAATTTTTGGGGGAGCAAGTTGGGGCACCATAGGCCTGGTGAAAAGAAAACCAAACTTTGGTCTCAACAAATGTGAAACTGTAAATGAGAAATTATTATGTCTGGTCTGAAGACAATGGGGCATACTTAGGCTTGGGACGCTCCTCCTCTGCAGGGAAGAGATAAAAACGAGAGAAAAAAACATCAGTTTAAGAGTTTCGACATTTTCCACAAATACACAGGACTGGATATTTTAGTAAAATATTAAATAAGATCATTTACATTACTTAAAGCACAACAGGGAATGCAACAATAAACAGCTTTTTTATTAATGACAAAAGTGCGAAGACATTTTTTATATTCTTCCTCACTCATTTTGCGTTACCCTGAACTTCTAAGACTGCTCTGAAATACTTTACCAGAAATAAAGGATTTCTTTAATATTCTGTTCTTGCAGAGTCTGTACCAGTTTGTTGTTGGTGAAGCGAGGGCTGAACCAAAATGCAAAACTCACTTTTTACCAATCTGTTGATCTTTTAATTTCCACCTATTTGGATACAACCTGCAAACTGTAAAGCAGCAGTTCTACTTGGAGTAGAACTACTTTTCCTTCACCTGGAAACGATCTGGTATCTGGAATGCCTGGTGTAATACTGAAGGAGCTGGTGACCAGACAGATTTCTGGGCCTTGATGCTGACCTCACAACCCAAATTCAGATCAGTAGAAGTTAATGAATGGATGGATGGATGGATGGATGATGGATGGATGGATGGATGGATGGATGAAAAGTAATAAGAAAAAAAATTCTCACCTTCTTGCTGGGCATCTTGATCTGATGGACCAGCCACATAAAAGCATATACATAATGTATATACATTATGAATATATATATATATGTAGTCATTATTTATGGGCATGATGTCAAAACAAGGCACAAATTTGAAAAGATAAAGTGACAAGACAAGAGAAGACAGAAATTATAAAATCATGAATGTAGATATGAGTAAGTTTGAAAAGTGATGGAGAGAGTTACATACATCAAGAGATAAGAATGAGTTGATATAATGAAGGGGAAGCATAAAGGAAATAAAGGAGAATAACGAAAAAAGTTGATATAAACATAATAAAAAGCATGATATTAAAAATAAAAATGAGAAAAGATGGTGCAACATAACCAAAAGTTAAAATTCATTCTGTAGAAGAAGCAAGATTAAAGAAATTGTTCTACATTTGGAAAACATTTTTCTATTTTTTAACAAATAGAGGGCTTTATTTAACATTAGTCAGGCATACATGAAGAGAGTTTCTAACTATCACAGTTGTGAAGGTACTGCTTATTAGCAACCCTCTTGTGTTTGCTTTGCTAATCTATCAGGGTGTTGACCAACGTTTTCACTCAGGAAATATAAGAGTTGTCCATAGAGCGCTGCCGAAGACCCACCAGTAACACTCTTTCAGTCTTGAATACACAAGAATATATATTGCATGGACAACTTAGTATAATAATCTATGCAAGGGGGAGCCAGGCATCAGATCAGTGGGGGGGGGGGGGGGGGGTCTCTCCCCAGCATCCTGAGGCTGAACGGTAAGCGAAGCTGGATTGATGGGTTACAGCTCCCAGTACCCCGATCACTGTTGGCACCACTGCTGCCTTCACTCTCCACATTTTTTCCAGCTCTTCCTTTAGCCCTTTTTATTGAGCTATAAAGAAATAAACTGGTCCTCTTTTTTATTTTAGAGCTCTTTAGCTGCTTTTCTTTGGTCCATTGGGGACACCTTAACAACAGAAAGAAAGATACAATCTAGTACTAGTATTCATCTAGATTCACGTATGTGTTCGCACACAAGATATCTGATAATGAGTCTCTCTCTGAGGACACTGACAGTTTCTGTATGTTTACAAAGCAAATGTTTCTTTTCTTTTCACCAATAAGATGATAACAGCAGTCTGTCAAAAATAATAAACTGGGAAACACCAAAACTTTCATATGGATCGGAGAAACTGGAGAACTGTTTTAAATGTTTTGGCGAATGTGTTTTTGTGAAAATCATTATAGTTGTAGTTATATGTAATGTGGATTATGATGTGGATTTAATGGAAAGCACTTTGGTCACCTTGTGTGTTGTAAATGGCTCCACAAATAAAAGTTAGTTGATTGATATATGATCATTATAGTTTCTTTATAACAAATTCTATAATCAATACTGTACAGTCATGGAAATATGGACAAATATGACATTCAATTAAGTCCTAACTGGATAATTACATCTCTGCAGATGGAAAAGTTTAGTGTCAAATCAATTTAGTACAAAATCTCTGATTCAGGTGTAGCTTTAAGTCTCCGTCCTCTTTCCTCGACTCCAGGAATATTTTAAAGACATCACTTGTAACGTTGATTCTATGTGTTATTGAAAGTGATGACTGTGATGTGGTTTCATCTTACCTTGATACTCCTGCTGCTCTAAAGGTTCAAACCAGCACAGTAAAACCCAACGGGAAAAAAAAAAGGATAAATGGCAATTGAGTGATGTGAATAACTTGCAGGTTTTCTGGCAGCATCTTATGTAACAAGGATTGACATGCATCATCTTTAACATCTTTCTTTTCCTCTTCAGACCTTACCCCCTCCATCTTCTTCTGCTTCTTCAGTCTCCTCTTGCAGGTCAGGGTCCACATCCTGCTCCTCTTCAAGGTCTGAGAAGAAATTCATGGAAAAATAACAAGACGAAATACAAGTACTACACTTTAGATATACTTGTTCTGGAGAAACAAGGTGAGACAAATATGAACGCATACACTTACCCTCCGCTTGCTCTCTGCAGAGAAGAGGGAAAGAAACAGAGCAGCATATTGCACATCAGTGTTCATCAATTTTATGGACTTATAGTAGAAGTGCTGATGGGTGGCAAAAAGTAACTTATATACTGAGACTAGTTTTTTTCCACTTACTCATATTCCTCTTCTATATCTGACATGGCTGGAATTAAAAGAAACAAATAACAGTCAAATAAAGACAGAGCCAGTGTGAGACATAATTTTCAGTTTGAGGTCTTTTAATTTCTGACAGAACGCTTTCAGGGGTTGTCTATGAGAAATTCCTGTAATGCTGGCATGATGATGATAATAATAATAATGTGAAATGAACTGAATCACACATGCATGTAATGCATAGGTGATCTGCACCCTTATATCCTGCATCAAGACTAAATCAATCAATCAAACTTTATTTATATAGCACTTTTCACACATTAAAAATGCAACACAAAATGCTTCACAAAATAAAATAAAACAAAACAAGATCACAACAGATAATACAAAACCCGTCTCTCTCTCTCTCACTCATACACCGCACACACATGCACACTCACAGCACAAAGTAAATAGTGCAGTAACATGGCAGGATTTATCATTTCATTAAGACCTCAGGAAATTCTCATCTTTAACTTTTCCTGGACAGCATTTTATACTTTACCAATGCTGCAGAGTCATTTTTATTTTCATTCTAATAATTTACATACTGCAATTTACATAATTGACAGATTCTCATTGTAGTTATCTGTAGTTAAAGTCCTGTCACCCATGCAGTTATGTTTCACTTCTGTGATGATGATCTTCTTTCCACTATACTTCGTGTCGTTTGCAATCTATGTCCTTTTTACGATATGTAGTGCTTAATTCAATTTTTTTTTCTTTTATGATAATAACAGTTTCTCCGTTGTGAGGATTCTGTACTGCACCCTTGGAGTCATGTTGGCTGGGCCCCCAGTTCTAAGAAGGGTAGCCACAATATTAAATGCTCTCTATTTATAGACAGTATCTGTAATTGTGGATGGATAGGTGTCTAAAGGGCTTAATATTACTTTGCATCCCTGTCTAGCTTTCTGAAAGTCAACTACTCTTAATCATGTTTTCAGAGATCTGCTTATTGCAAAGCACGGTTCATGTGAAGCAAATACTTCTTATGATCAGCAAACTTATGATCAGCAAATTCCAGGTGTGCAAACTACTGTCTAACTGGCTGTCATTTTACCTCACATTTGTCAAGTATTTGAGTAAATGAGCTCTATTACTCTTTCTCACCATCCCTGTAACTGTTCTTGCAACATTATATATATATTTGTTACTTTTGAATACAATCCCACTGATGCCTTTAACTACAAAATGAAAAATTATAATGCTAAATGAATATTGCTGACAATGAAATGACTGTCAAGTGAAACTATCTTATAGGCTTCTAGACAGAAATGAGTCGTCCTCACAAAACCACAGGTGGCCATACTTCCTGTTCTGCTGCGATTAATCACTTTGGAGACAGAGAAACACAAAGAGGTGGTTTTGGCTATAAATTGTCCTTGTGAGCTGCCATTGTTCTGACATAAAACCTCACAGATAGACATTCCCTGTGGGGGTGGGCTGCTGACACCTTCCTGGCTGGTGATGAGGGCGAGATTGATGAAGTGTCAACAGGTGAGAATGTGAGAGGGAGGTCAAACACAGAGACTAGAGAAGGTTGGATTTCACTCACTTTCTAGATTTGCTCCACACCCCCTCCACCTTTGTCTTCAATCATACTGGCTGCCTGTGTCCCAAGTTGTCTGTCAGTTTTGGGAGCTTGAAATGGTCTTAACTCAGTATAATGATTAATATTTTGTTATGATGCAACTCCCGCTTTTCAACTGACAGTTTATTATGAGCTTTGTTGGGGTGCATTGATTAAATTTTACATTTCACACTTTTGTCCCCAAACCTACAGTATATAAAAAAAAAAAAAACATAATAAAATCTTTTTTTTTAGGATGAAGTATTTCTCATATCTCTAAAATACCTCATCTTTCCATCTTTGTTTACCTTCTCTCTTTCTATCATCAGGCAGAATTTAGAGTGGCCTTGTGACTTAATGCACAGCTGAATTTTCTCTGAAGCGGTTAGAGCTGCTGAAAGCTTGCCTCCGTTTACTGCTGTGCCAATTGTTGTGCCAGATCCAAATGCCTGGCATTGCACAGCTTTCAGCAGACACTTTCAAACGCTCCATATGCTGCCAGAGATCCTCCCTTTCTATGTGTACTGAGGGACACATGAAAAGTAACTGGTTTCAACTTTCAAGACAAAAAAGTACAATGTAGATGTTTTATATTATTGTGTTCTGTGATATTAAACACTGGATAAAAGAAAAAGCATGATGTTTTTTCATCTCTAGATGAGATGATTGACACCAGAGGTTTAATAAAGCAGTATGTTAGCTTAACTTAACACAAAAAAAATCTGAAGAGTCCAAAATTGAATGTGTGCAACTAAGAAATTGGGTGACTCCAGTCTGTGAAAACAATCATATTTTTTACGTTTACTTTTCTACCAAATTTAGGATTAGGATAAGAAGTTATAACACCATCATCTTATATTAAAGGGTACATAGATTTTGGTGAAATTACATTGACCTGCCACATGAATATGTAGTTTTTCAAACTCATAAGTCAAAGCTACAAATCTAATTAACTGTTCTATGATTTTAGCTCATTTTATGATCCGCTTGGGATAATTATTGAGAATTTAAGAACTAAAGGGCCCAAGAAGAGTCAATACTGAAGGTATGTTAGGCTACACAAACATGACTCCCAATATTTTTCTGAAGTGGCTCTATATTTGCTGGGAAATGGATCCAAGCAGCATCCTATCCATTCCCTTTCGTTTATGAGCATTACTCTTTTCAGGAGGCAGTTAGACCCTATCCCAGCTGTCACTGTGTAGGAGGACGGGTTACTTCTGAGCCCCACACAGAAACGAGTGAGGCAAACAACCATGCACAGAACCAAACGCCAATAAATCTAATGTACAGTTCATGTTTTGAAGTGCGGCTGGAAGCTGGAGCATGCAAAGGAAACCCCCGCAGGCACAGTGAGAACATGTAAACTCCTCCCAGCATTTGAACAATAAATTGTTTTATAGCTGTGATGAAATAAGGTGCTAACCACCACACAACTGAGCAACAGTAAATAGCAAACATGCAATTAAATGTTATTGATCACTGATTCACAGTGAAGACACATTAAATAAAAAAATACACTTTAAAAAATTATTGCAAGTATTAGCAAAGACGAAATTATAAGCTACAGTAATGTGCCAGTTTTAGAAGAACTAGTGAGTGGGATCACCTTAGGGCAAAGCCACACTACCTTTTTTCAGTTTTCCCATGAAGTTAACTGCCTGCTTCATGGTAACTTTGTGTATACTGTACAGGCATAGAAGTTGGGTTTTCTTTTTAAATCTGAATCAAAGAAAAATAATTATATTTGATCACTTTTTTTGTCGAGAAAAAGTTCCACCTTGATATAGAGTACAGAATTAAGTCTTTGGCACCCCCAGTCTTGTCTTTTCAAAGTTTAAGGGGCCATCCAAAATTATTTTTCAGTCTCTTTATTAAGCTACAAACAGAAAATAGAGTGTTAATATCACAGACAGACTGATTAATCAGTTGGTTGACTAATTAGTTGGCTTATTAATGGCCATGTTTTAATAATCATGATCAGCCAAAGGACAAACCCATATCGGCAGATCTAAAGATGATATGTACACTAAATAAAACCACACATTGTTCAGAACAAAACGACTCTACAAGCAGGTCGGTGTTTAATGTGAACTCAGAGCCAAGCCCAAGCAAGCTCTTTTTAAATGACAGCAGAAAATTTTGTCATTTCTAGTTTAGAGGGCTCCCCTCTCGGCATGGAGGTAAATTCACTGTTATGACACTGACACTGACACTGATTTACTCTTGTCTGATGTCTTGTTCAGTTGCTCTCTCTTTTATTCTGCTCTGCCATCACCTCCACTGTAGGTGTGTGAGCTAGTTTTTTTCATTGCAGATGTGTGATATTATGCTACCATAAGCTGTTGTCATAAGAAATGACCAGGATGGCTTTCCAAAATTACTTTGGGTGGTCTCTGGCAATAGTTGGGACAGGAGACCATGAGAGCTAGACAACGCTTCCAAAAAGTTATCCAATGTTCCTTTAAGCTGAACTAAAACTGACATTTTAACATGAAAAGAAAAAAAAAAAACTCCTTTAGTGCTGCTTAAAGGAGACCATCCAATACAGATGTTTGCAATAATATTAATTAGGGTTCCGTTATATTTGGGTTTAAGATAGTCAGGTTCCTGTATTTTTAGTTTGTACCTTAAAAAGACTGGGAAATTAAGATGGATTCACACTGTGATAAAAAAATAAGACTTAGACTTTTGCACCCTTCTGTATATTATTCTCAGAATGGGAGTGCAAGAAAAAATATCTTTAAATAAAGGCATCAAGGATGGAGAGGCATTGGGCAGAGAAATAAAAAGGATGCCTGAGAGGTGCACATGTCAGCACCTCTTCAGAACAATGGGACACAGCCCACTGGAGCTAAATTAAGGCAGAGAGAAGGGATTTAAAAAAAAAAAAAAAAAGAACAGGGGATTTGGGAGAAGACATGTAACAGTAGGGCACCATAGGCCTGAGAAGTCAAGAACAATAGATGTACCAGGACATCAGTTGAATGAGAGCACAACAATGGGTCTACCTCATTATTTTCATGGTCAGCTATTATATGCCATTATTGGGTTCAAGAGAACAAAAGATAGGGATAGCAAAATGAATTACAGGAATAATCAGCTGCGTGAGGCTGTTGTGATCTGTAACTCTTAGTTAACAAAGTCATGTGATCTTGCATGTCCAAAACAATATTCTACATTACACTTGAAAAAACCAATACAACTAGCACCTGACCAAATGTTGACATCAAAAGGTTAATCAATTTTGACTTAATAATCAGAAAATTTGACCTATTCATTGCTGAAATTTCAACTGACAGTTGAGTATTGTTGAGGTGAGATGGCAGTATTTGGAGAGGCAGAAAAAAAACCTCAAATTAAAATTGAATGATAATTACAGTCCATTTAATCATGCTGACACACCTGGAAACTGACAGTTCTTTTTCCTCATTTTCCATTTCATTCTACTGTTATCATCGAGAAAAATCAGACAGGTTGATTAAAAGCCAGACATACCTGTTTGAGGGATGGATATCAAGTGACAGAGAGACAAACAGAATGGCCGATGTAGAAAGACATGGCGAGTTTTATACTAAGAGGTGGAGGGGCATGATGCGTGTGCATGTAAAAGTGACTGAATGACTATGTGCGTATGCATGCTGTGGAATTACTCTGAGTCTGAGCATACAATACAAGAATAACTGCAAGTCCTTGTAGATATGTGCATGTGTGTGTGTGTGGTTAGGGCTGGGGGCCACAGGCGGATTAAACAGAGGCAGAAAGACGAGCACTTCGCAGGATTAGGGAGAACAGAGAGATGACCTCACTGGACAAATGGAAGGGTGCCACGGGGCAGGTGGAGAAGGGGTGAAATGATAAAGAAGGCCAATGTGATGGATGGAGGGAGATAACATGGCAGCAAAAAGATAGAAGAAGAAGGGAATTTTGGAGATGATATGTATTTTTCCCTTCATTCACTGCATCATTCTGTCTTTTGCAAGACAGAGGCATTTAAAGCAGCACAAGACTTATTTTCATGATAAATTATGAATTTCCATTTCATCTGATGGAGTATTTGCAAACTTTTCAGACACAACATCCACCTCCGGACCCTGCTTTTTCCACAAACCAGCTAAAATAACTCCTATTCAATTCAATTCAATTCAATTTTATTTGTATAGTGTCTATTACAATGCAAGTTGTCTCTAGGCTCTCTGGGCGTGCAGGACAGGACAGCACAAAAAACTACAGCAACAGTGAAGTGCTGATACATTTATATGTTCCTAATTAGCTAGAAATATAATCAAATAAAAATCCTTTTATTGTCATTATACAGGAGTACAATGAGATTAAAAAAATTATCTATGGATACAGCGGAATTAAGAAAGGTAAAGGTGGGATGAGAAGAGAGTTGTGGACACCACTCAGTGGATCATGTTGGTGTCTCCCTGCAGTGTTGACCTATAGCAGCATAGCTATGATGAGGTTATGTGTCAGACCAGCCTGCTCTAGTCTTGTCTTCAGCCATTCCTATAACTGTAGCCATGACTATCGACCCTTACACACTATTATTGAGACTAACTGTAGGCTTTACTAAACAGAAATGTTTTCAATTTAGTTTTAAAGGTGGAGATGGCGTCAGCCTCCTGAACTCAAATTGGTAGCTGGTTCCATAGTAAAGGTGCCTGGTTAGTAGAAGGCCCATCCTCCAAATCTACTTTTGGATATTCTAGGAACGACGAGTAAACCTGCACTATGAAAGCAGAGAGCTCTATGACGAGCATGAAGCGGTATCAGGTCTTGTAAATAACGAGGAGCTTGGCTGTTAAGGGCCTTATATGTGAGAAGCAGAATTTTCATTTTCCCCTCGCTGCTGCATTTTGGATCAGTTGAAAGGTGTTCACCAAATTTTTCAGACATCCTGCTAACAACGCATTACAATAATCCAGTCTAGAACTGACAAACACATGGATTAGTTTCTGGTTTCTTCTCAACATACTTTTTAGGGGTGTTTTTGTGTCTTCCTTTAGAAAATGCTGACTAATGGGGGATTAGTAAGTGGGCTGGTTTAGTCTCAGGTCCAGGCCATACACAGGTCATGAATAGGTCATTAGCTGTAGACCAGGTCAAAAGTAATAAAAGTCTGTAAGGGAAGTTAATTTTTCCATAACAGTCATGTGTCTGGCTTGCTAGTACTTTTTTTCCCCTAGACTTTTCGATATAAATGGAAGGTTGGATATTGATCTATAATTTGCTAAAATGTCTGGATCAAGAGGTGGTTTCTTCAGCAAAGGTTTTATTACTGCAACTTTAAAACCTTGTGGTACATATCCTGATTTTAGAGATAGGTTAATCTGATACAATATTGATGTACCAACAAAAGACATGACCCCGATCGTATCTTATGACAACTGCTTATTGCTTCAAAATTGCTTCAACTGAGAATATCCACAGACTTCACAGCACTACATCACATAGCAATAATGGTGAAGCTAGCTCACAGAGTGAGGTGGAAAGATTTATTATCTCTGTTTCAGCCTCTGAAAGACTGAGGATTCTGAGTAAGATCAACAATCAACCTTAAATAACAAGACTAAGCGATGGCTGGATTTCAATGTATTTGTTCTCCATTTGCATGCAAAAGAGGTCAGATCTGCACCTCAGCAGGAGATTGCAAGAAATGACAACGAGACATCAATGAATTAAGAAAATATATCAATAAATAAGATATCCAGGTCAGTAACTTAGGTAATATTTCTCACTCTTAACTCTTACCTCTTCATTTTTAAGTATAGGCTACCTTTACTCACACAATTAATGGTATATTTTGTTATTCTTAATCAAATAAAACATTTAAGTACTTTAGCTGTTGCTTCCCTTTAGCTCTCGTTTCTTAAGTTAACTACATGACAGTTGAAAATCAATTGTTATTCCAGTATGTCTTTCAGTGGTTTAGATTTGTTGGGTACTTTTACATCACAGGTCCAGATAAGAATTACGCAGCTTACCTTTATCTCCACACAACTTCACATCATGCTGCAGTAACACGAGTTTCTTACACATATCAATTTTCTGAAGGGCATAATTTCACATTCCAGCTTCTTATTTCAGAAGAGCATATTGCGTTTGATACCCCTTAAAGTGAGCATTTTCAATCTCTAAGCATAGTCATGCAGAGAACTGGGGCAGGAAGCATAACTGGCTCCTTCTTTCCATTTTTGGTTACATTTAACAACAAAGTATCAATATAGGTCACTTAACATAAGTAAATTTAGGAGAAAAAAAATTATTTGTTCAATGGCTTTAAACCAAGTAAAATAAAAGAAAGATTTCCCATTTACATTGTAAGCTTTTGTAAGGTGGTATTTAGTAGATCAACTCAGTGGGACTTTGTCAGCCACAAAGCAGCCCCTACTTTAAGGCAGTTTTAGAATATTGTAAAATTATTTTTGACTTAATATTCACAAGGTAGATGCCCTAAAAAAATAAAAGTCTGTTGAGCAGATCTAGATTGTTAACAATAGAGGACAGACACAACGGAGGGCCAAGGCTGGGGTACAGCAACAGGCAGATGGATGACCTGAGTAGATCCAGAAATAGAGGAGAAATGTTTCCAGTACGGACAGAGCTCACACTGAAAGAATCAGTGGCAACAGCGATTGTAACATATACTATCACAGTTGTTAGGTGCACAGCGATTAGGCGTGACCTTGTATTGTGCCCATCACATTCTGAAAGCAATTCTATTAAAGAGCTAAAATGCTGATGTAGACTCTCAGTCATCCAGGTCCATTCAAATTCAAATTTAAAATTCAAAATATGTTGTTCATCCCTGGAGGGAAATTAAATTAAAATTATTGGTCCTGTTAACTCTCAAAGGTTTGTAAAATCAGTTGTCAGTTCAAGGCTGAATTGACAAAGCCTTCTGAAGTTCTGGGAGGTTAAACGTCTTCAACAACAAAGAAAAAGAAGTTCAACAGCCTTGATTTAAACCTTTAAGAATAGAACTAAAACAATGTCTTCCTACTCAGCTATCGCTGTGGATATACAGTTGACTGAATAACAGTTTTAAAACACTTAAAGGCTTGAGTGCATCTTAAATAAAACCACAACTTTGACGTAGGATATGGGATGGTAAACTGCAACCATTAAATATAAGGAAAGGAAAATGCAGAGCACAGACCTTTACTACTTGAACTGGACTAAACAAACAACTAAACAAAACTGGCAAGGGGGCAACAAATGGTTGAGAAAACAAAACATTTTAAAAAGATTTAGCTGGGAAAACATCTAGCAGCTAATAAGTTAATTGATATCAGGTCTGAACCATGATCAGAGGGAAGTCTTACAGAGGCGGAAGTCTCTCAGAATTAAAGATAAACAGAGGCTTTCCAGTCTGTGAAAGTATGTAAAAAGATTGTGGAATACTTTTAAAACAATGTTCCTCAACATCAAATTGCATAGGCTTTGCAAATCTAATCATCTACAGCGCATAACATCATCAAAAGATTCAGAGAAACTGGAGACATCTCTGTACGTCAGGGACAAGGCTGAAGACCTTTATTGGATGTCCGTGGTGTTTGGGTGTCAAACGACAATGCATCACTCATCAGCATGACTGTCAATGACATTACTAAATGGGCCCAGAAATACTTCCAGAACCCACTGTCAGTAAACATAATCTGCCGTACCATCTGCAGATGCCAACTAAAGCTCAATCATGCAAGAAGGATGCCATATTTGAACTTGGTCCAGAAGAGCTGTGGGCCAACAAAAAGGACTGTTTCAAAGTGAGAAAATCTTCTATGGTCAGATGAGTCCAAATGTGACATTTTTGTTGGTAATCATGGATGCTCAGTTCAAAAGCCAGCATCTCTGATGGTTTGGGGACCCAGGAGTAAATACGGTATGGGCAGCTTGCATGTTTTGGAAGGAACTATGAATGCTAAAGGGTATATAAAGGTTTTGGAGCAACATATGCCCCTCTCCAGATGACATCTATTTCAGGGAAGGCCTTAGGTATTTCAGCAGGACAATGCTGAAGCACATACTGCACCTATTTCAACAGCATGGCTTTGTTGGAGAAGAGTCCGGTTCCTGAATTGGCCTGCCTACAGTCCAGATCTTTCACTCACAGAGAACATCTGGAGCATCATTAAACAAAAAATAAAGACGAACACGAACTCTTCAGCAACTGGAAAGCTACAGTATATCAGAAGCAGCAAGAATAGGATCAAATTCCAACAACAAAACTCCAGGAACTCATAGCTTTGATGCCCAGACGTCTTCAAACTGTTTTGAAGAGAACAGAAGATGCTCCACCATGGTAAACATGCCCCTGTTCCAACTATTGTGAGACCTGTAGCAGGACTCAAATTTGAAATGAGCTTATTTTGTGTATAAAGTTATAAAAAAATTCCCAGTATATTATCTATGTTCTGTTCTGAATAAAATATTGGGTCATGTGATTTGAAGTCTTTTAGTTTTCATTTTGCTAAAATAAAAAAAAACGTCCCAACATGAAACAAATTAAATTTCTTCTTGGAGTTGTTCACATGCAGTATCATAAATCCCGTGGCTTGGCTGGATCTGAAAAAGAGAATAGGCATCCTTTTCCCAATTCTCTTGGCTTATTAGTCTACTTAATGCTGATACATGGCCTTCCTATTTTCATGCAACCCTCTATCCATCCATCCATCCATCCACTTCAGAGTACAGAAAAAGAGAATCCATCCATTATCTAGTATACCCACTTAATCCTATGCAGGGTCTCGGGGATCTGCTGGAGTCTATCCCAGCTCTCTTCAGGTGGAAGGCAGGGGTACACCCTGGACAGGTCACCAGTCCATCACAGGGTCACATACAGACGAACAACCACACACACTCACAATTACTCCTACGGGCAATTAAGAACCACCATATAACCTGACATGCATGTCTTTGGACTGTAGGAGGAAGCTGGAGTACCTGGAGGAAACCCATGCAAGCACAGGGAGAACATGCAAACTCCACACCACCTTCTTGCTGTGAGGCAACACTGCTGCCCCCATGTTAGGCTAATATGTCTTCATTTTTATTTATTGTGACAAGGGAGATCTGGGCTAAACACACAATCACTCCTTTGGGCAATTTAGTCAGCAGTTAACCTCACGTGTGTTTTTGAATTAAAACCATCAACTTACACTTGTTCTGCCAGTCAGAAAAGAACAATGAGAAAAACATTTTTTTTTTTAAATTCCTCTCTCTCTCTCCCCTTTGCTCCTGGTCCACATCCATGTCTCCTCTTCAACTCATCGGGGATTTGGGGTCTCAATCTTGGTATTAATTGAAGTCTTGATCAGCTTCTCCCACTTCTAAATAACCTGCTGCTAAGGCTACTCATCATGGTTTAAAAAAAAAAAATAGCCAACATAATGAAGGAAATCCCACAAACAGCCCAGCAGCCAAAACACTATGAAAAGTAATTCAAAAATCAATGTTTGCAATGTAGAAAACTAAATTCAAAAACACTCAAAAAAAGATGCACAAAGCTTTTAGCTAACAAAGCTAAAAATAAATCTAGTACTGATATACTAGAATCTTAGTATTATTTACTTTCTTCATTTACCTTGGACAGGGGGACTTAAATCCTATGTGGTCTTGTTAGACTTGGAGCTGATGAATTTTGAGCAAATTCCTTTTACTGAAATTACAGCAACCTATTTGATTTGAAAATGGCAGACAAGTAGTCGTAGTGATGAATAGCAGGCTACACGGGAGAATATGGCAGCTATGGAGACATAATGCTGGAGAGGATCCAGTGCAAAAATTGTAAATCAAACAACCTGACTTATCTTAAAAACAAAAGAAAAAAGCTTCACATGGGGTTTTAATAACTGTTTATTTAAAAAATAAAATGAGGGTTCATTAAATGAGAGTTAATGGGGAATGAATAGATGTGGCTTTGTTGTTTTTTTATAATAAATAAATGACTGTTACTTCAGCAGTTTCATGAAGATACAACAGGCATCGTGACCGAGAGGATCTGAAAGAGAAAAAAAATGAAAGTGTGTAGTATGTTAAGAGACATGTTCATTATATCACATAATGTGCCTATCGATTGTGCCATAACAAATGTGATCAAGTTTTTTTTAATGACAATCTATACCTTACTCTTTTTCAAAGTAACCTGTTAATGACCTTAGATGACAAATTAGAAGAACTGTGAAATTCCCAGCATATATTTGCATCACTTTGTGCCCAGTTGGTGGTGACGCTGTTTCTGTGTGCAGAGTTGGTTTTATATACCTGCGTGCTCCTGTTGTACTGTGCAACACTATTCTCCTCGTTGATGAGGAAAGGGTGGAAGATGTCAAGATGGAAGAGAGAGGGGCGGGCTGTTAGCACTAGTCTGTCTTCCCCAACGTCCAGAATCAGAGAGCGAGATGATAGCTACACATAAGACAAGTTAAACCAGCTGAGACACTGTAACACTGGAGCACTGGCAGTTTTATCCATTTGGATTACATGATAACATGATATATAAAGCAGCCTGTCTGGCAGATGTTTAATGCCACATTTGGACTGCATGGGTTAGCTTTTAAAACCGTCTCTTGAACTGGCTCTAGAACAGCAATAAAAGAAGATATTTTTATTTTTGGTTTTACTGTGTCAATATATTTTTATGTGCCGTTTTATTTTATTGTATTCGTTAATCATATGTAAATATTTTTGACCCAAGCCTTCTCCAAACTTCTTCTGTTATCCGAGAAGCTTTTTCACTCTTACAGAAGTAAAAGCAAGGGGTGAAACTTCTCTGGGCACTATCATTATTAACTGGTCAACAACCGTGTGCTACTCTGTGTACCCTTGCAGCTGTAGTGAGAATCTGTGAACTATACCCAAACACTTTCAGGTTTTGTCCACATCAGTCTGTGTTGGTTTTAAAATTCCATTCTAAAATAAAAATGTGCACATTAGCGTTTTAACTCCATACTGGAAAATATCTCGTCACCACTTGTTGTTCTGTCTCCACTTGGTTAACTACACTGCTGAGGTTTGTCTGTATGTTATCTTCCTGTTAGGCTCATACGATAAACACACTGTGGATCAGCCAGTGGAGCAAATCATGAAGTGAATCTGTAGAACTAAGTTACCATTTTTAAAGAACTGTGGTTCTATCCATCCACATTCCACCACACGTCCCAACGTTTACTGACTGAAGCAGAGTCTGCAGAAGATATAATTTTTCCATTGTTGAAGGCCAAACTTACCTAAGTAATGTAACAAATGTTTCACATTTTAAAGTGAAAATGGGTTCTTGTTGATGAAGTTTTAGTTTCCGTTGCTGTTTATGACATGTTTCAATTCTTCCATTAAAGAGGTAAAGTTAGCCAATGACCCTGGATTTTTTTTTTTTTTTTGCTTAAGTGATGACTGCTGATGATGTAGCTTGTGAAAACTTTAAATGTTTTTTTAATGTCTAATTAATAGGAACCTTAAACAAGGATACTAAACTGTACCTCTCAGGAAGTCAGCGTCCTCACCAGACGATAGTCCATACATAAGAATTGTGCCCTTTTTGAAGTGGTGGTATAAGAATTAATTGAATTTTAATCATACCATTTTAATGTCTGAGATACTATTTGAATTATATGCACATTATAATTGTATAATATAATGCGAATGGAATTCTTTCATTGCTGATTCTAACAATATAAAAACATACCTAATATTGAGCTACAACCTATACTTAAAAAAAAAAACAACTAATTCTGGCATTTTCAGAATGGTAGAATTAACAGGCTGTGTTAAATGTAATGCTTTTAAAAATGTTGCTAGGGCTACTTAAATGAGTTAGAGTTACTTAAATCTTGCTAAACTAAAGGAACAGGACATAGTTGCTTCTCCTAACTGATCATCTGGCTCCACAGGTTCAATCTTCCAGACCTGAACGGGTATTTGTCCAACAGATCTGTCTAATACTAACCACAATTTAATGATGCAGTGTCAGTTTAGGGAGCAGTAACATTACAGTTTATGCAAAAAGTAGAGAAAATGTCAGAGATGAAAGATTATATTCAAGATGGCACATCTTACCACTCCAGGAAGTTTTATCTCAGCAACAAGGTACTCAGGCTCTCCAGTAGGAGGCTCCACCAGCAGTGTGAACTCAGGTCTACGGACAGATACAAAAGAATTATGCAAATGGTGAGGGCTATTTATTCATTAAAATACAAATTTAATTTCTAATTTTTCATTCAAGTCAATTCAATTACACTTTGTCAATCCTAAAAAGGGAAAATAGTTCTTGCAGAAGGTGTTATTATTGAAGTCTTTTCAATGATTCATTGTAGATGCTTATTGCTGTGGGCAGGATCTTCTGTAAAGGTCTGTGTTGCAGCAGACCTGAAGAAGCCTCTGACTGAGGACACAATATTATTGAGTTACTATGCTGTGAAGAGGATGCTCATGGCCGTCCATGATGTTTTTCATTTTATCAAGTATTCTTCTTTGCACAATGAGCTCCAGAACAGAGTTCGCCTTATTTGTTTGATCAATTTTACTGGATGCTGTGCTCCCTGAGGCAGGGGTCCCCAACCCCTGGTACCGAGCCACAGAGAAAAAAATAAATCACTTCCATTATTACCGTTTGATTTATTATCTGAGTTTAAATGAGGTTTTATTTTGAAAAATGACCACATTCTCTCCATGCCATCCATCTGTGACTTACTCTTGACGCGTGACAAGACTTTCAGACCTGCGTCTCCGTCACGTGTTACGTTTTAACCCCCCCGAAATGAGCAAAATGAATAAAAAAGAAACATCTTCGGAAAGTGTCTTTACGCGGAGAGGATGTTATCTAGAAAATACCAGTTTTTATGCCGATTCTATCATTTTATTTTGTTTTATTTATTTGCGACACCTTTTATAGACCGGTCCATGAAAATATTACCTGACATTAAACCGGTCCGTGGTGCAAAAAAGGTTGGAAACTACAGCCTTAAGGAATTTTCTTTGTTATGGTACTTTTCTTAACCTCCTGTTATGAGGAGTAACCATAGCAACAAGAGAGCTGTTCACAAGCAGGAGAATCTGACTGAGATTTCAAGAGCCCAAATTATACCCAGACTGGGACTCAAAAATGTTGAAGAGGAGACGTTGTAGATGTAGCGTATAAGGGAAGCAGAGGAATAAGCAGGTATAGATAATGGATGAATGTGAGGCGACATATGTATCATATATATCTACATGAGGTCTCACCTTTTAGGACTAACAGTAGAGTTCTGCCTGCAAGAAAAATGGAGAAAGTGGGGAGCTTTAACTTATTCAGAGTGGAAACTCACTTAAAAACCAAGTCACTCTCAAGTTAATGTTTTTACAGTTTACACAATTGTACACTTTTCAGTCCACGTTTTCTTAAGAATACACAACAATCTAATCACTTAAAATTTTAATCTAAGATGGCAATGTGTCAATCTGTTTCTTCCTATGACTTGATAACAAAACAATAACTCGCAGTAATCTCTAAATGTCCGTCTATTTTTTGTTAACTAATGCATTTAGAAAAAAGGGGACGAACTGAGGCTGCAGTTCTTGAATTACTGGTCTGCTCTTCGTCCGTATGTTTTGCTCACTGACAGACCCCAAGAACTTCCGGTTCTTCAGCATCTTCCAGTCTACACAAACACAAATATGAAATTCATCAGCTGCTTCCAGAAGAGTAAAAATGTTACACACACACAAAAAAAAATAATGAAAAAAACCCACCTCTGTTGAGTTCCAGATTATATTTGTTCTCTAAACCCTCTACAGACACCAGAATAAGAAATTGCAGGAATAAGGGATCTTTCTAAAGACACAATCACATATTTGAACATGACATGTTATATATTACACATGTGAGGATATTTCTTTCATTAGCATTTGATGAAGATAGACAAGGAAGATGAAATGTTAGGCTATGGATAATATGAAGATCAACATAGCAAACAAACATTAAAAAAAAGGAGAATACACAAATATTTTCACTTTTTAAAATTCTCTTCCTGTGAAGCTTTGCATATAGGTTAAAATTATAGCACACCTGGCACTTCTGGAAGAACTCCTGGTTGATGACAACATCATAAGCTGTACAACTGTGAGAGTCTAAAAGAGACAGAAATCACAAGAAGAGCTTTAATAATGAAGACTATGATCTTAAATCATAAGAGAGCTCTTACAATTTAAGATCATAGGGGCATTCAGACCATTGTCAAAGGTACAGTTTAATGGCTTCCTATCACTATAAACCAGCGATCACTGCTTTTTCCCCTAACCAACTTTCATTAACACAACATGAAAGACACAACAAGACAGGTCATTGAAGACAAGCCAAAGGCCAGAACACTGAGAAAACAAAGAATTGGTAGTGATAATATTCAAAGCTGAGTGTGGTCAGTAAGAGGTGTGACGAGGGTGTGTCCATGTGCAACATCTGCACTTAGTTCATATAGGGAATTACATACATGAACCAAAAACAAAGTAAAAGAAAAAGCTGAGAAGCTGAGCAGAATCATGGTAATGACAGCATAATCATCCCCACCAAAAAAGACCCCAAAAACAACACAGCATTCATGGATCTGGAGGAGATTTTTAGTCAGGACATGATTTATGTGCAAATCTGCTTAGAGACTTTTTAGAAGATTTCATGAGTGAGAACCAATATGTGTTTGCCAGAAGAGAACAGTTCACTTCTGATACTGTTTGCTCATACAGTGTTTATGTATTTGGTTACATACTGTTGTCTACTTCTGTGTGTGGCTCGCCGAGGCTCATGGGAACTCTAAAACCACTAGGATCTTCTGATTGAAGCAGCTGTACAAGCTCATCTCTGGACAATTCTGGTGGTGACGGAACCAGGTTTGACTGACAGATGTTGATGAAGACCTTCTCATTGCCCGGTTCTGTGAAAGTCTTCACACATATGCCTGTGAAGGGTGGAAAGTAGAAAGGAAGAGAGCAAAAACAAGAAAGAGAATCCACATACGCACAAGTATTAACTGTTAATGAAACAATTGTGCCCATCTCAAATGTTTAAATGTAATGGGAATGTATGTCTTTCAAATGTTGGAAAAGATCTGAGAGAAATAAAAAAAAGCTTACCAGGTTGAGGTCGGACTACTTTGAAGTCTGGAGTTTCGGTCTGCAGATTTCCCATTGTCTAGATAAATGACCAGCAGTTTGTACCAGTTATTCAATTGTGGCAGAAGCAGAAATAAAGTCCTTTTTATGTTTAAACAGGGAGCCCCTACACATTTACAAGACACAACATTCACATTAAAATTCCACCTCATTTTGTTTTGGTTTTTTTTTTCCTCTCTGCATTATATTTTTATGGTTAGTGCCATAACTGGGCAAAACCTATTAAAGACAGATATATATGCATTTTAATCTCCCAGCAGCTGTGAATTTACTTGTCTGTGGGTATGAGTGAGAGTGAATGTGTCAAATACATGCCCATCATCAAGAAGCAACAACATTTCACAAGAAAACAAAAACATTTAAATTAGGGATGCACCGAGAATTCGGCCACCGAAAATTTTCGGCCGAAAATGGCCCAAAAGTGCATTTTCGGTTTTCGGCCGAAAGACTTTTATCACCGAAACAACACGGCCGAAACAGGATGTTGTGATGACGAACAAAAACCGCGGCCAGCACGCGCTTGTCTGGAGAGGGGCCAACATGTCTGTGGTGTGGACGTATTTCAATATATCTGAGAAAGACCCACGGATAGCGATTTGTAAAACATGTAACGCTGAAATTTCAAGAGGGGGTGAATCTGCAACGAGTTTCTCCACGTCGGGTTTGATTTATCACCTGAAATCCAAACATCCCCATCGCCATTCTGAATATGAGAAGGCGGCGGCACAGAAAAGGAAAATCCCTCCGAGCGCACCCACTCCGTCTGTGGCGGACGTATTTGAAAAGGCAAGAAAGTTTTCCAGTGATGGTGCCAAGGCAAAGGGCATTACACAAAAAAATATGGAATTCATTGCCTTAGTTGATCAGCCGTTCTCTGTTGTAGAGGATGTGGGATTTCGTAGGCTGATCGAGCACATTGAGCCCATAGGCGTAGTTTGACTTTTGCGTCGGGGGGGGGGGGGGGGGCAAAAATTGTTAAGCACTTTCAACAAACGGCCGCACTCTCACGCGAACCGGCGCGCATGCACACATATGTGCAAACTCGCGCGCACATGATGGCACACAAGATACACTCACCACGAAACCATGAAGTCCAAGATTAGATGATGTTCAAAAACCAGTAGTTGCAACAGGATACAGTACACAGTAGATGTTATAAATGTTAATGTTAATGATGTTAAATGTATTAAGAAACAAAAATATAACATGATTCATTTAACTGTCACAATATACTGCAGTTTATTTTGGACTTAAAAAAACATTACGGTCAAAAACATTTATTTATTTTTGCCAGTTCGTTGACAATGCAATTACATATTTCAGCCACCAGGGGGAGCATTGCTCCCCCTGCCCCCCCGCAAACTCCGCCCATGATTGAGCCCCGTTATTCCATGCCGAGCAGACGACATTTCTCAGACGTGGGTTTACCTGAGCTGTTTAATGTTGTTGCAGCTCACGTCCATGAGCTTATAGCTGCAGATATTTTTGTTGTAGTCCTACAGAGAATTTTTTTAAAATGCACTTGACTTAAATGCACTGTGTTTTTATGAGAGAACATTTTTACAATCTTTCAGCAGGCCAGTCAGTTATAGGCCTGTATTATTATTTAATGTACACCTGAGTGGGGTCAAGTTAAACATTTTATTTTGAATTTTGTTTTATATTGTGCATTGTTGTAATGTCAGTGCTAATAAATATTTTCATAATTTTGCAATTAATTTATTCTTTGTAGCATTAATATTAATTTATGCAATGGTAATGCCTTGATTTTAGTGAGGTTAGTTCACAGTCATTGCCATGAATGCAACGGTACTAATAATTGGCATAATAATTTATTTCGGTGTTTCGGTTTTCGGCCTTGGTTTCTTCATTTTCGGTTTTCGGTTTCGGCCAAGAATTTTCATTTCGGTGCATCCCTAATTTAAATGTGACCAGAAGGAGTCTCCTCACACCTACAAGACTGTTTTCAGTGCACTGAGTGGAGTCTGTTTTCAATCTCAGGACCTGGAATCATCAGCTGGATTTTCTACATCAAATGCTGTGTAGAAAGTGTCAACACCGACAAACACATCCACGTACTACCAAACAGAAAACCATACATAACCAGATGGGCTTGGTTACGCCTGAGAGATCACAATGTACTGATGTGGTGACAAAGAATTTTACAACAGTGCCAGACATAACCTCAGGAAAGGTGTTAAGTCAGCAGCATACAGGAGGAACCTTCAGGAACACAGCACACATGTGGGATCTAAGACATTATCGACATTATAAACTCCTGAGATCCCTGACAGCAAACAATGCTGTACTGGTTTGAGTACCTCAACTGTTTCTTTGAATCACATAATCTCTCAGCGGGACTCTGCTGATGGCATGCTGACCTTGCAGATACATAAAGTTAAGTGTGCCCTGGACGCTGTTAATGTCAAAAAGGCAACAGGTCCAGACAGAATGCCTGGCAGGGTGCCAAGGGAGTGTGCTCATCAGTTGGAAGAGGTTTTTCACCAACATCTTAAAACTCTCTGACGCCCACCACTGTACCTGTCACCATTATCATGGCGCCTAGCAGAGCAATATCACCTCACTGAATGACTACAGACCAATTGCAGTCACACCCATTCCAGCCAAGTGCTTTGACAGACTTTTTCTGGGCAACACCAAATCAAAACTTCCCCCCACCCTAGGCATGCACCAGTATGCATAAAGGACAAACAGATCCATAGAAGATGCCATAAACATTTTTTACTGCCATCAAAGCAAAGCAACTTCTGAATGCCGAGATGGGACGTCATGAAGCCACAGACCGAACAAGAGTAAATCTCGAGCAATGGTTTCGGCCAGTGCTGCCACTCAGTGGATACCATTTTTGTGTTTTGTTTTGTTTTTTTTTTAAACAAAAACAAACAAAGAGCCACACTGACATGCCTGTAAACTTGTGTAGGCTGGAAAATGTAGTTCAAGGATGTACCACTGACTGCCATTGCAAAAACTATTTATGTTTATTACACTGTCATGAACTTATTCATTGATAGATGTGTAAAAGTCTTATTTTACCTGCTTAGTCAACATTTGAAGATTTGTTCATATTAACCAGCTTCTACAAATACATTAATGTGTAGTGACTGTTGTAAGAATATAATTTTATTATTTGTTTTCTTTAATATTTCAGTGACATTTTGAATTATTTAAGACACTTCATTGGTATTTATAGCATTTTAAATATCACCTTGTGTGAGTACAGAAGCAGCTCTTTTCCTTTTAACGATGAATGAAATTTCATTGAATGTGCAACATGCAATGACAATATAGAGATTGTATTTAAAGTTCCATCTTCAGTAATAAATGTTGTTTTGTGTTTCAGTAACATCCAACAATTTTTATGGAACCACTCAAATCAGTGGCTTTAAGGTCTATTTGAAAGCATTCATAAATAACAGAAGGCATTTAGAAATTGGTGGTGGGATTATCACAGAGCAAACCTGAGAGTAAACCAAACTGTAGTTTACAAAAGCCATTATAAACTCAGACTGAAATACACTTTATTAAATAGTAGCCTACTATACCTTGATTTTAAATAACATGGAAACCTGACACATACCTTACCTTAAGTATGGTACCATACTTCCTAAAAATATGAAATCACTAAAATGTTTAATAATACAGCAGAATGTTATCTCTGTGGGATTTTTTTTCTATAGTAATTGTACAATAAAAAGTTATTTTATGAATAATCTTATTGTCTTCATCATATTTTTATTTTCCCAAAATGTTATTTGAAAAATAGGGGCTGTCTTATAATCAGAGTCGTCCTAGTTTTGTTATGTTTGTATAATGCCTTAGTTTATGCCTGGCATAAAGTAGAGTTGACTTGTTATGTACTAAAGGGGAAAAAAAATCTTGCTATTGTACTGATTTATTGAAAGAAGGGCAGTAAGCCTATTGTAAAAAAAAACACACAAAAAAAAAACAACCAAAAACGGGATCTGACAGATTTGAGATGTGATAAAACAGTTTCCACTTTCCAGTCATTTGCTATGCAGGTATAAAGATGATAAGAATAAAACCAGTATTGTAAAAAATAAAAATAAAAAAGAAGAGAACTGATACAATTTTTTTGTCATTTGCAGCTAGTTCTAATCTACTGTATTGGAAAGAGCATAAGAGAAAACATTACAGTAATGTTGAAAATGAAAAGAGAAATTGTGATCATTTGGAGAGACCGTTAAAAATCATTCAATTAAATTAATACATTTAAATTTGCAAGCCTTGGTGATGTCAGAGGAGACTGGGCAGACTAGTTCCAGGTGTTACATAGGCAACAGTAATTCAAACATCCGAGGTATACAGAATACCATCTCTCCTACAGCACGTCAAACCTAGAAGCAGATGGACTACAACACTCCTCTCAACTAAAAACAGGAAACAGACTACAATTTGCACAGGCTCACCAAAATTGGACAACAGAAGATTGGAAAAACACTGGTCTGATGAGCCTGGTCACAGCCCATGTGAGTATCTGAGTTGCTGACCATGTCACACAGACTTTGATTATTTATCTAAGTTACCACACCATACAGTCAAAACACTCTGGTGATTCAGACTCAACTTGTTTCAAAGGATTACTGCTGATCATACTAGGGGTGGTAGCAAATAATAAGCCATACTCACTTCAGCTGTGTGTAAAAATTTAGATAGGCATATTCAAGGAGAGACATTTGGTTCAATGCTGCTTGATTATAAACTAAACCTACCACCATTACTGTGTCTTCCCAGGACCAGGACCAATGCACCCCACCTGATTGTTTCTGATGCTGGCCTTCCTCTGCCCACCAACATTATGTGTCCTTTTCCAAGAGTTGGATTGCTAATTTATAATGCTAATTTATAAAATGTTAAGTCTAGATTACATATATATAAATTAATCTAATCTAATATATTGAGTTTTACATTTTCAGATAAAGATGATGTAAAGTCTAAGAGGATCAAGTCTGGCAGCCCAGGTGTCTGAGACATTTAGCTTTTGTCTTAAGATACTTGCTGACCACCGGGCAGAGTCCCAAGTTGAAGTGTGAATGCTATTCTTAAGGCCAGGCTCTGCCTTTGTCTCTATGAAGGTCTGAGCGATACAGTCAGGCTGATTGAATTAGCACCTGGGCATTTGAATTGACACTGGTATGCTGATGAGATCAGCATACCAGTGTTGCAATATGTATTTTATCTGTGAGAACACAATTCAAATAGTTATAAATTCAAAAGATTTTGAATACAGAGCAGAATTTTAAATTGCACTTTCTCCATTATGAATACAAAGATACAAGTAAGAAACCACTGTCAAATATATGTCACAGGGACACAGATAACATTCATTGAACAGGGTTTGATTCCGAAGTCTGCACTTGTTCTAAATTGCGCTAAATTGCCAGATCATTGTCAAAATTCACATATTCACATAACATTTTTTTTCTGTGAAAAGCAGAAAACAGTCCAATAAGATTAATTACAAATCACTCATTGCTCCCTGGAAGGAGATTACCATTTAAAGACTATCCTGCAGGTAACTGGTTGCCCGTATAAGGAACTAAGAACATTAGTGATGTGCTTAGGTTTCCTGATTCTTGTTAGGACTCTGGCAGCAGAATTCTGTATTATCTGAGATTGGTCAAATGGTACACATACAGTGACATTTTTGAACTTTGGACACTAAACACATTTTTTTATGACACCTCAATTTTTCAGTCAGTCGCCAAACAAAAGACATGGTGAGATATGAGTTTTTAAAGGAGCAGATTCCCACACCACAGTTACATGATCTCGAAAACATTGGATGTTTGTTATCTTTTACAAATCCAGCTGAGCAGGCGGCTGCCCAGAGCCTGCCAGCGCTCCACTAGTATAGTATAGTAACAGTGAATTCTGTTATTTACTTTTGTTACATTAATATTCTGTGGTTGCTGATTAGCAAAAGATATGCGTTTTTGGAAAAATAAATGACAGATTAAACTTGCAAAATCACCTGGAGTAACAGTTGCTGATAAAGTTCCTCCTGCTGATGTAACTCCAGCTCAGTGTTGAGAAGTGAAGAATCCGTCATCCTACTCTGAGGTGAAATCATCCAATGGAACCTACAACAGAAAAAAAGCAAGAAGCAATTAAAAGCTTGCACACACACACAGATAGATAGATAGATAGATAGATAGATAGATAGATAGATAGATAGATAGATAGATAGATAGATAGATAGATAGATAGATAGATAGATAGATAGATAGATAGATAGAAACTGGTAAGTGTAGACAGATTTATATGATCAACTGCATCCATCAAAATGCTAAAATTTCTAACAAAAACAGCTGTTCAGTCAAACTATATAAATCAATTATCACAATAAAACGAACAGAGTGTGTTTTGACCTCGTTTTTTGACATAGTTTGCTTTATGACAGATTATCACGGGAAAAGTTTGCTTTACGAGGAGAAATGTACAAAACTTAGCATTTGAATTTAGATTAACCTTCCACAATGACACTATCGTTCATGAAATCATCATATTACGTGTAAAATATATTTTAAAAATAAATTTGCTTTGTAGTGCTTCTTTGCCACGAAAATAAATGCTATCGACGTTAAAAGTATTCCAGCTTTTTTTTTAATGTTTCACGTTACATGTCATGAGCCGTTTATTAGCTACTTACGCTGCACAAATGCTTGCTGCAAATTAAACTAATTACTTCTTGTTTTCTGCAACTAAGCAAATGTTGAGTATGTTTTTCTTCTGAATGTTTTATTTATATACCCTTTACCATAGCCCATGTAAAAATTGTTAGCTTACTCTTCAGTCGGTTCAGTTAACTGTCTGCTTCCTAAAAACAGGAACTTCCGGTCAGTGTCTTCTTCTTCCTCTTTGACGTTTATTAGAGGTTGGCAAACAAACAACGCAATAGCGCAACCAGTGGCCCGTTTCAGAAAATGAGTTATCTTCTAAATCTGAGTATGTTGAACCAGATAACCCGAACTCTGGGAAACTTCGTTTCACAAAGCGAGGTAACTTAGCTTCCGAACTCAGTTTAGCCGGTTCCAGAAGCCGAGGAAACTCGTACTCGGATTCTGTCAACTAAATCTTCCCGAGAGCACGTTTACTGATGTAAATCATTGCAGTCAAGCCTTTTATTCATAGTCAAATCAACCTCCTAATAGTATTACGCATTCGTATTCTAATCTTCATGGTAAATAAATGAAACCAACTCAGCTACAACTTCCGGTTTTCAAAATAAGAGCAAGCCTCAGACTCATTGTTGCCAGATGTTGAAAATGAAATGATCGTACAGAGACCCCAAAATTATCGTATTTTAGCCCAAACTATTGTACACTAAATCCAACCATGACGCAGCTGAGATTGCATGCGCTTTGGCTGTGTTTGGTCTTTATTGGAATCAGCGTTGCCAGGTGGGAAATGTAGGATTAAATTATCATATTTTGAGAGAAATTATGGTACATCTGTCATAACCAAAATAACAAGCCCAATGATGCGCTATAGTCAAATTTAATCACGCTAGTGTTAAATAGCGGGCGCAGCTGACCATTCAGCCTATGATGCTCGTTGTTCTGAGACAAACGTTCGTATCTCATGCTCAGAAGAGCACGGTTGGCTGGAAACATGTCATATGGGAACAGATGCCTTCAGGGTTCTACTATCTACTATTCAGCTCTCTGAGTACCACCATGATGACCAATTTTAAAATATAGCCATATATGCCTTCTCAATTAACTTTTAACACACAGGAGAGATGTTTATTCCTTATTGTGGTTATTTATTGTTACATGTATTTCATTTGAAACGTTGTATTTATATTGCATTGTCATGCATTGACAAGTCATGACGTTCCCCCGCGTACCACTAGGGAGCGCTCGCGTACCACTAGTGTTACGCACCACTGCCCCAGATAGTTTTCTCTGTAGCCCTCACTGTCGGTTGCAGTCTGTACCCAGTACCGCGGGAAGTAGGGGTGCTGGGGGGGCTGCAGCCCCAGCACCTAAAAAAAAAAAAAAATATATATATATATATATAATATATATATATATTATATATGAAAAACATAACAACATGAATGAAAACAAGGGAGAAAAATGTGGTAGGAAAAAAAATAAATGTTTAAAATTTACTCTAAATTCTAGTGGTCTGGTTTAATGTTTCCTACAGTATTATTCAGTGGCGGGTCATGTATTTGGTACCTGGGCCAGTGCGGTTTAACTACTTAATCCACCATGACTTTATAATCATACAAGCCACCAATAAATTAAATAAATATATATAATATAAATATATATATAATAAATATTTCCGATATGTCTGAAACTGCTGGTGGTCGAGGAGGGACTGGATCATTAATTGTTCCTGATCTATAAATCGGTTCCTTATCTGGCAGATAAGGTTTTCCAAAACACTGTTGTGGAGTTCCTTGAATTGTGCGCGTATCCCTTCGTGCGCTGGCCCTCTCCTTGCACTCGGAGCACCCGAGATGCACAATCTCGGGTGCAATCTCTGTGCAATAGTGTCAAAAAACTCTTTCACCCCTGACAGGCAGAACTGCTCATCCAATGATTTGTTCTGCAGTATTTTAAAAACATCAGCTGCGCCCATGACACTGTTGTCATGAAAATGCAACAGTGTAAATCACATTTAAACACCACGAAAATGTTGTAATTGTCCTAACAAAAAAAAAAAAAAATGAAGCACTGTATGAATGTATCAAACAAGGTGCAACTAAACAACAATAACAAAAAAACAGATGAAGAAAAAACATTTAAATGTCTGGTCCTGCTTTTATTTAGGAAAAAATATTGCAGTGTTAAACACATTACATACCTTGTAAATCATTTATAAAAAAAATAATAATACAACAACACTGTTTTAGGCTAGTGTCCTTACCCTAGGTATACAAAATTGGTGTAATAACATGGCACTTACATATTTTAACTAATTCATATCATAACTACTGTAAATATAGTCCTCTAAATAAGTGAGATTATTTCATGCTCCTCATCTTTCTCATGCATCAGTCTGTATTATTTCACACAAAACTTTAATCAGTCATTTTTTCATAGCTGCGAAAACCAGATATTAACACAAAGTCACATATAGACACAATCCTATTCCTGTTTATTAGCTCAATAAACTGGAGGAAATAAAAAAAACATACAAGATATTTAAAAAAATACAATTACAATATATCATATGGAACCATATTATATTATATTTTATTATATATACACAACATACTGTGCTCCAAATCCCTGTATTGACCTGTATAGTATCTCTCTAAATGGATCACTGGCAATACAAGCAGATAAAATACTGTAGACCGACAGAAGAGGGATGTTCATCTGTGATCTGTGTCTACATGTACTTTTACATTCAGTTCCCAGTTCTATTTTACACAATAAATTCATTCATTAATACTGTCTACAACATTCATGGTAAAATCTGAATCAGTTGAAAAGTAGTGTTGAATGAAAAATTGATTGCTCACAGGAGACACAAATTCAGCAGTTGTTTGGGCTGAAGGAATCCACCAATCACAGAACGTCCTTGTACTTAATTCCCATTAGACAAGGTTAGACTAGGGTTAACACTCTGCTCCTTGCTGTACCTTGTTCATTCTCACTTCTCTTCACATTTGAAATTAAATATCTCTTCTTTGTAATGTTGGCCCTGAGGCATTTACAAACCAGTCCTCCTGACCTGTTACAGAACAATAGCTTACTCTTCATATCCAGGTAGATGCACTGTATTGTATAATTTTGTTCTATTTATGTTAGTTGAGTACTTCATCAGCTGTTGAATTTAAGTTGATAGACACTGAAGACTGCATGATGGGAAAAGATAGAAGAGAGAGATAAGTGTCAGTATATTGACAAGATCAGAGCACAAACAGATAAACACCATGCATATGACTGGTAACAAACTACACTCAAAAAACTAACTTTTTGGTGCTGCACAAATACTAGATTAATTGGGATATATTCTACAGTGTAAAAATTAGTTTCACTGAGTACTAGAATTTCTTAAATAAAAATGTACATGTTTATACATTTTAATCATACAATAAATTAACTCAGTGGGAAAAGTAAAGTTTACAACACAATTTCTCATACTGTTTACATGGTTTACAATGAATGAACATACACTGAAAAATGCTGAGTCAGTTTTAATTCATCTAAGCATGACCTGTGCAATTCGCAATTCAGAGTAGCAGCAGAGGAGACGTTGACTGAAAGGAGAGGTACTTCATGGCTGAGGTTATTGCTTCTCAAAATTTAGAGATACTTTATTGATCCCAATGGAAATTCAAGTATCCAGTAGTGCATATATTGTGAATATGTATATTTAATTGTAAATGTGTGAAAATATATAGGTCTGTGCATGTGTGAGAGAGAGACAGAGTCGTTTGCTAGGTGCAATATGCACTTTTTATCACAACTCTGCGTTCACTTTCTAATAGTCTAAGATACTCATTGCGATTAGGAAAACTGACATTGGCAAATTAAAAATAACAAATAAAAATAAATAACAAAAGGTAGTTTGTGTGACATATGGGCATAAGAATAGTGATATTTGTGACACACAGACGGATAAGATCATCTATATAAGTTGTATAACTCTGCCGAAAAATGGTAGATATAATGCTATTAATAAAAAATCAAGGTACGGTAAATACAAGTGCCAGTTGGCTTGTTCGCAGTATTTAGATCTTCAATATACTTTCCCGAAGCAAATGCGGCTTGTCATCAGTCAGATGTCTCTAAAATGTGCACTATATGATTGTTTGATGAAACTGAACCAGTTTCATCTTTGAGAAGGGGTGGAGAAAGAAAGAAAACTTTCCTCGGTGAAACGGGCTCAACTAAACCTTCTTGCTCAGGGTTAAGTAACTCTGCTTTGTGAAACGGAAAACTCAGACTTTCCCAGAGTTCAGGTTGAACATACTCAGATTGCAGATTATAGATAAAAATGTTTTATTCTTTAACAGTGATGTTTTTATTAAATTTTTTTCTTGTAAGTTTAGTAAATTTAGTGTGATTTTCTTGACACTGAATTTTAGTGAAGAAAAATAATAGCTGCAGTCCCCAGGGACACCAAGTGTTTGTTGACTGTTAACAAAATAAATAGTTTAAATTGCATTGTGGCTCTGATTTGTGATATATATATAGATTAATTAATATTTATGAACAGATGAACAATATACATATGATTATAATAGTTTTATTATATTAAATTACTTAAGTAATTGGTAATTATGTTTTACTTAATAATTTCACAACATTTTCATTTATTTCAATTGTTTAAATGGTGGTCTTGATAAGCCTCAGGAGACCAGGTGTGACTCTTTTTGTTTGTCAGCAGCATGTTCCTGCGGAGAGGCCTGCATAAGAAATCACTTAGTGATTTTTGATGTACCAGGATACTACTGATATGCAGTAGTCGAGTTGTAAAAAAAAAAATTCAGGGGGGGTGGTCAATGTTTTTCACTTAAAAAAAAGAAGTTGCAGGGGCAGGGCTGTAAATTAATTATCAAAACAAAAAACACTGTAAATAAGACTTCTGAATCCTCTCAAATCAAGTCAAGCCAAGTTTATTTTAAGTGCAAAATCATAACAATTATCTCTTTTTTGTGTTATTAAAGACAGTACAGAAGTACAGAAAAACTCTCTCAACATTTTACAATATTTTTCCTTTTTTCCCCTCTGGTGCCCAGTTTTTAGTTTCTCAGTTTCAAGTCTCAGTATCTCATAGCAGTTTCCAAAGACTGTCGTAATCATGTTTTTTGTCGACAATTTTTCGTGTTCTTGCTTTCTGATTGTTAGCTAAGCAGTGACTGAAGATTAATAGCCACTGAAATAATGAGCTACATACTTATACGTATGAATTGAAAAGGGTAAGTGTGTAAACTAGAGGTTGCACTAGACTTTTTTTTGCAATTGGTCATTTTGACAGTCATGAAAATTTTATCAGTTTCTACATTAACAATTATTTAATTACATTAAAAGATTACTAACAGTCTTCAGATTTTTCAATTATTGTGAGGGGAAAAAAAGTCAATTACGGGGAATCTCCAGTTAAAATAACCCCTGGTCTAAACCCTAAAGGTTTAATGATCAAACCTGTACCTTCTGCTCTTGATCCTCCTGCTTCCTGGCCATGGCTTTCCTCTATGTGAATAAAATAACATTATAGGGTTTGATAGAATGTGCAGACATGTCATGCTAAAAGCACATGACCTTGCTCTTGGATAATAGACAGAAAGTACAGTATAGGTTAAAATCACATTTATCATATTCACTGTAATATTAAATTACAGGCCACAGCAACAGGCCCCAGGAGGGGGGAAAACTATTTAATGTCACCTGCCTTGAACATCTGAATTTTAGCTAACATCTTCACTTATTTTTGTTGATATTTTTGTTTATTGATGAAAATAATATAGCCGTGTGAAGAATATTTCATCATTAATTCTGGTCAAATATTTGAGACAAACTTTCGTCTAACGCTAACAGTAAATATCTGTTTTACGTTTTCCCGGTCATAAACCAGAATCTAACGTGACTGAATGACAAGTCCTGTGTTTCAGCAAACTAGTTAACAAGAGAGATGAACGTTAACATGAGTTCGTCTCAGCTAGTTTGCAGGCTACACAGCAAGCTTGGAAAACTAGCTGTGTTGTTATTGTGCAACCTGTGGCGAGTCTGGCCACTTTTGTATAGATTAATAAAAAGTTATGACTGAGATTCTTGATTTATAGCTCACCTGTAATTTTAGTCTTTTTAAAAAACTCCCTGACATCTCGTTGTCCAGCCGCTCGTTTCCTCATGCTCACATTGCAGTGCAGTTAATCCTCAATATGTCGCTCTGCGCAGCAGCTCTGCCGCTCCCTCAGGCATCAATTAACCAATGGAAAATAACAATCATGTTGCGTCATTGCATCTTTGCGTGCCCCTGTGCCCTCAAATTTTATTATTTCTTTTGCTCAACATGCGAACTACTTTCTAATGATGAAATAATTATAAGTTATATTCCCAACATTTACTGTAAAAAGGGGATGGATGGAAAGGGGGGATGGCAGTTTTACAGGGGGGATGATTTTGATCGTTTTTATTTCAGGGCGGGATGCCATCCCCCCTCATCCCCCCTCAACTCGAGTACTGCTGATATGTACAATTAAGTTATTCAAGATGCTGGTTGTAATTGAGCTTTTAATAGCAGTTAGTCTTAGGTTAAAGGAAGAACCGATTTGCAAATGTTTGTTTGATTTGTTTCTGCAAAGCTAACATTCTGTTTGTGTCATTATTCTTTCAGGTTATCAACCTGCCATGTTTCTATTGTGAACAAATAATCTAATACTTCAATACTGGCTCACGTTACAGCGGTCACTGAAGTTTAAATAACTCGACACTTAGTGCTAGTGCAAATTGTTTTGTAGATTTTTTTAAGTAAAGTTGTTTTTTTTTCAGTGTACTATTTATAAAGGAAGAATGTGCAGCAAGAATCTATGTATCACACCCATTCTTCAGACCATACACATATTCTTGGAGTACTATATAACCTGGTTATACCATGACAGTTTGTGTTAGTAACCAGTATGGAGCACTGTTGAACTTTGATTTACATACAAAGGAATCTGGTTGTAGTTTGTAAATAGTGACCCTGTAAGATCCATAATCTTTGCAAAATCTTTAGTCTGCAATGTCTGGAGATGTGAGGTGTCATATGTTAGTCTTTTAAAAATCTTTCAAAAGTTTTTGCAAGAATATATATTTACATAGCATGATATTTATAAGATATAGCATGAAACTCTATAATCACCCTTCCTCAAGTCTCAGTGACATGACTTCATCTATTTAATATTTTGAACTTTGATTCTTCAAAGATGAAACAAAGAAACCCCCCCCCCCAAAACATGGATCTTACAACGAGTAAGAATCACTGTCAAATACACAACAGTAACAAACTCTTTAAACAAAACCTTATTGTTACCTGTGCCAAACTTTTTGGCCGTTTGCCTCTCCAGTATGCATAATTTGTTAATGTGTTTTTCTAAAGTAAAAGAAAAAAAAAGAAAAGAATGTAGTTAGAGACATGTTTGCTCATGTGGATTAATTTTCCACTAAAAACAAATATTAACACTACAGAAAAGGTTTTTAATAAAGGCTACCCGAGTACCATGGAACATGACATGTAAGCTTTGCAGGTATTCCAGTCAGAATAGACAGGATCACCACCATTTCAATAAGGAAAAGATAAGCACTGATGTCTGTACTATAGAACTATCGTACAGACTATAGTTGTACTATCAACTATATCAACTGATGTTGAACAGACATCAGTGCTTATCTTTTCCTTATTGAAATGCTGAGAACATAGCCTGGAATTACTTGTGAGGTCCAGCACGTCAAAATTCTTCCCTGTTTTGTCCTTCCTCTCATGCCGAATCAGTGCCTTCGATCTTCTCTGCGCACAGGATCTTTCAGCCACTTTACCCACGTCACATCATCTGTGAAGGTGTAAGTGTGTAGCCACCTTGGAGCTATGTGATGTACACTCCATAGGATTTTGCAGTAGAACACCATGATTGTTTGAAGGTAGAAGATGATGTAAAATAAATTATCTGTATCACTTGTTTTGGCATGTTGGTTTATTTATCGGACATGGTCATGTCCGCAAAAACCCCCAAATGCAATGCATTACTGCCACCGAGCAGATAAACATACCGCCATTTTAGGATACTCAGATAGCCTCTATTGAACCTAGAAACATTATCTCCTGCTCTTCTTCTGATCAAAACATAGATTCCATTTTGAATTGGAACTATTCTAATGTGTTACATGCAAATGACTATTTGTACTCCTTAAAGAAATACTATTTTTATTACACTGACTTTTCAATATTTACAGTATACCTGCCTAAATGCAAATGTGCTTCTTTTGTCTGACCATTAAACTGGTTGTAGCCTCACACACATTTTCGCTTATGTTCAACTGATGACTCCTTTCCTTTCTTCTCCGGTGCCACATGTATAGGTAAACAGCAAGTGGTAGGATGACATTCAAGCCCAAAGAAACAGCTAATAAACTCCTCAGTAGTGTTTCAGCTTCTGAAAAGATCAAAAAAAAACTTCCATTAAAAGGTACCAGAAACACATGCTTCTATTCAGAAATATTTTTTTTAAACAAAAAATATAGTAATTTGTAATAAACATGCAGTATGCAGAACTCAGACTGGAATCCTTTCATAGGCCACAGTAGGAATTGAAATTTCAGTGTGTAAGAGTAATTAATTGCCAGGGAAAGTAAACTGCAAATAATTTAGTGTATGTAGAAAAATGAGAAGTCTGTTGCATGAAACCAAGACGAGTGATTAAACTGGGATTTGTCAGTTATCCGGCTGAATTCATCCTCCAGACAGTTGCACAAAATCAGGATAAATTACCATGGACAGTTATTCCATGCACCTAACCTGGTCAGGACCAGTCTAACAATCAGGATTTCTTGATCCTGCTGCTCTGATCTCTTCAGTCAGCTGGCACTCTGATAGAAAATACATTTAACTGACAGTTATTCATGAACTTCTGTGTGTATGTTTCCTTATTTTCCATTAGGCCTGCATTAAAATATTACAGATAAAGTGTAATTTGGCATTACGCTCATCATTATATAAAATCCATTTAGGCTATAATTATAAAGGTGAGAGACTTTAGGAAGGCTGATGCATTTCTTTCACAATCTTTGAATGATTGTTTGCACAAAGCAGCACTCCTCAGAAGGGCTTTCTGTGAAAGACATTCTCCCTTGTTCTAGTCCCAAAAAAAACTCCCATCCATCTTCCTCTAACAACTACAGACCTGTTGCCCTAACATCCCATGTCATGAAAGTCCTGGAGAGATTTTTTTATTAGCTTACCTGAATAAGAAAACAACAACACGCCTCCAGAACCCACTGCAGTTCATTTATCGTTATGGGGTTGGAGTTGAAGATGCCATCATACACCTGCTTCAACAACACTGGAAGAATATTCTTTGATTTTCCCAGTGTATTTAACACCATTTAGACTGCTTTACTATGTAATAAACTCCAGAAGACACAGGTTGATGCCTCCAACTCCCTGGATTTCCAACTACCTGACAAACAAACCAGTTTGTGACTCTGACTTTGTGTATCTGCCCTGGGTATCAGCAGACGAGGAGCACCACAGGGCACTGTACTCTCATCATTTCTCTTTAATCTGTTCATCTCAGCTTCCAGTACAACTTGAAGTGCTGTCACCTACAGAAATACTCAGATGACTTTGCAGTTGTATGGTGTATTAGTGGTGGACAAGAGACTGGGTAGAGAGAACAGATGGGCCACTTTGTGGAAAGGTGTGAAAACAATCATCTCATCTCTTGAATGTGAAAAAGACAAAGGAGGTGATTGTGGATTTTAGAAGGACCATGATTAGGTCAAACAGTATTTCTATCATGGGAGAAAAAGTGAACGTGTTGGAAGATTACAAATATCTTGGTGTTCACCTAGACAACAGACTGGACTGGAGACGCAACACTGATGCTGTCTACAAGATGGGACAGTCGACTTTACTTCTTGAGGAGGCTTAGGTCCTTCAGTATTTGCAGCAAGATGTTACATATGTTCTATAACATGTCTGTTCAAAGAGTAGTTTTAGAGCCAGTAAAACAAAACAAACCGATAAAGAAGGATGGCTCTCTTGAAAAACATAATGGACAAACCTGAGCATCCTCTTCACAACACAGTAATTCAGCAACAGAGCAAATTCAGTCACAGGCTTCTTCAGATCCGCTGCAACACTACAGGAGATTCTTCCAGCCCATAAACATCTACAATGTATCTTTGAAGAGACCAAATAATGACAGCTACTGCAACAATTAAATTTCTCTTCAGGGTTTGAGAAAGTATTATTGAGTTGAAGTGAATTGTCGCCTCAGTTTCCTGCTCTTAGCTGAGAGGAGCAGCACCTGGTGTGGTCTTCCTCTGCTGTAGCCCATTTGCTTTAAGACTCTAGTCGTTGTACATTCAGAGATGGTATTCTGCATATCTTGGGTTACCTTGAGTTACTGTTACCTTTCTATCATCTCCAACTAGTCTTCCTATTTTTTTCTGACCAGGACATCAGCAAGGCTTTTTGTCCACACAACTGCAGCCCACTGGATATTTTTTTGTCTATTTCTGAACATTGTATATAAATCCCAGAGATGGTTGCATGTGAAAATCCCAGTTGATCAGCAGTTTCTGGAATACTCAGACCAGCACATCTGGCACCAACAACCATGCCATGTTCAGTCACTTCTTCCTGTTTTTTATGCTTGGTTTGAACTTCAGCAAGTTGTCTTGACCACATCTACTGTACTGAGTTGCTGCCATGTTATTGGCTGATTAGCAATAAACAAGCAATAAAGTGGCTAGGGAGTGTGACAACAGCCACCTATTAACATAATACTTATTAATAATTAATAACAAATACGTAATAATGCAAAATATGATTTCCCACTGTGGATTATGAAAGTGCTATTGGATAAACTGCATGGCTTTCATATTTGCTCAGTGATAATTGCCCATCTGAGTTGGCCTGGTTCGACCCACTTAAGAAGTCCATAGGGGTTTACTCATCGGGTAGATAATATTGGTATATAACAAATATTGGTATATCACAAATTCCTTCAGTACTCAACATGTTGGGGTTCCAGAGGAGACAGCTTTCACAGGATATACTTAAAATGAAAATCATTTAAATATCCCACCACTTATATTTTACCTGGCACTGTGTTGTTTACTTGCAGTGTTAGTGGTGTATGTAAAATCGGCAGTGATGTAGCTTGACCTGAAACTGAAAACAACTCAATTAGTAATAATCTTGCATTATCGGCCTTTCAAGCACGAGCAGACGTCCATTCTAATGGAATACATCAAGTCTGTTAGAGTTGTGGTGAGATAGGTCACATTTAATGCAGAAGACACTGTGACTTTGCATTTTTCTCTTTCGATGCAGTCAACATAGCTCTTTGCTGCTAATGGCTTTTATATGTGCTCAGTCATAACTGCCCATCTGGGTTGGCCCCACAGTAGGCTGATGCAGGACTACAGTGGGTGCTAGATAGGTCCGTATTTCCCTCTTTATTTGTTAAACCCTAATCTTATGGACTACATTTAGGTTGTCCATTTTGAAGCTATGGACTATTTTCTAATTGTTGATCCTGCTAAGGAGCCTATGGGGCCTTTATCCATTTGGTTGACTCAATGGGGCCCAGATAAGATGCACAAGTTCTGCCCATGCCTATTCAGTTACCAAGTCTCTAAACATAACCAGTAGGTGTAAATAAACTATACATTCCAAATTATTTCAGTATTTAACATGCTGGGGTTCCACAAGAGACAGTTTTTCCAGAATAGTTTAAATGAAAATGATATGGCACAAAAATGCATCATTTACATATCTTACCACTTATATTTATCCGTGGCACTTGAGCTGATGCGCTTTTTACGACCGGTGTTGTTGGTGTATGTGCAGTTGGCAGCACTGTTGTTTGACCTGAAATTGAAAACAAATCAATTCATAATAAAACCTTAAATTAAAGCCTTTCGAGCACTAACAGAAGTACATATACTAACAGAATATATCAGGTCGTTAAGAGTAGTGGTGTGATTAGTCACATTAAACACAGAAACCATTTTTCACATCAAACCACACTCTTTTGACATGAGTGGGATCTGTTGTATGGGCCTGTGTTATACAGTCATGACAGAACTTTAGTAAAGAAGAGTTCAAATTTTTTTTGGGAGTGATCATAGAAACTATACACAGCTAGAACAGCTTCAACTCTTCTGGGAAGGCTGTCCTCAAGGTTTAGGAGTGTGTTTATGGGGATTTTTGACCATTCTTCAAGAAGAACATTTGTGAGGTCAAACACTGATGTTGGACCAGAAGGTCTGGTTCTCAGTCTCTGCTCCAATTCATCCCAAAGGTCTTCTATCAGGTTGAGGTCAGGACTCTGTGCAGGCCAGTATAGTTCATCCACACCATCCATGTCTTTATGGACCTTGCTTTGTGCACTGATGCACAGTCATGTTGGAAGATGAAGGGGGCAGCTCCACACTGTTCCCACAAAGTTGGGAGCATGGAATTGTCCAAAATGTCTTGGTCTGCTGAAGCATTCAGAGTTCCTTTCACTGGAACTAATGGGCCAAGCCCAGCTCCTGAAAAACAATCCCACACCATAATCCCCCCTCCACCAAACTTTACTGGCACAATGTAGTCAGACAAGAACTGTTCTCCTGGCAACCACCAAACCAAACTTTCATCAGATTTCCAGATGGAGAAGTGTGATTCGTCACTCCAGAGAACGTATGATGGTGCCTTCAACTCCAACCCCACGATAAGTTAACTGCAGTGGGTCCTAGAAGGTGCTTGTTTTCTTATTGAAGTAAACCAATAACAATAGTCTCTTCAAAACTTTCATGATATGGAATCCCACATAGCTGGTTCACACAGGCCTTCAGAACTCTTGGGCTGACACTATCTGGGCCTGCAGCCTTTTAGCAGCAGCAAGATCCATGACTAGCATCAACGTTGAGACAGCTGAAATGTAGATCTCTTGTACTGCTTCCTGAAGGTTCACAGTTCTTTGGCACAGAGGGCATGTTTTCATGGCCCTGTGCTTCATAATGTCAGAGGTCATCTTGGTGCTACCCTACTCTGTCTGGCCAAATCCTTCTGAGGTATTGCTGTCAATGGTGGTGGTCATTGTTTGGAGTCGCATGTTATTATCTCCTTTGGTCATGCCTTGAATTATGTTGGACACATCCAAATGAAACTTCAGTCACTCTCTCCTAACCCACTCTCTTCACATAGCTTATGGGGTTCTTTCACACAAAAGACAAAAGATGGGCTGCTAACCTATACTATACTGGGTGCCGTCTTTCCATGCTGCCAACTGTCTCTCAGGTGGTCACCAAACCATTCTTGGCTTTCACCTAGTCTGTTCCTAGGATGCACCGGGATGCATCATTAGTGATGTATCCAGTATCTTATCGTCTTATTCCTCAGACATGCCTTTGTAATGCGTGCATAATGCAGTTTTACAATGGCTTCGTAATTATCTGTTGCTCACCTACAGATTGTGTTACTTCAGATATATACCAGAAACAATTTAAAGATTTTTAATAATGCAACAACACAATGCAATATGTATTCTAAAGAAAAAGTGACTTACGTGAACTGGGAGATACTATGCCTGAGTAGAGCTTGCATACAATTCCTGAAAAGCAGTATGAAAAGTAGGATATTGAAATAAAAAGCAACACAGAACACTTTTTAATTAAGAACTGATTTAAACAGGAAACAAGAACTATGAGAAAACATATATATAAGGTTCTCAACACGACAGCGAGCACATAAACATATACCACACAACCATACACGTAATACCGACACAATACAGCATATGTACTCACCGTAATCACCACATTCTGTGATAAAAGAGAGACATAAAAACAAATTCAAAGTGTGGAATAAAAAAGTTTTGTTACTGGTAAAAGTTATACATTTTACCACTTGTGGTGGTCATCATTAGAAAACATCAGCAAAGTTTTGCATTTTAAAATACCGGATTAAAAAATAAATGAATAAATAAATACCAGATCTTAAATGTGAAAATTTTACTTTTGGGATTCCCATGACTATTAGGGGCTTATTTCCAACATGAATAACATTTTAGAAGAAAAAATAACCTTTGGTGGTAGTACTCTGAGTTAATGTTGCGTGTCAACGTGACTGAAGAAACAATATTGTACGTGTGTGAAGAGAACTTACAGTCGCGTCTGTATGAGTGATACCTTTTATCGGATGATTGAGTATTTTGGCCACCAAGCATATGAAGTGGGATAGAGGGACTGTGTCATTCAACAAAGATTTATTTTGACATTTTTCACTCAAATGATCCTGAAAACAAATTAAACTAATTAATCAAAATTTTATTAAATACAATTATTTATGTAAAAATAAAACAAGTAAATGAAGAAAATTAGATCATTCACTCACCCCGTCTGTCCCAAAGCATAAAGTCCTAATAGAACACAGTTTATCTTCGCCCTTGCACTCTCTTTCTATTGTACATTTTACAATGTCCTGTAGAGAGAAGAGGAAATTTACACTCAAATACAAGTCCGTCTATAAAGTAAAGAAAGAATGTAATTTTTGGTAATTATTCTACTAAGTTACCTCTGAATCTTCGGCTGCTGTAAGTGTTATGAGTGTTGAATTCATGAGCTAGAGGAGTAGACAGAAGGCATTCATTGTAAATCCTCTCCTTGTTATACCGTAATGATCATTGTTTTTATAACTGTGTTCCCAGTCAGGATTCAATTCTGTGGTGCTTGCCAGAGAAAAGTTTTTCAAGGGACCTCAAAACATTCCAGATGATTGCCAAGTTTATTACTAAAGGTTGTTTTTTCTGCTAGAGAACAGCAGTGCCGCCCAGTTTGATGCTGTACTACTTTTAATACTTCTTTTTCCTTATTAAGTAAACTCATGTAAAACAAGTAACATGCAGCTTGTTGTGAACTGATGCAATACAAATGTCAGTTTTGGCCCCAGGCCAAAATACTTCCTACCAGAATACTGAAATGAAAGTTCTGAAAAGAAAAAGAAGAGGCAAATTTGTTTCCTTTTGAACAGTGTAACTATATCAACAAAGATTTCTTACGAGAAGCCTTCAAAAAACCACAAAATGTGGTCTATCTGCAACATAGACTCCAATGCTGGACTTTCCAAAGAAAATCAAAAGTTACACTTCTTGTAACTTGCCCTTCTGTTCACGTTTTTACTCTGCAAATGCAATACAAAGTTCACCGGTGTGTGCTTGATTATTTTGTGGTAATCACAGAAAAAAAAAACAAAAAAACATATCATTAAGAGTTACAATTGCTCTTTAAATAATAGTAGTTTGATTAAAACTTTTGTGCATTTCAGTTTGAGTCAGATAGAACATTGCAATTCAACTCACCATGGAAGTCCCAAAGGACAACTCTGAACTCACAGCTGGTGGACAGCTTAAAGTCAACAGTTTCTCTTCTGTCTATTATATTTATAGACACTTGGACAGATTCAGCTTAAAAATTTTGAGCAGTCAAGACTTGGGATGTGCAGGAGACGCAAAACTACTGACTAAAATTGATTCAAAAATTGCTTAATGTAGGTAAATAAGCAGACTTATTCATCAAATAAAACCTTTCAGCAACTCAAGATAATTCATTGTACTCAGCTGAAATAACCTCATTATTTAAAAAGAAAGTATACCAAATCTTTGTCTTCAAGAACGTCAAGGCAGTCCTCCTGCGACAGGTCAATTGTCCCCAAAAAAACCTATAAGACAAGAGTTTTTCAAGAGTATAAAATTTTTGCCTTTAAATTGTTTAAGAAATAAAAAAAAAAAACAATTTTCAAGAGTTCAATAATAAGTTCAACATTAATGGAACGTACAAATTTCTTTCCCAGAGAACATTATCAGTATATATATATATTTTTAATTTCTTCCTCTCACCCACCCGGAAGGTGATGCCTTCTTCAGGCTCGGGTCCTCTGGGACCCTGAGGGTTCTACATCTTTGCTGTTCCCAGCAATGCCCTCTTCTGGACAGAGATCCAGAAGAGGTGGTTTGAGTCGGGACAATTTGTAGTACTGCGTTCATATCCTTAAGTAGAGTTTCAGATGGTACTCCTTTTATCCTTGTTAAGTGGAAGGTAGAGTTCCCCCAGGACTTCATGATTCTCTCTCAAGTCATCTGCCCTTGTGTTAAGGATGGGCATAGTTCATCCTTAACACCCCAACAAGGGGTATTGGCGCTTGGGATCCAATCTCACTTTGTGGTGAAATCCCCCCACTGACCTGGTGTCCTGGCTCCCTCTGCCGTAGCATTTTTGTACGTCATCTGTCTCTCGGTGTTAGCAGCTTTCTCTTGCAGATATTAGTACACTGAGCAAGTTGTTGTTTCTTTGTCAGTGTGGATGCACTGCAAATTATTTGGTTCTTACCAAGAAAAAAAACCTTACATTTATAAGTGTTAGATATTTTCTCTTGTTTTAATAATTACTTTCTTATTTTAAGTCTTAGTATAATCTTTAATCAAGTAAAACTACTTTTTTGTCTCAAACAGGCAGGGAATCCTAAAATGAGACAATTAACACTTAAAATAAGATGTAATATGTTTTTCCTCCTCCTCATCTCCTCTCCTCATCAAAATAAATCTTGTTTTAAGGTTCAATAACAAATTATACCTTTCTTAAATCTAGAAACAAGTGTTCCTACAATTTTAATTTAAGAAATCTTACCAAGTGAAATTATCTTGCTGCATGGACAGATTTTTCACTTGTTTAGAGAACCTTTTTTTCTTAGTTGTAGTGTTTTTATCTTGTTTGAAGACCCCCTTTTTTTGCAGTGTGTTTCAAATAATCCATTCCTCCCACATTCTCTGCATACCCTCTCTCTCTAGTAATGCTGGTATAATAGCACTTCAGTAATACCATGTTCTCTCCTCTGCTCCATGAGTGTCTTGTTCCAGTACCCAAATCCTCATCTGCTCCCACTGCTCCAGCATTATTAACACCACTGCTCCCTTCACACTCCACATTTTTTAAAAGTGGAAAAGACCAAACTCACACTGAGAATCACAAGAGTCATGTGTCCACATGATGTCATGTTGCTTCAGCAACCATCCAAGCTGATTCTGTGATCAGAGACAAAGAACAGAGAAAAGGCATTTTGTAAAGTAATGTGTTCAACAAAGTATCTTGTCAAATATTGATGGATAATTTTTTATTCTACTGTTTTATTTGTACAGCAATGTAAAAAAAATAAGTTTACAACATAGTCGCAAGCTGCAATCAATATTTTTGCATGTTTGTCACACTTAAATGTTAAGATCATCAAACAGACCTAAACATTCAACAACCGTAAACAACATAAACACAAAATGCACTTTTTATGTGGTGATTTCATTTATTAAGGGAATAAAAAAACCTATCCAAACCTACATGGCCCAATGTGAAAAAGTAACTGCTCCCCTTGTTAAATCATGGAGTTTAATTTCACTGACTAGATAGATAGATAGATAGATAGATAGATAGATAGATAGATAGATAGATAGATAGATAGATAGATAGATAGATAGATAGATAGATAGATAGATAGATAGATAGATAGATAGATAGATAGATAGACAGACTTTATTGTCATTGAGCTAGCGTCCCAGCACAACGAAATTCCATTGCAGTACATTGTCCAAGAGAACATACAAAAAACAAACAAACAGCGGAGGACATGGGTCGACGGTGCACTGAAGCCGCAGCCAGGTCTGGGCGCAGTCTTTCATCACTTAAGGAAAGGGGTGAAACGAGGAGAGAGGAGAAGAAAAGTATCTCTCACTCTGTGTCCTGTGGAGGAGGGAGGTGTTCAGACCAGCAGTCCAACTGACCGTGAACGAACTGATCTGGCACGCAAGCATCAAACTCAGGCCAAGAGGGGTGGGGTGTGTGTGTGTGTGTGTGTGTGTGTCGGGGGGGGGGGGGGGGACAGCAAGAAGACGGTGGGTCAAAGGGGTGTGTTTGTAGTGTCTGTGTGTGCGTGCGTGTGCACGTGTGTGTAAGTGTAAGTAAGCCTGTGAACATCTGTCCCAGTTAGTCCCCAGACATAGTTAGCACAGTTCATGCAATGAGATGTTCGAGCCTGGGAAGAATCGCATCCAGTTTGCGGTTTAGCTCCAAAAGTGTTTTTAAAAAAGGACCTGTCTGGTAAACCCAAAAGATCCCAAAAAGAAAGACATAATATCACGATCCAAATAAATTCAGAAACAGATGAGAAACAAAAAAAATGCATTTATCAGTCAGGTTACAAAACCATTTCTAAAGCTTTGGGACTCCAGCGAACCACAGTGAGAGCCATTATCCACAAACTGAGAAAACATGGATCAGTGGTGAACCTTCCCAGGAGTGGCCGGCCCCACAAGAATTAGTGCAAGAGCACAGCATCGACTCGTCCAAGAGGTCACAAAAGAACCCAGAACACCTAAAAAACTGCAGGCCTCACTTGCCTCAGTTAAGTTTAGTTTTCATGACTCAACCATAAGAAGGACACTAGGCAAAAATAGAGTTCCAAGGAGAAAACCCCTGCATGACCAAAAAGAACATAAAGGCTCGTCACACTTTTGCCATCTTGATGAAAACCAAGACTTTCGGGAAAATATTCTGTGAACTGACGAAACAAAAGTTTAACTCTTTGGAAGGTGCACGTCCCACTAAAAGTACAGCATTTCTATCAAATATGGTGGAGGTGGTGTGATGGTCTTGGGCTGCCTTGTTGCTTCAGGATCATACCAACTTGTTGTGATTGATGGAAAATGTTTACTCAGTACATTTAGCCTAAACCTAGATATTCAATCGAGTCTAGGGTCACTATCATCCATAATATTAGGAGAAATTAGTGACGTCTGTCTAAGGTAGTCATGGTTATAATGCAAATCTCTATCTTCAGGTTTCAGAATGGGATCCTTTTACTTTAAGATGTTGGTCACCTCATTTAATTTAAAAATGACTCTGATCGCCCCCCTTGGCGCAGTGATTAGGACAGGCAGCCCATATACCGAGGCTATAGTCCTCAACTCAGCAGTCACGCGCGGTGCAACCCTTTGCTGCATGTCCTTCCCGTTCTCTCTCTACCCCCCTTTCTGTCTATCTTCACTTTAAATAAAGGCCACTAGTGCCAAAAAATCTTTAAAAAAATGACTGATCAGTTCTGAACGTTTGCTGAATGAAATAAATACCATATTAAGTAGGCTAGGCTAGGTAGTGCTGTCTGTCGATGGTAATCTTTCCCGATGTGATTTGAGAAACATTAAATAGAGAACCAACATTACAAGCGTAATCTAGTTGATTAGACAATAAAAAATGCTGTTAAATGTTACCAACAACAGACATAAAGGTGCAAATACACTGCACAGGAACTAGGATTCACGGGACACTGAGCTGAAGCGGGGATTCCTATATGTGATCGTGATTCTTCGTGCAGGTAAGGTGAATGTGACATTCCTGCTGTTAAATGTTATTAATATATTTTATTACCTCTTTATGAGTGCTTTATGTTATGCAGTAGTTTATTACATGTTTTTGAGTTGTTTGCATTATTTGTAAACCTTAACTTTGGCAGTACTACTGTGCCTTATTGTTGTTGAGTCCCATATATGATGGTAAATCTCCTGCAGGAGAACCTGAACCTAATAGTCATGGGCAATCCCTGACCTGACTAAACAGGCTGCACTCCCAACTTCAGATGCGCTCCATGAGTGATTTAAAAAAAAAAAAAAAAAATTAAGACACCATGCAGGCACATAAATTAAAAATTATCATTATTGTTCAGCAAAATGCTCAGAACACACTTTAGAATAATCCATGAGAACAAAGTCTTCGCAGTTTACTCGTGCGATCCATTTTTCTCTCCAACGTCTACTAAGTTCTTGGATCCTTCACACACAGGTTTAGTTATCCGATCTGTTCTTCCACCCATGAACAATATATGTGGAATTTTAGCAACTTTAATGGTGATTTCAGCCTCAAAAATCTTGGTTTAGTGCAGAATGCAAGTCTCTCACTACACACTGCACACTACAGTGTTCTTGAATCAATCGCTTGACCTACAAAATGGCAGAAGTCTTGTGACGTCTACATTCTATACCACTGCCACCTGTCAGTGGTATCCCATCAGCCCTCCCCTATCGGTTGCAGCCAACCTTACTCCCACTGCAGATGACAGTCAGCTCATCAGCCTCTACCCCTGCTGTAGAGAGGCCTAACAAGCAGCAGAGGAGGAAGGGGCCATAGCAAAATCTCTTGGACTTTCTGAAAGTGTAACAATCAGCCTTAAAAAAAAAAAAAAAAAATTTTCACTCTTTAAAAGGACAGAGTCACCACACGTTAAGAGGGTCCTTAGAAGATTAATCAAGGAAAATGTATATAAAGAGATCTAATGGAACCATACCATTGCCATCTGTCACAGTAGACAAAAAATGAAACGCTGACCCAGACACACACCAGAAACAAACACACCAATATTCCTTCTTTTAAGGCACCAAATACTGTATATTTGTACAGGACACCACAATCACAAAACCCCTACTGTCCATAAAAACTAAGTTAACAGTCCAGCCTAACAAAAAAAATATCCACGCGTCCATCCACGCTTGGGTTGTGGGTCTGTTGAAGGCCTAAAGAAAGTATGATCGCAAAATAATCCAGCACCAAAAAAGGAGAGAAAACAAAAATGCGATTGCCTCATGTGGTATACCACGCCAAAAATAAAAAAAAAACTGAAATGATCTCACCGGTTCCAATGGGAAAGCAAGCACTAACAAGTACTAGTCATCCCTGGTACACCCGAGCGCGAACTCATTTCATTTTGGGTGTGATCCGGAAGAAATCCTGGATTCTGGATCACTTTCAAATTTTCGATAATTGTTATGCTTGGTGGAGGTCTGCGTCCTCCGAGCGCTTTTTTAGTTCCAACATGTATTTTTTACAGGTTTTTATGTAATTTCATGTATTATTTATAATTTATAAAAAAAATTATGCTCGAATTTTGGGGTTTTGGAATGGATTAGGGCATTTACATGGAAAACGCGTCTCTACTTACCAATTTTTCAGGTTACAAAACTACTTCCAGAACCAATTAATTTCGTAAGTAGAGGTACCACTGGATTAGGGCTGGGAAAGTTAACGCATTATTATCGCGTTAACGCATTCATTTATTAACGCCGACATTTATTTTATCGCGCGTTTACGCATGTTGCTCACATGCTTTTGTCTTGAAAAGTCTGTTACTGGCTGCTGTGGAACCGGAAGATAATTTACAGGTAAACTTAAGGAAAAGCTAAAACAGACATGGAGCGCGTCCCTAACCCTAACCCTGCAACAAAACTTTCATATCATTCCTCCGTGTTACATCAGATCTGCTCCATGTGTTCACTGTCCTGCTGTTCTCTTACTGGTTACTTCAGTGCGGCTCCATCTAGTGGCACAGATGTGTAATGACAACAGAAAGTCCAGTCCTTGATTATAAAACAAATTCAGTTCTGCTGCCCATTTTTTAATTTCGTATTTTTGATCCAAGTCTAAAATTGAAATATAAAAAAACAGGCATTTTCTTTGGTTTTTTTTTGTGTTAGATTCAAAAACGAAAAACGTAATAAAATGTCACTTTTTAATTTTTTTTTAAATTTTTGATTGACAATTGAAAATGGAAAGAATGAATGATACACGGATTGGTAAAGTTACTGAACTTTAACATGGACATTTTCCTTTTAAAGTTCTCGCAGATGGAGGATTTGACAGAAACAAGGTTATTTGTAACTAGGGATGTCCTGATCCCGATCCCCTGATCGGATCGGCCTTCGATCTTAAAAATTTAAGGTGGATCGGATCGGCCGATCAACATTATTATAACACGCCGATCTTTTTTTCATTATTTTTTTCCTCAAAAAGTGATCCTGATTAACACAAATTAATAAAGTAATCATAATACACAAACAAAAATATTTTTAAACTATATACATTTAATAATTTGCACTGAAATGAGGTTTCCCAGCAGCGCTGTCTTGTATCCACCAAAAAGTTTTAAGACTGGCGGCGTCAGGCTAAACTTTAGCAAAAATGTCAGCAGTGTGGCAGCGCTATAAAATTACAAAGAGCGACGCTTCGACTGCGACTTGCAACGTGTGGAACAGGCCCGCCTTACTGCACGGGCGAGGCTGGGCTGAAGCCCCAGGGCCTAGATGGATCAGAGGCCTATCGGGAGCCAATTAAAACATATACCTTTACAACAAAATACCAAATTATTTCGTGATTTGTTGAAATTTCTGTCCATCACTTGATAGTCACGTTCGTGGCAGTTGATTGATCCAATTTACACGCGATGCATGAAAGCAACATGACAACAGCCAATAGAAATCTAGACAATTTGTTTTCATTAAGAACGTATGCAAATATAATAAGTGTGAGAAGTTGGAGTTCTTTTGGCCGAAAAATGGATAAGAAAAAGTTTGAGAGTGGTGCTTTAAAATGAAAATTACAATGGGAAAAAGAGCTTCGAGAGAAGAAATTGTTGAAAAACATCCCAAAGCTTACCGGATATTTTAAAACTTTTAGCGGGGACGAAGGAGCGCAAGTTGGCAGCAGTGACCAGAATCCCGGTGAGGCGGTCGTTTCGACTGTGTCTCCTTCTACCAGTGGCTACGGAGAGGAACTGGTGACATCCAACAAGCACACAGGAGGGTCTTCAGATCAACCACCTCCAAGAAAAGACCCGGAACATTTGATCCTGCTGAAGAAATCCAGAGGAGTGGAGGAGACGAACAGGTGCACCCGCAGCGAGAGGACCCATATAGCACCGGCCCGCTGGGGCGACAATATGGATGGACAGGTGCAAGCTTACTGGGCAAAAATGGGACCAGAATCGTGCCAAAATAAAGACGCTGATCTCTCGGCCTCAGAGCAACAATACAAGCTCCAGAGAAGATTTTTCTCCAGGACATATTTCAAGCGCAAACTGGCTAACGGAGAGAGTCTACCCAGAGAGTGGCTGTGTTATTCACCATCACAAGGTAGTGCATTCTGCTTTGCATGTAAAATATTTGGCGATGGTAAAGAGAAGTCTCCATTTGCCAGTGACGTAGGTTACTCTAACTGGAAACATGCTTATGAACGGATAGCAGAACATGAAAGCAGTGACATTCATAGGAAAGCCATGATTGCTTATGTGGTGTATTAATGACGAGACGGCTGCACGCATTCAACCACATTTACTGAACACTTGCATAGCATTATTACAACATGCCAACCGTGGCTCGCGTTCCGGCGCCTCTGCCTAAGAATGCACATACCACATTAGAACATATGAAAAACTACGGTGAGCCCATTAGCTCAATATACCACATCACCTCCCCCTTTACTTTAAAGGTAACTTAGAAAAACTTGCACATGCCAAATCATACTAAAATAAATATATCACCCCCATTTACTTTAAAGATAACTTAGTGCATTACTCTAGCCAATTACCTTAACATAAAATATATCATCATTACTATGCATTAAGGTTAGAAATGTCAACATTACTCGGACTGCATAATAAAGTAAATTGAATGTTTAACTGAATAAACAGAATGCTTTAACTGTAACTTTAATTTAACATCAGCACTCAGTCCTGGTAACGCAGAGGCACTTTTGGGGTACGCTGGGAGCGCCTTAGGGTCACCACAACAGGATCAGGCGGCTCAGGTGGTTCTGAAGGTTCAGGTGCTGGGGATGCTCCTAAACTGCTCTCCGTCGGCCCGATCTCCTCAGCTACTCCCTCAGGTTGCAGATCTAGAAGCCCCGCAGAATGGCGAGGTCTCAGTTGGTCTCCGTGACGTCTGTATTCTTGATCCGTCGCTTCCCCGCGGACCTTGTAGGACACAGGCCCAGACTGCTGGGTGATGACTCCTGGGATCCACCTTGGTGTTTCACCAGCAGTGTTTCGCAGGTAGACTTGATCGTCAATGTCGAACCGTTTGTCCAACGCCTTTCTGTCATGTCCTTCCTTCTGCAGATACTGTTTCCTCCTCACCGTTTCTTGAATGTTCGGTTTCAGAAAGTCCAGTCTGGTTTTGACATGTCTTTTCAAAAACACGTCAGCAGGCGACTCGCCTGTTGTGCTGTTGGGAGTTGTGCGATACCGTAGCAGGAAGTGAGAGACTTTGTCTTCAATGCTCAAATCTTCCCTCGCCAGCTTCTTCATGCCGGCCTTGAACGTTGAGACGTATCTCTCGGCTAAGCCGTTTGTGGCTGGGTGCCTCGGGGCACCGGTCGTGTGGAGGATTCCATTTCTCCTCGTGAACTGTTGGAACTCATCAGACATAAAGGTTGTTGCATTGTCTGTGACAATCTGTTCATCTCCATATGATGCAAACAGTCTCTTTAGTCTGGTGATGGTTGCAGAGGAGGTTATTTGTGTCATTTTGTAAACCTCCAACCATTTTGAGAATGCGTCAACTACAATCATGAACATGTGGCCCATGAATGGCCCTGCAAAGTCGATGTGGAGCCTCTTCCACACATCTCCTGGAAATTCCCAGGGATGTAGTGGCACGTGGCGTGGCATGTTCTGCTCTAGCTGACACGTTTCACATCCTTTGCACACTTTCTCAATGTCCATATCAATATGTGGCCACCAGACGTATTGCCGTGCAATTGCCTTCATTTTTACAATGCCAGGGTGCCCACTGTGGATTTCCTTAAGCACGGCAGCTCTGACTTTTGCTGGTGCAATCACTCTCGTGCCCCACAGCACACACCCCTGCTCCACAGAGAGTTCATCACGCCTTTTGTGGTATCCCTTCAGTTCTTCTGGGATTTCTTTTGGCCACCCCTCCATGATGAACCTGTGCAGCTTTGAGAGCTCTGTGTCAGTTCTCGTTACCTTGGCAATCTGCTTTGCAGTGAGTGGTACGCCCTCTAGGTGTTCACATATCAGTGCGTCAACATAGGCGGACATTGTCTCCGTTCCAGCATCCTTGGTCTCTGACAACGGCACACGAGACAACCCGTCAGCATTGCCATGCTTCTCTGACTGACGGTAAACAATTTGGTAGTTGTATGCCGACAGCACGATGGCCCACCTCTGAATCCGGGCTGCTGCCATTGTAGGAAGCCCTTTATGCTCTCCGAACAAAGTCAATAATGGCCTATGGTCTGTGACCAGGTTGAACTGGCGCCCCCAGAGGTATTGGTGAAACTTCTTAACACCATACACAAGGCTTAGGGCCTCTTTCTCAATTTGCGAATACTTCTTCTCTGCTGGAGAGAGTGTACGTGAAGCATAAGCAATTGGATGCTCTTTTCCATCTGGCATTGTGTGTTGGATCACAGCTCCAATGCCATAAGCTGAAGCGTCACATGCAAGGGTCAACGGCAGGCTCTGATCATAGTGCACTAACACTTTGTCACTTGTCAGGAGCTCTTTACATTTGTTAAATGCATCTTGTTCAGCTTTCTTCCATTTCCATGTGACTTGCTCTTTCAGCAAACTGTAAAGCGGCGCTAACATAGTACTTTGCTGTGGCACGAAACGGCCGTAGTAGTTAACTAGGCCAAGGAAAGCCCGTAGCTCTTTCACATTTGTAGGTGTGGGTGCGGCATGTATTGCTCTCACCTTGTCTTCAGATGGGTACACCCCCTTTTTATCCAGGACGTGGCCCAGGTACTCAATTTGGGTCTTTCCGAACTCACACTTTGACTTTTTTACTCGCAGGCCATTCTCTTGCAAGCGTTGCAGGACTCTGTCGAGGTTCCTCAGATGTTCTGCCTCATCTTTACCCGTTATGAGCAGGTCATCGAGGTAAACAACCACGTTCAGGTCCTTCATTAGACTCTCCATCACTCTCTGGAAGATGCTAACAGCAGAGTTAATGCCAAAGCAGAGACGATTGTACACAAACAAACCCTTGTGAGTGTTGATTGTTGTGTATTTTTTTGAATCTTCGTCAAGGGGCAATTGTTGGTAAGCTGAGGCTAGGTCTATTTTTGAAAACAACTTGCCACCACTCAGCGTTGCCAGCACTTCTTCAATGCGCGGTAGTGGGTATATGTCTGTGTTGGTTGCCTGGTTCACTGTTACCTTGTAATCGCCACACAAGCGAATCTTGCCATCTTTCTTGACCACAGGAACTACAGGAGCGGCCCATTCACTATGCTTCACAGGACTGATGATGTTTTCATTTTCCAGTCGCTGTAGTTCTTCTTCCACCCGTGCTTTCATTGTGAATGGCAAGGGGCGGCTTTTGTGGAACTTGGGCATGGCATCAGGTTTGACAGAAATTGTGGCTTTAATTCCCTTTAATGTTCCCAACTCCTCTTTGAAAACTTGACTGTACTTTCCTAATACCTCAGGTATTGACTTGGGTGCTAAGGGCTGTTTTGCATTTTCACTAACCATTTTAATTGTTTTCCAGTCCAACTTGATGCTTTTAAGCCAGTTCCTGCCACAAAGTGCAGGTCCATTGCCTTTCACTACAATTAATGGTAAGTTGGCAGTCTGATCTCCATAAGCAACTTTTGCTACAAACTGCCCTCTTACTGGAATGGCCTGGCCAGTGTAGGTCTTCAGCGTGACGTTGCTGCCCCCTAGTGGCACATCCGCGAACGACTCTCTGTACATCGCCTCAGATATTATGCTGACTGCAGCTCCCGTGTCTATTTCCATCAGAACATTTCTCCGGTTTACTGCGAAGTTCGTTTTGAATGTCTGTTTGTCTGTTTCATTTACACAAAACACGTCCTCCTCTTCTTCCGCCATCACATAACTTGCCACTCTTTGCTGATTCTTATTTTGCCGGCCTTTCTTCTCCCTCGCAGCAGGCTGGCTACTTCTACATGCTTTTTGAATATGACCAACTTTATCACATTTGTGGCATTTGGCTGTTTTAAAATAGCATTCACTTGAGCTATGATTCTTTCCCTTGCATCTATAGCACGCTGTCTGCGCTGCTGCGCTGATGGAGAAGGCTTTCGTTTGTCATTTACATTGTGCACAGAAGATGTAGGCGGCGCCTCGCATTGTCTCAGCTGCCGTGTGTCTCGGTGGGCTGCTTCCATGTTGACAGCGATCTCCTGGGCTTTGGCAAACGTCAGCTCATCCGTGGAAAGCAACTTGCGTTGACACGCCTCATCGTGTATTCCACTGACAAAACCGTCCCGCAAAGCCTCGTCCAGCCTATCCCCGAAAGCACACCTTGCAGCTAGCTGTTTCAGTTCAGCAGCAAACTGAGCTACCGACGCGCCGTTCCTCTGAACACATCGTCGGAATCTGAATCGTTCGGCTATGACCAGTGGCTTCGGTTCATAGTAGTCCGACAGAATTTTCACGATTTCAGCAAGAGTTTTATCCTTAGGTTTGAGAGGCTGAACTAAATTTCGTAGCAGTCCGTATGTGGAAGCACCAACAGAGCTTAACAGAGTAGCTACCTGCTTTTCTTCCTCAATATCGTGTGCTTCGAAAAAAAGTTCCATTCGCTCGATGTACGCTGTCCATTGTTCATTTTCCGGATTAAACTCGTCCGGTTTGGCGAAGTTGGCCATCTTCACTGCTCACTACAGTCACTTTTTACCTCGTCGCCAATTATGTGGTGTATTAATGACGAGACGGCTGCACGCATTCAACCACATTTACTGAACACTTGCATAGCATTATTACAACATGCCAACCGTGGCTCGCGTTCCGGCGCCTCTGCCTAAGAATGCACATACCACATTAGAACATATGAAAAACTACGGTGAGCCCATTAGCTCAATATACCACAGCTTACATCAATCAGACAGCTGAGAGAGGGACAGTGGACTCTGAGCTGAAGAGACAGTTTACTGAAGAGTGTGAATACTGGACACAGGTTCTACAGCGAGTTGTTGCTGTCGTGAAGTTTTTGGCAGCGCCAGGACTTAGTTTTAGGGGTGATAGTCACAAGTTTGGTGACCCCAAAAATGGGAACTATTTGGGTTGCATGGAGCTGATCAGTCAGTTTGATCTGTTTTTAAAAGCCCATATAGACAAATATGGAAATGCTGGCAGAGGAACTCCATCCTACCTTTCCTTGAACGTGTGTGAAGAATTCATACAGCTGATGGGCCAGAAGGTGCTGGATGAAATCATTGCTAGAGTAAAGCTGGCTAAGTATTTTTCCACCAGTGTCGATTCCACTCCAGATAACACACATGTGGACCAGCTCACTGTAATCCTGCGGTTTGTGTCACCAGATGGTTGTATTGAGGAGCGTTTTGTGAAATTCCTGCCTGTTTCAAGCCACACTGGAGAAGCACTGTTCAATTCAATTATTGGTGTTTTAGGAGAGATGGGCATTGACATTAAGAACTGTCGAGGACAATGTTATGACAATGCCAGCAATATGTCGGGCTCCTACAAAGGTGTGCAGGCACGAATCAAAGAGCTGAACCCACTGGCAGACTGGGTACCCTGTGCGGCGCATACATTAAATCTGGTGGGGGTCAACAGTGTGAACTGCTGTGAAGACAGTGAACAGTTTTTCTGTTTTGTGCAAACTTTATTCAACTTTGCTTCAAAAAGCACTTCACGCTGGCAGATGATCAAGGCAGGGTTGCAGCCCAATGAAAACCAGAGAATAGAAACTTTAAAAGCACTTTCTGATACCAGATGGTCAGCGCACGCTGTTGCAACCAAAGCCCTGTGTCAGAATTACACTGGCATCCAGAACTCATTACTTGATATTGCCGATGATCAGCATCAGAATTGGAGCACAAGAGAGGAGGCAAGGGTACTGTACAAAAAGATGAACAAACTGGAGATTGCATTAATGTGCAACATGTGGAATACCATTCTCCAACGTTTCCAGAGTGTGAGCGCTGCACTACAGGCAGTAGAGTTGGACTTGTGCAATGCTGTGGATCTAGTTCGATCATTGCGTGACTATGTTGCAGGCTTACGGGATCAGTTTGACAGCTTTGAGACAGCGGCTAATAACATGTCCCCCACCATATCCAATGAGTATAAAGTAGACACTCAAAGAAAGAAAAGAAGAAAGAAACAGGCTGACGAGTCATCTGAGCCAGAGATTTAGCTGTCAGGTCACAGACGCTTCTGTGCATCTGTGTACATCTACATAATAGACAGGCTAGTGTCAGAGCTGGACCGAAGATACCAGTCGTATAATGTTTTGTATGAAAACTTTGGGTTTTTATACAGATTGTTCTCATTGTCCCCTCAAGACCTCCACTCAGCAGCACTGAAACTGCAAAAGAAATACCACGGTGACTTGGAGGAGGACTTTGTGGAGGAAGTAGTGCAGTTCAGAGAGTTTCTACAGAATGAGAAGGAGAGCAGCAAGTCAGTAATGGAGCTACTGCAAGTTTTGAGGAGAAGAAAACTCCAAACAGTGTTTCCCAACCACAGACATAGCTCTTCAGCTGTTCCTGACTATACCAGTGACAAACACAAGTGGAGAGCGTTCCTTCTCTAAATTGGCCTTGGTGAAAAATAGGTTGCGATCAAGCATGCAGCAAGACAGAGTCAGTAACCTCACACTGATGTCCATTGAGCATGATATTCTTCGTGAGTTGGATTTTAAGGACATAATCAAAGTTTTTTCCTTAAAGAAAGTCAGGCGAAAGCACTTCTAAATGAGCAAGCCAGAGAATGCTCAATTGCTTTCCAGTAACCTTTGCAGGTTTTAAATTGTTGTCAGCATGTATTGCTTTATAAAGTAATTTAGTTTAAATATTGTTTGGTTTTCTGGTTCATAGAGACAAAACCACTGTTCAAAGTATGTTATGACAGAAACTAAATGTGTTCATAGGTTTTTATGTAGGTTGTAATGCAGCTATATGACAATTTCCCTCAGAAATTATTAAAGTGAAGCTGTTTATCTCTATATTTATCCATCGTTTTTTGTGATATGGAATTTGAATCTATACAACTGTAGCTACACACTAATAGTGTGACACTATTGTTGGTGGTTGTGGGGGTGGGGGGGCCTACAAAATCTCCCAGCCCCAGGGCCTATTGGCTGATTGAGGCGGGCCTGGTGTGGAAGGCTGATATATCATGATGGGTAAGTAAGAAGAGAGTTTACAACCCCAACCTAACCAATAACCTAACCCTAACCACCAATTTAATCAGACACTTAAAAAAGCACGCAGCACCGATCACCGCAGCCGACGGCACCAGCTTTAGCAGCAAACGCTCTGTGAAACTTTTAAAAGAAAGGACAAACTCCCAAAAGACTCGGAGAAATACAGAAAATCACCGAGCTAATCGCGGAATGTATTACTGAGGACGACTAGCCCATTTACAAGGCATTTAACCGGCTCATTAATTACCTCGAGCCTCGTTCCCGTCATTACATGAACGACAAAGGACACAAAGGTGGGCGAACATGTGCAGCGGGTCTTGAAAGAAGTTAAGTTAATATTTTATGTTATTTTTATTCTGATGTGATTTCATTGATTGCAAATACTTCTGCTAGTGTTTTCATTGCCTAAAACTGCTAGCCAAGTTCACCTGCTGCTATTTAAATGGAAGTGCTTTGTTCTTTAGTACTGAGACTGTTGAACAGTCACTGTTCTGTAACTGAATGTGTTTTATAATAATTCTCCCAAAAAAAAAGAAAGAAAGAAGAATGTTTAAATAAGTTATTGTTTATTTTATGAGATGATAAAAGCTATTAATCTCAGCTTGGATGCAGGCCTGTTTATTAATGTACACAGAAAAAAAAATGCATGTGAAATTAAACTGTTTGCCCACTCAAAAAAAGTGAATTCGGATCGGGAAAAATCGGAAATCGGTCGATCTTAAAAATTAAAAGATCGGAATCGGATCGGGACCCAAAAAAATGTGATCGGGACATCAGGGCCGTCGCAAGGGGGGGGGGGGGGGGGGGGGGGGGGTGAAGGGGGCGGGGTCGCCCAGGGCCCCGCGCTGTGACGTACCTATGACGGGCCCTCACACTTGACCAATGAGTTTTGTTTATCTAATATTTTCATGTGGTCATTAGAAGGCTTTTTCTTACTGTTTCTTACTTTCCATTGTTTATTATTATTATTATTATCTGATGTTGCTACTAACACTACAAACAGGTTGCAATTTTTCCTCGCTCCGACGGAGCACGTAAAAATAGGTTATCCTGAAAAGGGCCTCGCATCTCCTGCCCCCCCCCCCCCCCCCCCCCCGTGACGGCCCTGCGGGACATCCCTATTTGTAACAACTGCCAAGTTGAACTCCCCGTTAAAAGTTTCTGCTGTTACCTCAGAAATTACCTGTTTTAATGTTCTGATTGTGCTCAGCCACACATTTTGTTGGATTTTGTTTGTTGACTTTTTTTTATTTTTTTATAAAAACAGGATGACATTAATGCCCTGGCAGTGGCAATAAGCTTTATTTTATTTTACATTTTTTAAGATGAGATTTACACTAAATATGTGTTACTGACAAGTGCTGATGTTAAAAGTGTTTGAACAACAAATGTTAGGACACTTTAGTTCATGTGGCAGCAGAACATTTAAATAAAAGTGACCTTTGCACTACTTTTGAATTCATTATTTGATTTTGTGTATACAACTGGCACACACACACACTTAATCAATGTGATGGTGTTACAAGAGAAAACACAGAGGGAAAGAGTAGGGGAGGATGCAGGGCATGACAAGTAGACAAGCAGAGCTGTTTTAAAGTCTATTCTCTGAGTGACAGGAGGCCAGTGCAGAGACCTCAGGACTGGACTAATATGGTCATATTTCCTGGTTCCTGGTTCTAGTCAGGATAGTCAGCAGCATTCTGGATGTACTGCAGCTGTCTTTACAGCTTGTTTAGAGAGCCCAGTGAGCAGACCGTTACAGCAGTCTAACCTGGTGGAGACCAACGCATGGATTAGTCTTTCTAAATCTGGTTGAGAAACTATTCCTTTAATTCTGACATTTTTGTAGAAGGTAAAAAGCTGCTGATGTTATTGCTTTAATGTGACTGTTAAAGTTCAAGTCTGAATCCAATATTACCCTGAAATTTCTAGTTCTAGAGAGAGAGTCTCAAGGTGACTGATAACACATATACAGAGGCTCTAGTCCTCAACGCAGCAGTTGTGGGTTCGACTCCCAGCCCGGGTGACCGTTTGCTGCATGTCTTCCCCGTTCTCTCGGCCCCCTGTCCTCTCTCACTGTGAATAAAGGCCACCAGTCCCACAAAAAAAAAAAAAAAAAAAATGCCAACAGCTCTTCTGGGTGAAAGGGACCTAAATATTCAATGTAATCTAAATAGATTATATTGAATATATGGGTCTGATATTTAAAAAGACATTCCACGAATATCAAAAATGTCACAAATGCACAAAAGGCTTATCTTCACTCTGGCCAACAGAGTCTATGTGGTGCAGGGAAGGAGGATCACGGATTAAATAAATCATGAGTGCCAGTTCATACAAGCATAAAAGTGGAGCAACAAAACGCAAAGAAAAGAAAAAAAAGAGCGCAGGAAAAGATTAAACTAAAAAAGCTGGACACATATCCTCCTGGAAATGAACCTGACATTGTTGGCCGTGAGTCAAGCCCATCAAAACTGGCACCACGGTCAGGGAGCCAGATTAACGGGTACAATTAATCACAATCACTGTCACTGAAAACAATATGTGAGTTAGTTGTAAACTGTTGATGTGGTTGTTATCAGAGTAGCCCGACTGCCAAACCTTGTTATCAGGGGCCAGGTTGCCTAATGATTTTGTTGTTCTCATGGTTTGTTAGACTTCATGTCGGTTTTTTTGGGTTACTCTTGCAAAAAGGTTCGTTCATCGACGTGCTCAGAGTTTGTATTTATTAACAGCAATGGAAACATATCAGGCGAAATTGGCACTTAGTACCGAGCAGAATGAATGAATGCCGGCACCTGCCTCAACAACAACTGGTGCATGTGTATGTTGTAAAATGATGTAATCACAAGCTTTATTGGGCTTAAAGGGCCCAGTCATGTGCCCCGCCCCCGGCCCGGCAGTGACATGCTCTGCCGCTAAATGCACAGATAACAGGTTGAAATGTCTGGTATTTCCTTGAGCATGGCTGTATGTGTCTGAACTGTCTAAATAAATGCCTTTTTTGAGCTGCAGAGACCATCCAACATGCCTTTTTTTTCTCTCCACAACAATGGTTTGTTCTAAAATAAATGAATAAATAATGTTTTCGAAAAGAAGTATAAGAGATTAAAGGAAAATACATATCCATCTTGTTTTGTCTTTTTTGTAAACTGACTACTTTTCAAATCATAAAAATTCTGTCAAACTAAGAAGTTGCTACAATTTGTATGTATCTTTTTTTAAGATAAGAAAGAGGCAACTCTGTATTATCACTAGAATAACTGCACATGATCTTAAGTATGAATAAAAGTAAGCATCAGAGGTAAGGTACCATTTATTCTTACAGAGATGGAATTCATATTTAGTTAGACTGAATCTGCCAAAACAGTTTAAGAATGAAATTAATTGGTTGGCTGATTATTGTCCATTTCTGAATAATCTTTATCAGAACCTCCACAGATGAACAAAGAACAAAATTACTCTACAAGCAAAGGTCAGTATTTAGTGAGACCTCCCTGAGAACCAAGCACTGACGTACATCAACTCTTTATCAGGAGATAGTCTCAGATGTTTGACATAAGATTCCTTTAGTTTCCATTTTTATTCCTCATTCTGCTCAATGAGTTTGTGCAGTGCTGTAATGACGCTTCCCTGGAGCTAAATATGTAAAACACCAAGGACAGGGCTTACAACCTGCCCATGGCACCCATCTCCTCTGACTCATCACACCTTTCCAACACACGAACACACCCTGCCCTGTAACCCCTCCTCCAACACACACCTACACACACACACACACTGATGGACATGAACCTCTCAGGTTGTTGACTCCAACTTTATAACTCTTGACTGATGGCAATTTCCACAGCTTTCAATATCTTAATAGTATTAAATACTGTCTTAATACTGCCTTGGATATATTATTTGCACTATGTTTAACTTCAGTTCTTTATCTTTAATATATTTGTGTCTCCATGTGTACTTTTAATTGTTCCTCGGGGACAAATAAAGTGTTTTGGACTGAACTGAATTGTATTCAGGGTTAAGTTAATTTATTATTGGATCTTAAAGAAACTGGAAAACAAATATGGATGTCATGAAAGGTTGATAAAATGACAAGACCGGGGCTGCCTAGACCTTTGCACACTAATATCCACCCTTGTAGCTTAAAAGCACTACATAATTGAAATCCATTAACACCGTCATCATGATTATATGTTTATTTCATCTTTCCTTGACTTTTCCGGGTTTTATCAACCCGTAAAAACTCTGCCATGCGTGAACGGAGAAACATTGTGACTAATTTAAGCTGACATTGGATCACAATGACGGCATATTCACCATAAAAAAGAAAAGAAACTTCGTGAATTTAACAGCGGTTTCACGCGTCATGTCCTGTAGGTGCTTCATGCCGCAGTCCAGAACATCTTCACTCAGCGACTTCAGGACAATTCCTGAATCAGCTAAGTTAGTGTCGTTATTTTACAGAACTAACCAAGTAAACCCAATTTAAAAATTATATGATAGAGATTAGAACATATTCCTACCGTGCTGCGTTTGTTGTGCTCCCTCTTGTGCTCTTTCAATGCTGATCTCATTCTCACAAACCTGTTTTACTTTCACTTTTGCACCCCTCCTTCTTCAGCATGTGATCGTCCCAAACTTTCCAGATGGGAGTTTTTAAGGAGCCCCGTTTGGGTCATAAATCAATGAATAAATGAGTCTATTATTATGAAATACAGGCGTTTATTATTATGAAATATTTCCCATTATTATGAAATGCATGTTTATGATTATGAAATATTTCCCATTATTATGATAATGGTTTCGTTTTTCATAAGAATGAACTTTTACAAAATAATGGCTTTGTTTTTCATAAGAATGATTTGTGTCAATCACAGCAGAGAGGGCGGAGCCATTTATGTGATTGGCTGCTCTTTCATTCAGGCATAAGCAACAGAACAGTGAATATCAATAGTGGGCGAGAGGTGCAATGTATATACTCCAGGGCAGTAGGTGGCAGAATGCACCTCAGTTTACGGTTAAAAGTTGACATCAACTAAGAAACGTAGCGCGAAATGTGGGGAAAACTTGATTTTGATGTCGTGGCGACAGGAGAAAGATCCTTTTCTGGCTTACTCCGAGAGGTAGCCAGCAGGCTTGATGCGAGTCCCCCACCAACTAGTCGATGTCAGAGCGTAGAATGGAGAAGGATCAGCCAATGAGCGTGCAGCTCAACCGCTGGTCCCGCCCAGTGGCAAAATGTCATTATTATGTAAAAGCTCATTCTTATGAAAAACGGTGCAATTATGGAAAAAAACTCATTCTTAAATAAAAAAGCCATTCTGAAATAAACTATTATGTATTAAACTGAGATTAAATAATAATAAAAATATATTTCATAATATTAATTTTTTTTCCTAATAATAGGAAATATTTTATAATAATACACATATATTTCATAATAATGGGAAATATTTCATAATAATAAACATGTATTTCATAATAATGGGAAACATTTCATAATAATGGATATGTATTTCATAATAATAAGCACCTGTATTTTATGATAATAGACTCATTTATTCATTGAATTATGACCCAAACAGGGCTCCATAAGTTTTGAGCTCAGCGAACACAAAGCAACGTGATTTTAATCACGTCCCTCTGCAGAGCACCGCCAACAAGCCATCTCTCCCTCAAAGCACAGTCAAGCCAGCCCTCTTATGTTGTTGCGCATCCATACCGTCGGCATTATGGTATTATCAAATGTTTTCAAAATAAAAACATATTTTTATTTCACATATTCCCTGATAAATGTACTAAATAGGGATTAAGGATGTTAAAGAGGTCACTAGGGGGCTACAAAAATAATATATTGGTGTTGTATTTCAAAATAGAAAGTCATAAAATAAAAAAATTAATTTTTATGTCATTATTTTTACTTTTTCTAATTTCCTTTATATATACAAAATAGTTTATTCAAATTACACATTTACCTGACATTACTAAGACATCAAACCAGAATTACCACATGACCCTGATATAAGCAGAACTTGCATTGTATTTCAAACTTGAAGCTTGATCATATGAGATAGATAAGAAATTCTCCTTATTTACTTGTTTTTTTAAATAAAACTCCTTAATTCGACAAACCACCTTCTGCATTCAATAAAAAAATACACTATAACAGCTTAAATCCTTTGTTAATGCTATTTAACGTTTACTTTATTTCAAAATGGAAGTAATTTGAAATTAACCGTAAAGACTATTTTACTTGTATATTCAGGCTGCTATAAAACAAATTGTCCGATATTTCACAGATCCTTTTCATTCCACATCAAGAGTATTATATCTCAGAATATTACTCACCAAATATCAACTCAATTGTTCGATCGGCTGCTGTATTTCAAAATAAAATGCACAGTAAATACTGTTTAAATGCCACAACCCTGCAACATTGAGAATGCTATGGATAATATAGTTCCAGTTTCCACATACCAGTTTCACTTCCATCTCAACAAGCTCAACCCAATCTGATGTTGTGTTCCAAAATAAAACACGCATCAAATAATGTGTAAATGCTACAATACTTAAAAAAAAAAAAAAAACGTATTTTGCCGTTCCTGACAGTAGCATATCCAACAGTTTATGTTGAAGATGCAGCAAAATGAACAGAAGGACATTCCTGTATAAATAGTCACTATGACGTTGCTACTTTCCCTCTGGGATGCTCTATCAGGTGAAGGTCAGATGACTGGCCATTGAAGAATACTCAATTATTCTGCCTTCAAAAAGGATTTAGTTGCATATGTTTAGGGTCATTATCCATCTACACTATGAAGTGATCAATTTTGTAGCATTTGGCTTAACGTGAGAAGAGAGTATAGCCATCTTGCTACTTCACATAAACAATAAACATTAGCGAGCCAATCCAGTGGCAGCCATACACACCATTACACTGTCTCCATCATGCTTGAAATGTGGTACTTTTTTTGTGGCACTAAGGACCTTTACTCCACATTGAGAGAGAGACAGGTAACAGGGCAGAGAGAGAACGGGGAAGATATGCAGCAAAGGGTCATGGCCCATGTGGTGCATTTTGAGCATGAGCTGTTTGTTTCTTTTCCTATCATTTCTATCTTGGTTTCATCTGTCCAAAGAGTCTGATTCCAGAACATGGGAGGCTTTTGAAATGATTTTTGCCAAAGTTTAATCTGGCTTTCACATCTGTTTGGATATGATGTCTGAACACTTTGTTGTTCTGTTTTGTAGTTTTAAGTTTGAGCTAAGACCTTTGCTTACATTTCCTTTCTTTATGATGGCAGGTAGGAGTGTTTGCCATTTTTTGTTTGTTGTTTAAAATATGTTTAAAATTGGAATGAATTTGTTTATGAATTGGAATTAATGAATATTGGAATTATTAATATGCTTATGAATTTGTTGTTGAATATAGATACATTTTATTATGAAATGGAATGAATTAGACTTGTTGAAATAAAAATAAATTTTACTGAATCTGAATGTGATTTGGATTTTATTGGATTATATTTAATGATGTAAACTTTGAAAGCTTTCTATGTAAAGTACCAAGAGATGATTTTGACATGAACTGGTGCTGTACAGGTAAATTGGAAATGTTCCTCTTTTGGCATTACATGTTAAGTAAATATATGCGTAATAATAATTCAAGCACACAAAGTAACAACTGCTCTCTGCCAAACATATGTCTATTCACAGTTTGGAACAGCTTGTTTCAGTCCCTAAACTATTTTTTCCCCTTTTTCCTGTTTTTGTTGGAGCAGAGCCACAAGAACAAGATTATTCTCTTTAGCTACTCTGTGGTTGTAGTTGCCAAATCAAAGTCGGCCCCTTTCTGTTTATTCACATTTTCTCAGCAAAAAGAAACTGTCGTAAACACAGGGACATGGGTTATATTACATTACAATATCAGATCATTGATTCTAATGTATGTATGAGTTTGGACTTAATTGCTTCTTTAAACACATTGCAATTGTTTAATGTGAATACAAAAAAAAAAACACAAAAGAAAATATCCTCATGGTTGATAGAAACTTGCTTTCTTCTGGTTTTTCTTCTGCTGGCTTAAATAATCCATCCACCTCTTAATGAACTTTTCTTCTTAAACATACAGTTTTACACATTTAAAAAACTTTGATGAGCAGTGAGTTTTGAAATTGAAACAAACTAGTTAAAAGTATTACCTAATTTATCATTGATAATTAATAGAACAGTGCATGCAACTTTAGACTGGGCAACCACAGCCAGTGGCAGCAGCGCATCAAGCACCGTCACACTGAACACGGGGAGGCCCAAGGATTTGTGCTGAACCCCTTCCTCTACTCAAGACCCACGACCGCACAACAATGCACAGCCCCAACCTCTTGATCAAGTTTGCAGACTATATGACTGTGGTAGGTCTCATCAGCAACAGAGACGAGACAGTTTACAGGAGTGAAGTGAGCCCCCCAGCTGTGTGGTGCAGAGACAAAAGTCTCTCCCTGAAAGTGGAGAAGACCATCCATCCATTATCCATACGCGTTTAGTCCTATACAGGGTCAAAGGGACCTGCTGGAGCCAGTTTTCTTTGGGCAAAAGGCAGGAGTACAGCCTGGAGAGGTCACCAGTTCATTGGAGGACCACATGTAGACAAACTACCACACACACTCACAATCATTCAATCCCCAGGGATACACAACCCCAGGAACTGTCCACTCCTCATGAACAAACATACACACACTTTACTCAAGAGGTGCACTTCATACAAAATTTGGACACCTATTTATACCACCGTCACTTACGTAAAATGATTTTCTCATCCTTGTCAGCGTATCAGCCTCGGCGCACTAATAACATTTATTTTATGAGACATTACTTTACAATAGCATAGGCTGCAATAGTGAAAAAGCATTGTGGCATATGCTTTGTTTGGCTTTTGTTTTAACTACAACTTAAATCTTAAATTATGTTTATATTATAAGAACCAATAACTTATCCAACAGACCACGTATTGTAAAATGGGTATGATAAGGAACATCTCGTGTTTGTTTACAAATGTGTGTGTGTGGGAGAGAGAGGGAGAGTGTGATGGCCATGTCCTTCACAAAGGCAGTTTGGTAGTATCCCCACAGCTACATTTGTTATGTTTTTCTATGGTTAATGTTTCACGACAACAAGCACATTTTATTTTGAGTTTAGTATTTGTTGTACATCTTGAGCTTACACTGTTTTCTGAGTGAAGCGTGCACACTTAGTTAACACTGTCATGGCTAGATAAATTGAATTAATTTCCTCTTGTTTGGAGTTATTTTAAGTGGCAGTTGCACCTCTCCTCCTGTGTGACAAGGGTGGAGAAAGCCTAGAGACTGCCGACAAAGTGGACCAAACCACCGCCTGTGATGTCATGGGGGAAATTAGCTTAATTGTGTTAGTTTCTGTTAATTTTCTGTTTCTCCCTCTCTTTGTGTTTGGTGGGCTGATCAGCCACGATTTAAGGTTCTCCTTTGTCTCATTTTGTGAATTCACTTTAGTAATTTTAATTGGTGTTTATATTCCACATTCCACAGGAGGCAAACATTAGACACAGCACTCACTCACTGGCCAGACCCCAGGAAAGTAGCAGACCAACCCAGACTCCTTGTCTTTAGAGATTTTAGAGAATGTGCCAACCTTTTGGGAATTACATTATTACCTAAGTGACAAAATAAACTACCAAATAATCCTTAAATGTTCTTATGTGTTGTGATTTATATGTTATCCAATAGAAATAATTAGACACATCTCACATTCAGATCATTGTCATATGATCAACACCAGTTTCGTCTAAGGCTGCATTTTTTTTCCTTCTCTGCTCTTCTCCCTGTACATAAACAGTGTTAACTCCAGTCGTGAGTCTGTCAAGCTCCTGAAGTTCTCAGATGTCACAACCGTCATTAGACTCATCTCTAGTGGGTGCATAAATCGTGTGTTCGTACAACCTTTCGTACGTTGACCCACTCACACCTCATTGAATGAGTCACTTTTCCATTCTACCATAATTGTTCACCTTTCACAACATTTTTAATGAAGTAAATGTCATTTCCTGCATTTGGGTGCATTTAAAAAAAAAACTTCATTACATTTTCAGTACTTTTTCCAACATTAAAAGACAAACACACAAAAAAAACAATGAAAGAACAATAATAAATTATAAAGGAACAGACAGGTTGAAAGGATTGAAACAGGTCATACATTAGTGTAAAATGGAGTAATTACTCATACAGAAAATGGATTACATTTGAAACAATATGAAGTCTACCTTTCCCAATACTTTGTGTATTGTTCAACCTGTAGCTTTAAGGTGAAGATCGGTTTTTCCATGCACTGTATTTCATTAACAATTGTGATCCAGTCATTCATTGACGGCAAATTTTTCTGCAGCCATTTCCTTGAAATGGCCTTCTTGCTTGCAGCCAAAAACACTTAAAGATAGGTGTCCTGGGCTGTAAGACCAACTGGGATATTAACCAAATACAGTGTAATGAAAGAAAAATTGACTTTTAGACCAAAGATTGACGAAATTTCTCCTTCAAGATTTTGCCAATATGGCTGAATAAGATGGCAGGCCCAAAATATATGAAAGTGGTCAGCCATGGTCTGTCTGCATTGTCTCCAGCATTTATCCTGTCCCTGGAAACCCTCCTGTTTAAATTTCAGTTTTGGAGTGATAAAAAAAATCTTATTAAGTTCTTCCAGCAGAACCGTCACCAGTATCTGGAGTTAGTGGATTTAGCTTGACCCGCTCTAATGGTTCTTTAGTCATCCTCGGATATCTCCAGGTCAGTTTCCCTCTTCCATTTCCGCTTAACCCGGAGATTAGAATGGTTCTTGGAATTTTGCAGTTCTGTATAAATCTGTGACATTAAGGCCCGTCGTACACCTCCCGCTTCCCGCTACCCGCAAATTGCGGGTTTAGGAACCTCCGCTAACCGCTATGCAATCTTCCGCTTCCCTAAAGCCGCTATCCGCTTTGCCGACTCCCTCATTCACATTGTAGGTGTGGCAATGGGCTGTCTTTTGCGCTCTCCGCAAACTCTATATCTTGCGATCGCGGGTTTAGGGTAGCGGGTGGTCAGACCACCTGCTACCCTAAACCCGCGATCACAAGATAGTTGTGAAGTTGTTATTAAAATAATGAATTCTCTCTTACATACACAGCTGAGTAGCCGCTGTTAGCACGTGACAGTGAGAGAGAGCCAGGGGCAAGTAGCCTTGAGGCTTCATGCAGTGTGCGTTTGGTTATGTAAGACTCTGTGAACGTGGACCAATCAGAACAATACTATGTAAATGTGATTACGCATGCCACTGGAAAACCAATTGTGAATGTTATGTAAATATGATTATGCACGCGCTACTGTATAAAACCAATCAGAACGTGTGAATCCTGACGAAACAAGGACTTTGGGGGCTGGAGCAAGTAAGTGACTCGGGCCTGAGCGAGCTAACCAACCACAAAGGGTATATTCTGAGGATTAATTCTTCAAGAACAAAGAAAGAAGATGCTCAGAACGGATTAGCCAAAAACTTTCAAATTCTTGAGGATAATTTGGAGCCTTTTTGGATTTATCCTAGCTCACTGCTAGCCAGGAGGAGGAGCTGGAGTCACGTTCCTAGGGCTTTTGGCCAGCACAATCACCTCGCTCCTCAGCAGCCTTGGAAAGCGTAAACAGGCCATTTGCCTACCTCTAACCATCCTTGGATCAACGCAGATGAATTAATTCGTAAGCCACAGCTTGATTTTAGAATTAGTTATTATATTTTAAATGTTTAGCCAATGAATGCTACTTGTTAACCTTGCTAACCTGCTTAATAAATACAAAATCAACACAAGACGTCGTGGTGGACATTGGATCTGTCCTCACAACTTTGTAACTTTGGGTGTTCCTCTGCATAACAACACAGGTTCTGATTGGTTACTCTAGCCCAACATTGTTACAGACCCTTTGGGCTTATTGTCCAAGCCACTAAACTTAACATAGCTGGTAACAAGAGCCCGGATCATGAGGGGGAAGCTGCAGTTAACGAATGTGGCTGATAACAGTACCTAAAGCCAGGCTATTCCTTTTAGGGTAGTTATCAGAGTAGGCAGGGTAGACATTTGGATGGAAGTATGCAGTGAGAGCTGGGCGAGTCTCCCTCAACAAAGTTGAGGAAATCTAGTGAGGTAAACCCCCACCTAGACCGCAACTTCGGACCCTTTAAACGGAGAGCTGGTCCCGGTGACCGGCTCTGCTGGTCAGAGGCTGAACCTCACCTGAGGGATCTAACAATTGATATCTAATGTTTCTCCTGGAATCTACTGGAGCCACTCACCTTCCACATCTTTTCTGTTTCTTCCCTTGATATTTATCTGTCTTCTTGTGCCCATTCTTTTTGATGCTGCTGTCACTGGGGAATGCTACATCCATCATTGCTTTTCTTCTCGACTTTGTCGACCACAACATGTCCAGCTGGTTAGAAAGCACCTTGCTTATTAGTCTGGAAGTTCCACGGGATCTATCTACCTTTGTGACATTGAGACCTTCGGTCCATACTCAGCACAAATGTTCCTGTACACTATCACAGCTACTTGGGTGTGACATTCGATGTAGGGGAGAGTGGGGTATTGTGAAAAATTGGGTAATGTGAGACACCCCTTGTATCTAAGCAACAGAACACACCTGTGGTCATTTGAGCAATTGATTTTCAAGGCCCATCCATTTCACCTTGGCCATGAAGAACAGGACTTCATTGTGCTGTGGTAAGCATGTGTTTTGTACAAAAATATCTTTTTTGGGATGTAAAAGTAATTTTTTTTGTTTTCAACATAATCAACACATATCCCATATAATCTTGAACTAAAATTATGCGATGATGCTAGCTAAAGATTTTCCTGAATTGCACAGAGAGGTTGTTTTTTATAAAAAGGTGGTGGGTTAAAGTGAGACAAATTCCATGAAGGCAAAGTGAGACAGATGTTTTGTTTTGTCATAAACAGTCTGAAAAATCCATCATGCCAAAGAAATACAACAGGATGACAACCTGGGCCAAAACCTCCCTTGGAGAGATGAAAGGTGCATCCAGTGAGGTCAAGCAGGGAAAGAAGTCTTTAAGAGGTGTGTCAACGGTTCGAAATATTGACAAGTCAAGCCTCCTAAGATTTGTAAGGAAAAAAGAAAAAGGGGAAGTGAACAGTAGCCTGGGGTTCAGTGGCTTAGGCAAAGAAAATTTTCACTGATCTTATCAGTGAAAAATGTCTTTGCCTAAGCCACTGAACCCCAGAGGAAGAACTTTCCAAACACCTGAAAGAACTTGCTGAACGGTCCCATGGCCTCTCTCCAGCTAAGTGCCAGACACTGGCATTTGAATATGCAGAAAAGAACCATGTCCCTATTCCTTTCCAATTGGAAAAAGACGCAATGTCCAGGTAAGCCAGGGTGTGCAAAGCATCATATGATTTTGTACAATAAGTTAACTAAGGCTGATCTTTCCACAAGACTAAATCTTATATAAATGGATTGTCTATAGGTCAAGTGTGGTTCCGCAGCTTCCTAGCACGTCGCCATCTTTTTGTCCGAACTCCTGAAGCAACATCCCTCTGAAGAGCCACTGCCTTCAATAGAACGACTGTTGGGGAGTTCTTTGATAATCTGGCAGTAGTCATGGACAGGTGGGAGAATGAATTCTTCCAATGCATGCGTTTTATTCTGGCTTTATCTCAAAGATTAAGTTTGGATTCTTATCAATTTCTTTCCTTTCTCCTTATCTTTAATCAATCAATCAAACAAACAAACTTTATTTATATAGCACTTTTCATACAAATAGAATTGCAACACAAAGTGCTTCACAGATTAAAAGCAAACCAGTCCACCCACTCCACTGTCTTCCCCAAGACCAGAGACACAGCACAAGAACACAGGCACACACCCCCACACACACACCCCACCCCCTCCCCCATCCACCATAAACAATGCAATGAGTATTACAATGTAATATAAGGCTGGGCTCAGATGAGTCAGAGGAAGAAACACACCCAGGGAGGCGTCTGCACCAAGACCAGCAGGTCGCCCATGGCAACCAGGACTCCAGCACCGGACACCCAGAGGAGACGTGGGAGTGACCTCCAAACCTCCACCAAGAACCCACAGCACAGCAACCTGGCAGCCCTGCTCCCAATGCAGAGGGCTTCCTCGGAGGAAACAGTAGAATAAGCTAAAAATAATAATAATATAATAATAGGTAAAAACATAAGACCCATAAAAAGCTTAGACAAAGGCTATATGAGGCTAAAATATAAGATGGAGCACGAGCATTATAAAATATAAATAGGACAGTGAATTAAATACAACATAAATAAGATAAATAAAACAGATAAATTACTAACAAATGATTACTAAGTCAAAACTAAACTAAAAATAAATATCAGTTAAAAGCTAGACCAAAAAGGTGGGTCTTTAGCCTGCTTTTAAAAATGTGAATATTCTCTGCGTCCCTGAGGTCCTGCGGCAAGTCATTCCAGAGTTTAGGACCATAGAACTTAAAAAAATATCTCACCCTGAGTCTTTAAATTAACAACAGGAATTTGGAGGAGACGCTTGCCACCGGAGCGCAGGGTCCGCTAAGATTCACAGGGTAAAAGCAGTTCTGAGAGATAAGAAGGCCCAAGACCATTAAGACACTTAAAAACCATTAAAAGAACCTTAAAATTACCCCCCCCCCCCCCCACCACACACACACACACACACACACACACGATTTTCAAAGTGGATGAAACAGGTATCTAAACAGTACAAATGCCTCAGCCAGTAATATACAAGACTGACTATTAGCTTGTAATAGCGTAATAACTATCTACTTATTGAAAGAATGCTGAAACTGCTATTTCTAATGTTGTTGCCTGCACTGGAAAGTGGATGAATTGAAAACAGAGACTAGGAGCCTAGTAGGTTGAACATGCCATTGATTCTGAACTTTCTGTTTGATTCAGGTTGTGACACAAAGAGCGGAAAAGGCAAGTTAGTTCCATCTCATCGGCTGAGAGAGGGGAGCTGGTAACTCTGGTGTGTGCAGTGAATCCTGCGGGGGACGCTGCACCTCCCATGTTTGTCTTTCCCAGAGTAAAGTTTAAGGACTGCTTTATGATCAATGCACCTCCAGGAGCAAAGGGTACATCCACCAGAACAGGATGGATGGATGAAGATACCTGGACCAAGTTCCTTGATCACCCGATAAAGCACACTTACTGCACCCCTGACCACCACATGCTGCTAATCATGGACAATCTTAAAGCTCACATCTCACTCGAGGCAGTAGAAATCACCCAAGAGCAATGGTATTGTTCTGCTCACTCTCCACCTCACACATCTCATCGCATGCAGCCTCTCGACTTGGCCATGTACGGTCCATTTAAAGCCCAATACGGCCGAACTCTCGATGAGTGGATGAGATCAAATCCTGGCAAAACAGTCACCATCTACCAGGTTGTAGGAGTTGTGAATCAAGCCTTCATGTCAACAGTGACACCACACAACATCACTTCTGGGTTTAGGTTCACTGAGATTTTCCCATATAATCGTGACTTTTTCCCTGATGAAATGTTTGCACCATCCATGCTGTCTGACCGGCCAAACCCTGAGATACAGCCTGCCACTGGGGATAATCTGGATGCTCCACCTCCAGAAGACGATTTGGAAGGTCCACACCCTGCAGATGATCCACCAGAAGATGAACCTCCTGCTGCAGATAAGTCAACCCCCATGCTAATTCACCCACTCCCTCTCCTCAGGAAATCATTGCACTTCCTAAATGTCCCCCCAGAAAACAAACCATCTCTGACAAACCATGAAGATAACCATCCTCATCAAATCTCCTGAGATGCAGGCACTTGAAAAAGCTTTTAAAAAAGGAAGAGAGAAACTGGAAGAGAAAATGCAAAATAACAAACAAAAAAGAAACCAATCAAGAGAAAAATCACAGATGGCAGCTCTGAGGAGAGTGATGTTCCTGTGCCACTTGATGAAGCATCTGATGATGATGAAAGATCTGACCCTGAGAGAGGTCAACCAGGGAGCACAGATCTGTCACTGGGTGACTTTGTCATCATCAATTTCGCAACCAAACTTCAGGAATGTCCATTACACTTGGTAAGGTTGAGAAAGTTGACGGTGATGAAATACTCACACAATTCCTTAGAAGAATCCAGGGAAACTGGAAAGTGTGGCAGAGACCCATTTTTGCCATAAAGCAAAACGATGTGGCACATGTTCCTAAAAGGGATGTTGTGAGGAAGCTGCCACAACCTACAAGGCCTGGAGGGACCAAGTGATGAGAGCAACTCTTCATCTTTCTGTGCAACCTTCAGGGCTGGAATGTAGAAGGCCTCGCTACGGAGAGAGAGGTGTCCTAATCTGAGTGGTTCTGAGTCACAGGCTGCTCTACTCGTCCTGAGTTTGTTCTGTGCCCTGATTTGCAGACTGTAGCTGCTTTATGGGCCTGAGTTCTGACACCCCCCCCCCCCCCCCCCCCCCCACCCACCCCCCACTGTGAACATGGTTCTTTCTCTCATTTGAATGGTAAATTTTAAAAAAAAGAATATTTTGTTGTATTTGTGTTTGTGTTTTTGCGTATTTGTTAGGTTTGATTCAGAGTGGAAAAAGTAAGTGGATCATTTTACCCCTCGCAGGATCACTTTACCCCCTTGAAATCTGGCCTTTGTCTCAATTTGTCTCAATTTACCCCCACAGCTGGGGTAAAATGAGACACTTGACCACTTTTTTTTTTTAAAACAATCATATTTTCACTGTTTTTAGCTCTGCATACATTCTGATCATTTCCATTCTTAGGAAACATCCTAAAATGAATGGGACATATTTTAATTTTAGAGATACATCACTTTAGCTTGCTGGGGGGGGGGGGACTCGATGCAAATTTGCATGTGCACACAGACACACAACAGAGCCAAGGAAATAAATAAAAAAAAACAGCTGATAGGTAAATGCAAAGAGAGAGACACACAGAGAGAGGGGTGCAGTCATAAACTGTATTAAAAGAATTGGGGGGGGGGGATCCCTGTTGCATCAGCTACAGGTTTTCTGAAGAGTGTTCCTGAAGTGTCCCTTTTTTGTTGCCTTAATTAATCCAATTAATAGTTGAATTAGTAATTAATAGTAATAAATCCAGTTAATTAGTAGAATTATCCAGCCAATCCAATCAGGATCCATTGTTCCTGACTCACCATTTACATTACAAGTAGAGAGTAATCAGGTCTGATCAGTTTGTCCTTGCTCATGTTCTCTAATCTGCAGGTTCCTGTATAAGAAGACACAAGACTGGCGTAAACAGACCAAAACGGAAGGTGGTGAACTGGCATTACTACTGTCACAAATGGTAACATCGAGTCATGGTGCAAAATTTCTGTAAATACAAGAAAGTGCCAGACAGCTTGCTGGATTAAGCCTACTTCTTGTAAAGTAGTCAATGGGAACAAGGGAAGTTGTCAATATTAACACCATATCAGCACAAATATAAAGTGTGAAAGCAGCATTTTCATTTCAATCTTTTCAATATTTGCACAAAGCTAGATGAAAAATCTTCTAATTTTGGAAGGATATGGAAGATGATCATTTCTGTCTTTTATGCAAAATTTCAGTGAATTATTACCTAATGAGAATGCTGACACATCACTTTCATAGCACTTTTTGGCTTTCCAAGCACAAGACACATTGCACAAAACTACAAAGCCCTGTCTGTTTGCACTTCCTCTTGCATTCTCATCTTTACAGTGGAAACGTCTGAGCAGCTTTAAGAGTTACAATGTTAAAACAGTAGGAGAGATCAGCTGATAATGATCTATACTGGTGTGTGTCTGGGGTGAATTGGTGGTACAGAAATGCCAAACTAAGATTAAACTAATATTAGTATGACCAACTGTAAAATGTCCTCATTTGTTTCCTCTTGAGTAAAGAAAATTAACAAGCTCTGTTTAAGTATTGTTTTATGATATAGGTTTATGTAAAGAAGCTACAATCAGCAACTGTCTTGATTTTAAACTGGTGATAGCTTCTGCCTCAAAAATCGATCATGTGTGGAATTTAAGACAGCTAACTCAATGCAGAACTGTCTTTCCTTCCTCTTCTTACTGTGGTTTGGTTTTCCTTCCAAAAAGTATTTATATAACTTCTGTTTATTCTTCCTTTTCTCATTAACTTGTTGTTTTGCTTTCTTAGGAAATCCATCTTTCACCTCTCAAATGAAATAATAGCCCATCCAAAGGTACAGGTCACCCACACTCCAAGAAGCTTATGTGAATGCAGCTGAGCTTCCAAGACCTCATTATCCAAAATTTCTAAAGTAGTATCAGCAACCAAAGGGAGAATCATATTTTCTATTTAAAAGTTCCTTTGTGCGTGAGTGGGCAGTGTCACACATAGCTGACAACTATGTGTTAAAGACCTTCATCTTGATTAATCTTGAGAATGCAAAGCACATTTAATCCCTATTTTCTCAGAGAATCTAGTGACGGAGGAGCTTTAAAAGAGGATAAAGGTCTCTACTCAGAAAGGAAGTATTTATGAGCAGAAGAGGAGAAAAATGTTCTTAATGCAAAACAGATGGCATTAAGAAGATCCTTGTTATCTAGTGACAGTTCAAAGCAATTTTATATTCATGCTTAGATTTACAGAGTTCATATGTTATATTTTTGCTTAAAATTATTGTATTATCAAAATAGTAAGGCAACTAAATTTGTGGTAATATTTTTCTTTCTTGTTATTGTTGTAAGTCAAGTTTGTCAATTGATGTTTATCAAAACTTTATCAAGTTTCAAGGCTTGAATCAATGTCAAACCGTTTTAAGGTAATTCTTCAATGTCAGAGAATATTTTAGTTGTTTTTCAGATTCAAGATACTTGGGCAGACAATAATCAGTTACAGCTCCTGAAATCATGCAAGCTGGTATCTGTGAAACACAAAAACTGTGAAGATTTATTGGCACAGTGAGAGCAGGTATCTGTAGTGACTTATTTGGATTAGCAGTTGGAGCAGTAGTGGACAAATTATTCTGTAAAAGCAGAATTATCACAGTATAAAAGTCCTACTCTACGTTACAGTCCTGTTCACAAGTACTTAACTAAGACACAATCAGAAAATGCACTAAAATGAACTGAAAGAAGAAAAAGACAAGTACATGTTGTGGAGTTTAATATCATCATACGATTTGTCATTGTAGTGTGAATTAAGTAGGATTAATGGAGTGAGGCAATTGATATATAAAAAAAAAGAAAAAGAAAATACTGATACTGGATAATAATGTTTACTTCGTCACCTGATTTCTGGACAAGCAAGTTCCACAGCTTAAAATCAGTGATGAAGGGTTTTAGGTAAATCTTTAATGCCAAAAAAAAAATATTTTAGTTGTTGTTAAAAATTACAAGAAAATGTGGTAAACCATTAACAGGTGTGACTCCTACAACTGCAGAACAACATGTTTAAACCAGTATTTAAACACAATGTTTCACCCATTATTTGCCTTCAGGGCCAACTGTTCCTCTCTATTCATAGGAAGTTGAAAAGTTAGAAACTTCCTCTCTATTCATAGGAAGTTGAAAAATTAGAAACTGTTGAATTTGAAAAGCCGGTTATCTTGAAACTACGATGACATGTACCAGGAACTGGCAGAGCTTGCTTTCACTTCTTTCATGTGTCAGGTTAATTATTACAGAGAAGAGTATTTTTATGTCAGCTGGTTTTCCCCCCATCTTCTGGCTTTTTTTGTCAGCACTTTACTCACAAAAGAGCCACATCAGGTTTTTATATTTCTAGAATTAATTTGACTTTACTCACAGAGTACAGAAAAGGTGATGTGGCTTTTACTCAGCACCACCAACTATAAATGTGTTTCTCTATGTACAAGTGTTAGATCTTAATCAGAAGCAAACCATTATCCCCTCCCACCACCCAGGGCACCTCATAACCAAGCGCAGTGAACCAGGCTGGATTCATTCCTTTCATTTTTCAACAGCTGATACCCACAGACTAATCTTGGACTCACTGAGGCCTATCACACGAGCAGTGGACACCTCCAAGTAAGTTATATCCAGAAACGTGAGAATCCAGTTGCTCACTGAGAGCTTCTCAGGGTGTTTCCACCTTATGGCAACCAATTTCTTGGGTGCAGTGAGGCCAGCAAGGAGGGAATCTTTTCTGGGAACCAGAAGTTGACAGTTTGGTGTTGTTTCTTGAGTGAAGTTTAGGGATTTTTCTTGGTTCCTCTTTTTTTTTTTTTTTTTTTTTTTTTTGTGTGTGTGTGTCTGCATTCATGGTTCATTCATTCATTCATTCATGGTTAGGGCCAGGGCTTGACTCTGACACCGGCCAACCGGCCAAATGCTGGTAAAATTTGGCTGTGGCTAGTAACAATTTCTGTCTCACAAGCAACTTTGGCTGGTAACTTATTCTTTAATATGACACATTACAGTAGTTGTACCAATTGTGTACCAAAATGTTTGTATTTAAAATGTAAATGCAAGAATTTTGTGAAGAAGAAAAAAAACTGACAGCAAAACTGTGGCTAGCATAAAGACTAAATGGCTAATGACTGAGGAACAACACTAGCCACAGTGGCTGGTGAGCAAAAAAGTTAGCATCAAGTCCTGGTTAGGGCCATCATCTAGCCAAACCATCTAGTATGTATATGCAATTTAATCTTATAGCAGACTTTTTTTTTAATTTTTTTTGTGGGAGTGTGAAAGGTTTCTTGGTTCCTCTTGTTTCTTGTTTCATTACTTCCTGTTACTTCCTTTTAGAACCTGTTTCTTTGTGTATTGAGTTGTGTCTTAGGGAGAATTTCAATTCCTCCCTTAACCCTCAATCTCAACCCTCAATCTCAAAAATGCGCGCTCCCGCTAAATGCAAGTGGTGTCCCGATTCTAAGAACGTCAAATTGAGGGACGAGTTTCAGGGCTGTATCGCCCTCAAAATTGAGATTCTCCAGCACCACCCTTGGTAGTAAGGGCTACCCAGAAGGCACTGGGTAATTTAGCCAAGACATATTCGAAAAGGATGGTGACCAAAAAAAGCTAGCTACAAACGTAAATATCTTCGTAGTTCTTAAAGATATAAATGTTACAAACCATCTTATTATCTTTGTTTGAGACTTTTTTCATGGATTAACATCATTATTGCGTAACATTTATTTTTTTACTTTACGATGTTTGCTGCCGGACCGGCCGTCCCGGCCGGTGGTCCCCAGCGGGCTTCACGTTACTTGTATACCTTGTTGTGTAGTGACAGAGGACTGTATAATGTATCCTCTATTGTGTTATTTGCTAATATTATTTAGAGAATATACAGCGCTCTTTTCAATGTTATCCCTGTGTCATTTCAGGGAATACAGAGACAACACGGGCTCTGATACATTTCAGTCTGAAGACGTAACTGCACTCGAGGGGTGTCCCATTTCTAAGTCACTAATAGCCCTGACACTTACTTTCGAGGGTTATGATTGAGGGCCAAAAATTAAGGGGTTAAGGGCGAGAGTTGAGATTGAGGGTTAAGAGGACGGAGTGCACCGGAGTGTCTGCGTAGGGTGGGGGGGCATCTCTGCGTCGTCTGCATAGGTGACGCAGACGACCTGACGTTCGAGTATAAATCAGGCTTCACTCCTCTGCTGCGTCGCTCCGGCCTCCCCCTCTCAATAAATCTCCAGCTCGTCATCGTTGCCACTCCACACACGGGTCTCCCAGGGTGATTGCGGATCCGCTTATTGCCGCAGTTCATTGAATGAACACTTCCCTTGCAGGCTTGGCGTCTTTGTGTCCTTGAGTTCGTGCATCTCCAGGTGCATCAGGCAGCGCCGTCTTACATTCCAACTCAACTTCCATCACTGCTCTTCGTCTTCACCCCCCACCACCACCTTGCTGTCTCATTAGGGGCCATATAGTCGTCATATAGGACGACTCTAATTATAAGACGACCCCTATTTTTCAAATATCATTTTGGGAAAATAAAAATAAAAAAATGTTGAAGACAATAAAGTTATTCATAAAGCAACTTTTTATTCTACAATCATGGAAAAACTCACACAAAGATAACATTCTGCTGTATTGTTAAACATTTTAATGATTTCATCTTTTTTAGGAAGTATGGCACCATCTTAAGGTAAGGTACGTGTCAGGTTTCCATGTTATTTAAGATCAAGGTATAGTACTATTTAATAAACTTTATTCTCTTAAAATCTGAGACTATGACTCAGTGAATAAGCAACAACAGCCATGTAGTTCAATAACTACATTAATGATGTCAATAACTGCATAACCATCAAAGTCGAGTTATATTCGGTTTCAAGAACAACATTAATAATTCAGTCCGTAAAAAACTAATTCTGGACTGCAACAAAAACCCCTTTGCTCGAGTCGGCTGTGTGGTTCCTCCATTTATCATCAGATCCTGCTTGCATGTGTTCACTGAGATGCTCCATTAGCTTACTGGTTACTTGGGTACTGGCTGCATCTGGCGGCGCAGATGTGTAATGACAATAGAAAAGTCTAGACCTCGATTATAAGACGGCCCCCATTTTTGAGAAAATGATTTCTAGAATAAAATATTGTCCTATATTCAGGCCAATGTGGTAATTAATTTCTATGCATGTGAAGTGGCTTCCAACTACATTTATCAGAAAAAGCTGGAATAATAATATATCATTAATATATAAATATAATTCAATAAAAAGAATAGAAATAATTGACATGGGTAGCATTTTGGGTTTTAGATTCTGAATGTCAATTTTATTGAATTGCCCAGCTCAAGTATAATCTACATAACACATAATCTGTTTTCATCCTTTTGAATTATACATTATGAAGAGTTGAAAGACATTTCATGAGTGAAACATGTCTTTACTGTAAATATATATATACCCCTATCTTTCCCTCTGAGGTGTCTCATTTCAAGCTCGGGTCTTCTACCCAAGGCCAAGGAGCCTGAGGGTTTTGTGGAGGATCTTAGCTGTTCCGATTATTGTGCTCTTCTGGACAGAGATCTCAGATGTTGTTCCTGGTATCTGCTGGAGCCAGCGATCCAGTCTGGGAGGTTACAGCTCCTAGTGGCCTGATCATCATTGGCACCACTGCTGCCTTCACTCTCCATATTTTTTCCAGCTCTTTCTTCAGCCCTTGGTTTTTCTTGAGCTTCTCGTTTTTCTTCTTCCTGATGTTGCTGTTGCTTGGGATGGCCACATCCACCACTGCTGTTCTCTGATGTTTGTCCACCACCACTATTGTAACAACTTTCACAATATGTCAGGCTGATTAGCCATCACCAGTTCGTCAGTTTGGATCTGAACTTCCCACAGGATCTTGACCTGCTCGTTTGGAGATGTCCCCCATCTTGATCCTAGGACTTCCAGTCCATACTCAGAACAGATGTTCCTGTGTATTATGCCTACTACCTGGTTGTGACATTCAATGTATGCTCTGCCTGCCAGCATCTTATACGCTACTGTGATATGCTACACTGTTTCAGGGGCATCTTTTGCACAGCTTGCATCTGGGGTCCTGTCTGGTGTGGTAGACCCTGGCCTCCATAGATCTTGTGTTTAGGGCCTGTTCTTGTGCAGTCATGATCAGTGCCTCTGTGCTGTCTTTCAGTCTAGTCACTGGTATGTTTTTCCAATGCCAGCCACTTCTTCAGTTTGGTGGTGGAACATGTCCATGCAGGGGCTTATCCGTCCATGATGACCCCTTGGGTTCCTCCTCCATGCTGGGTTTCAGTTGCCTGAGGTGTTCACTTAGCGGGTCATCAATGGGGCCATCATGTTAATGTGTTCCTGGAGGTCTGCTGTTTCCTTCTGGATAGTAGCTCTGAGGTCCTTGGCCTCTCTCCTTTCACTTTGTGTACAGCTTTAGGATGCTGGACTTGAGTTGACCTTAAGAGTTGTCTTCCACAGGCTCACTGAGTTCTGGATGAAGGTAGTCAGTGTCCTGTTGATCCTATACAGCTTCAAGCACTCCACAATTCATGTGTGTGGCATTGAGTCAGGCTTTCTTGTAATCAATTCAGGCAATGCACAGGTTGCTGCTTCTGGACTTGCAGTCATGGGCAACTGCCCTGTCCAATCCAGTAGCTGATGCTTAGCTCCTCTGGTGTTACTGCCAATCCGCCTCTGTACCCTGTTCATATATTGACTGATGTGCATATTCACCTTAACTTCTATGATGTCTGATAGGAGAGTCCATGTGGCGCTGAGGCAGGTTATAGGCTGGCCCCCTTCTGGGGGGCCTTTATGTTCAGGGCTCTCTCCCTTTCTCTAATAAAATATATTTTATATATTCAATAAAAGGTTTTATTATTTCTTCGTATTTTGTCATAAAATATTAAGAAAATTAGCTTAAGGATTGACAAAGTCCATTGCTTACAGTCAAGGGTCTTTATATGAATCAGTGGTCTAAGGACAGTGGGTGCAGGGGGTGTACCAGCTCTAAAGCACCTACAAGCAATATTTATTCATTAATTTATGTGACATCAGGCTACATGAATATAGCATCCAAGAAGTGATCATGAGCTAGGATAATAATATAAGGATAGCGACAGAACATTTTAAGGTACACTAAGAAACATAACACAAACACGCAAAAATATTTCCATTGTTTTTAATTGATTATTATTTCTTACAGACAGTAAATATCCATTACAACAGTGCAAACTTTCTTTTTACTAATTAAATTACAGATACTTCTCTTTGTTTTCATCATCATCGTGACCATTATAATTGAACTGTATGAGCTGCTTTCTCAACAGACCTTTCCCCACACAAATTCAGCTTCCTTGACTCCTTTTACCTTGAAGTCAATAAAATTTCTAGAGTGAAAAAGTATTTTACTGTGCAAACTGGAAGGTCATATATGAGAGAGGTGATGGCAAGATTGTGTGGTTGAGTATGGGTGGAGAGGAACATGGGAAATAAAGATTATAGTTGCACCATTAAACCTGCTGAAACAAGCAATAATGATGAGAAGAACTGTTGAGTACCTACACTTTGAATAAAATAATGAATGCTACGTAGATATGAATGACATACAATAGAGACATCGACAAGCAGACATTGTATGCAAATGCATACTGTATTTCCAAATATGCAATGTAGAAAATGCATATAAGTAGGGTGATTATATAAGAAGGTACATGCATTTAAAAAAGTGCACTGAAACAAAGACAAATAAGAAGATGGTGGTTCAACAAACTGAATGTGTACTTTCCATCTGTGATCTTCTCCTTTTAAATCTTTAGCAATTTTTTCCCTTGTAAATATAGATGCAGGATAAATTGACCTCCCTGCCTTTTCTCACAAAAAAACAAAAACAAAATGAAACATATGACACTGTCTTATGAATCTGATTTTTTAACATTTCTGGCCTTTGCTCTCTAGATGTGTTTGTCTCATTGCTGGATTCTTTCACAACTGTTCTCTGTGAGCCCCAGGATGGAAAAAGGAAAAAAAAATCATAGGCAGGATTACACAAATGTATATTAAACAACATAAAAAACCTGCACAGACTAAAAATTCTGAAAACTTTTATCTTACATTTGAATTTGAAGCCAAAACTCCAATACACAAGCAAGCCGAATTTGAAAAAGTTTAATCAGAGGCAGATTCCACGATGAAACACAAAACGTTTGAAGAAATTAACACGATAGCTTTGTAAGCTGTTAGCATTGTCATACCCAACTGAGCTTTGAGTTAAAGATTGTCAGCATTAGAAAGTGCAAACAATACCAATGAATTTAGGAGTATAAGTTTCCCATTTTTTCTGTTTTCTCAATTTAGTTATAAACACAAAGTGCAAAGTGGAGAAAATCCATTTGATGGCAGCCTATATGGTAAATAGTTAACTATTTTATTAGATAAAGGAACATTTTTACCTGCTGTTGGTCACAGATAAAAAGGGGGAAAAATGTCTTCCTCCATCATGCATGTCTTAAAGATTTCATAACAATCCATCCAACAGTCAAAATGTCTGCATTCAAAAGGCCGACAAACCAACGATAAATATTTTAATACACAAAGGAACATGCGGCTAGATGGCTTGAAAAAGGCCATTAACGTGAAAGGCCTGTGTGCTGTGTGTGCTTGTGTGTGTAACATTTCACAGTTTTTGAAGAGATATATGAAACCATAGCATGTCAGTACTTTTGCAAAAAAATAAAAATAAATAAATAAATACACACCTTTCAAAACAAAAACAAACTGATTGGTCCTGGCCTTAATGTTGCTGGTGGCAAAAACAAATCCTAAACAACCACACACACGCACACACACAAACACACTCAGATGCAACTTCAGAGTACAGAAAAAGAGAATCCATCCATTATTTATGCCCGCTTAATCCTCTGCAGGATCACGGGGATCTGCTGGAGTCTATCCCAGCTCTCTTCAGGTGAAAGGCAGGGGTCCACCCTGGACAGGTCGCCAGTCCATCACAGGTAGATAAACAATCATGCACCCTAACAATCACTCCTACGGGCAATTCAGAACCACTAATTAACCTGACATGCATACTTTTGGACTGTGGGAGGAAGCTGGAGTACCTGGAGGAAACCCACGCAAGCACGGGGAGAACATGTAAAATCCACACAGAAAGGCCCCTGCCAAGGTTTGAACCAGGAACCTTCTTGGTGTGAGGCAACAGAGCTGACCACCAAACCACCATGCTGCCCCCAGAAAAAGAGAATAGACAGTTAAACCAATAAGGAAGGATATTTGTTACTAGGGGTTATTAGGGGTCTAGCATTAACACTTAGTTGCTCTGTATTGCTGGTCCTTAAATATTTGTTCACCATTTTTTTCATCCATCATTTAGTTCATTGTAATTCTTGCCCAAGTGAATGAGCATGTTTTTAAAGCTATTTATTAAATAAGATTTTCCCATGCTGACTGACCCTGAAACAGCTACTGGTTTATGCTACTGAAATGATTGTTTCCTCGCATGACCAAATAGTAAAAAACACCTCTTAATATGCATCAGAGCAAAAGCACCTCAATTAGCTGCTTTGATCCATGTGGATATAGTACAAACAGTGGCTGAAAGCATCAGGGAACAGTCTCTTATTACTTGCATTAGAATATAATGAGGCTTTTCTGATTTTCTTTTTTTTTTTTTTTTTTTGCTTCATTTTGGCAGTATAAGATAAAAGTCTACAGTCAGAAATGGAGAACTTGGTGGACTGAGTGGTGGTGCCTCATTTATAGACGTTCCGTACGCACAAAACAGGACCTGAAAGTTGCACACGAAACTTTTCACACAAAGATTGTGATCTCTTATAAAAGCTTGACAGGCAAATGTGCGTAGCTGTCCGCAAATTCTGATCCTTGCGCAAGAACATTTTGGAGATGATCGAAACTGGCAACAGAGATGTTGAGGTGGTGAATTGAAGCCACTTTCATCTCATACATTTAATTCCGCTTCAGACTTGTAGATCCGCAAAAATCATAAACAGCCAAAACTGCAGTATTATAGACGTGTTCCTGTAATGAGCCATTACTATTCCATAGCACGGTATGCTCTTATATCATGTTTCCATCTCCAGTTGTATATAAGAGCAGTGAATAGCACTGATTGATGCATTAATTGTGACAAGATGTGTCACAATCAGTCTAACTGCTGAGCAAATATATACATATCTGTATAGTGCAGTGACATTTGTGCGTAATGCTGCATAATGAATGTGCTGGCACTCCTTGAGAATTACAGTACTCAAGGATCAGGAGGGAGCGAGCACGAAGATTTCCTGGCTCATGATGACGACTGGGAGATATCGAATTTTGATTCTCTAGACCAGTGCTCTTGGATGCTGAACTGGGTCATGTTAAACAGACCAACCCAGGGGAACCATGCCATCCTGACGCATGTACAGGTGTCGACTGGGTTTCTGGCAGCAGGCTCTTTCCAGTGGGAATTAGCCAATAGGTATGTTTTTGATATGATTAACAATATATAATGTTTAATTGTCTGCCGAAACCCCCCTTTTGGGGTTACAGTTAAATTCTATCCTTAGGTATGGGATATCACAGCTGTCCCTGATTATTAACATGATTATTAACATAACTGATGCTTCAAGTTTCCTGACAGGGAAGAACAGGCCGACATTAGAAAACAACTTGCATTAATGTCCGCTTTCCCAAATGTAAGCCATGCAATTAACCTGTACTCACTGTGATAAGGGCTCCAAGTGAAAATGAATTTGTCTATGTGAACCTTATAAATATCAAACATGGTTCTCTCAAATTTGGTGGCACGGTGGCCTAGCTCAGCACGACTCATTTATCCTGATGTACGGTAATGTAGGGAACAGACTGGCAGGTGCTGCACGTGATGGCTGGCAGCAGGCTGATTTATAGGAGAATACGGATGTGTAGAGGGCAAAATACGAGATGAATCCTCCTGTGCAAAGTCCAAGTGGGCTGCGACTTTAAAATGAAAACTGCTTGGAGGTTTGCATACGTGCAGTTTTGTAAATCTGAATATTTTTTGGTGCTCACCATTGTTGGCCTTTGGGCACATGGAAGCTAAGGGTCCAACACACATTTTTATAAATGAGCAGCCTTGACTTTACCGACCCGTGTGGAAAAACAACTTTGACTTTTCAGTTGCTAATTGGTTCATTTCAGACAAGAAAACTACTTGGTTAGAAAAAAGAAAAGCTTGTAGAGTTTGGTCTAAAATAGCATTGTATTTTGACAGATGTGCTAATCGGGCTTTGAAATGTATGAGATGGATTAAAATATTACAAGGTTCTCAAGTATTTATAACAAGAGTATTTCTAAGAAGAAAATCAGAGTTTGATAAGTGTGCTGTATCTTATGGAAACTGCTAAAGCCTCAAATGAACTTTGGAGTCCCTCTCTCAAGGTGAGGCTTCACAACCAGTATGAGGTGAAGAGTAACTGAATACACTATAAGTCACAATGACATATGAATGAAGAAAGTTTCATTAATTGAGAAGAATTTTTTAAAATTATTTTTCTGCCCTTACATTCTACATCATGCTGCAAGCAATCCTTTTTTCTTATATAAGCACGCTTTTTGATTTTCTATGAAGGATTCTTCCTTTAGAGGTATGACTTTCCTGGAAAAAAAAGGCTAGTTATTGCTTTTCTTCCTCTATAAATGACAATGGGGTATCATAGCTTTACCAGTGTTATTCACAAATTATTGTGGGGGTTTATACACTCAAGTAATTTTTTTCATGTATTTTCTTGATATTAATTTTGACATAGGGCTCTACATTTAAAAGCCTGGCAAATCCATTCACTGCCATTTCTATGTTTTTCTGCTCCCAGTTTCTCAGATCAGTTATAAATTTGGTTAATTTCCTGTACTTTAAATTTAGTATACACACACTTCACTTTAACTGATGGAGACTCTTGTCCTTGCATTGTCTTTTTCTTCAGATAAACAAATTTTGGATTTAAAGGTGAAGATAAGAGAGGAGACTTTCCGTTATGTGACTTATGAGGTAATGCTGACAATGAGATATGAATGATCAGAAAATGATATATGGGAATATCACAATGCCTTGTGCACTAGTGTCAAGTAATACTGGTGATTGGCTGGTCACGTGCTTTCTTGATTTGTTTCAGAGAATTAAAAAATTAGTTTCTCTAGTTTTGAACATTTCCTATATTTCCACAATGAGGATTTTTTTGGTTTAGTTAAGTTTTTTTTTGTTTTTTTTTTACACTCCATCTGGTTTTAAGCTGTCTTTGAGGTTCCTCGTGACATCCCTTTATCAGTTTCAAGCAAAATCTTTCCCTTCTTCCATCCAGTTGCTTGGGACTAAAGGTTAACAAGCATGACAAGAAATAAGGGGGAGGAAATGAATATTGGAAAGATTACGGGGAGGAAGAGAGAAGGGCCAGACAGAAGACCCTCGCTACTCTTCTGCAGCATTCTTTTCATGAGTGAGACTGTGTCCCATTTGATGAAAAAAGTCTGGCCTTGTCTTTCCCTGACTCTTGCCTTTGTAAGACGGCCCCGCTGATGTCACTACTGCAAACCCCGTCTGCGGTGTGCTCTCTTACACCCCGATCTGATCCACTTTCGGAACGCAGAGAGTTCTGATGTGAAAGAGCGCTGGCTTGGTGGGGAAGCTGACCATTCTTCTCATCTGAGGGGCAAGAGTTAAAATTGCAGACAGGAGCAGTCAATGCCTTTACTGTGGATGCATGTAGGTTGTGTGTGTGCGTGTGTGTGGTACCCACCAGCCAGTGCCTGCACGGAGGGCTGATCGTGGGTGCTGAGGAGCTGAGCTTGAATGGTTTCCACTACTCTTTTGAATCTGCGACTGGGACCTGAGAGGAAAGTGGATCAAAAACCCTATTTGATCCTTTAGTGAGCATCAAAGTAGCAGAGTGGAACTTCTGTAATTTTTTGGTCCTCTACGTTTCCCCATAGCCAGTGGAGGTTAAGTCACTTTTACAATGTTGTTTTAAATGGAGTTTTGTTCGGTCTCTTCCTCTGTAACACTCAATTTCTCTTCCATCATTACTTTCTGAGCATCTTAGTAGCCTCTGCCATGATGTCCAGCTCCATGAGCTAGTTTCACCATTGCTCTTGTGTGATATAGTACTTTAAGCGATATGCAGTTTTCTGACCAGGATGGGGACAGAATCATCATTTGTCTGGTTTTAGATGATAGTAGATATGGGTGATCACTGCAGCTCGACAATGCTTCGTGAAAGTGAGCAAATATTTCTTCACATGAAATTCAAACCAATATTTTAACATGAACAAAAGTCTTTGCTCTGCTTTAACGCAAGCACGTTTTAGTTTCATAGCTGTTTACTGCCAGACAGGATTGGTGCTGCAATAATGTTTATTTCTCTAATTCTTTTCTTCTCAGTACAATAACATTAGCTCCAGAGATATAGCTGAAACCAGACATTTACATAAACTATATAAAAAAAATATAGAACCTTTTTTTCCACTACCTGACATTAAATCAGATTAAACTTTCCCTGTTTTAGGCAAGTTAGAAATTATTTTGGTAATCCTATTTGCTTAAATGCCAGAATAGTGAGAGATAATGTTTCTAATGACTTTCATCAAAGTTTGCACACTAAGATAACTATGTCTTTAAACAATTTGAGTCCAGATGATGATGTCATGGCTTTTAAAGCTTCCGATAGGTTAACTGACAATATGAGTTAATTGGAGGCACACCTGGGTATGTGTGTGAGGGGCACACATTCAACATTGCTTCCTTGTGTAATATCATGAAAAAATCAAAAGAAATCAGCCAAAATATCAGGAAGAGAATTGTGGATCCTTGGGTACATTTTCCAGTTTCCTGAAGGTGCCACATTCATTTGTTCATCTGACCATCATTAAGAGGTGGAAAAAGGAGGAGGCTTGGAAACCATCAAACTATTGTGAGAAGCTTGTTAAAGAAAACCCAGAATATTTGACCCAAATCATACGGTTTAAAGGCAATGCTACCAAATACTAAGGGAATGCGTATAAACTTCTGACTTTGACGAAAGTCATAAAAAAAAAATCTCTCTCTCATTATTCTGGTTTCAACTGTATGATGGACAGTGACATAAAGGTGATTTCAAACAGTAGGCCTATTTTGACTTTGATGGCAGTAACACATCTCAAAAAAAGTTGGAACAGGGGCAACAGAAGGCTGGAAAAGTAATTGGTGCAAATCAGAAACAAATGGAGGAGTATTTGACAACTAACTAGGTTAACTAGCAAGAGACTCACTGGGTATAAAGGGAACATTTCAGAGAGGCAGAATCTCTCAGATGTCAAGAGGGGCAGAGGTTCACCAATCTGCAACAAACTGCATCTAAAAATTAATGAACAATTTTAGAAAAATGTCAGACTTAAAATTGCAAAAACTTTGAAGATCCCACCATTCACAGTACATAATATCATTAAAAGATTCAGAGATTTGGGAGGAAGTGTCTGTGTGAACGGGATATGCCTAAAGGTCAAAACTAAATGTGTATGATCTGACAGTCCTACATTATAAACAGTCATGATTCTCTACTGAACATCGCTGCATGGGCTCAGGAACACAAATGTAAGTTAAAGTTGTATCATGCAAAAATGAAGCCAATCCAAACGTGTTCTGATTTTAACAGCACTATGTCATTATGTCATAATGAGAAAGCTAGCTCAACTGCTGGGAATATCATGGCAGAGGTAAAAGTGACTATCTTGCAACAAGTGTGAGGCAAAAATGCAGTATAGTTAAAACAGTAATATTCTGTATTATAACACAGACAACTGGATCTTGTTATATATGCTCTGACTGGTATATCGTGGTGAATATTCCCACCAGTGACTTTACACAGACCTACCAAAACCATGCCAACACCATACTGAAAGCCTGAAAGTTACTCAAGGTGGTTGTACTTGCTCATGAATGTGGGAATGCCCTTAGTTCTTTCATACACTGCATTTGGATAGCTTGTGTTACTTTGATCAGTTAGAGATCCAGATTATTATTTTTTTTTTTAAGTCTTACAACTGGAACAGATTGTGTCAGCACAAAGACATTTGAGACTTCTTGTTGGACCGTATTTAGATTGTGGAATGCTACAAAGCTTTGTGAAAGCACACGCTTGGGGAGAAGATATTTTAGTCAACCACCTGATTTCCTCTGATCAAGCAGCACTTCAAAAGAGGCCACCTGAATATGGCCAAACATGACATGATATGTAAGCACACGCACTCATCTGGGGTTTTACAGATCTGTGCCTTTCAAGTCGTTTTTCCACTCTAGTGGTTTCCCTTAGTTATTCCTGTCAAAACAGACAGAATCATCACTCGCATCGGCATCAGTGCTGACATGTTCCTTGACAGGAAATTGGCCCAAAATTCTTGTGAGGTTCAGTTACATTGACATTTTTCCCTTTTTTGTCCTTCCCCTCGTGCCAAATCAGTGCCTTCCATCTTATCTGCACAGAGAAATGTTTTGGCTAGTACATTGGTACATGTTCAGTACATTGATATTTTTTCCTTTTTTGTCCTTCCCACCTCGTGCCAAATCAGTGCCTTCCATCTTATCTGCACAGAGAAATCTTTTGGCCACTTAATCCATGTCATGTCAGCCATAAAGGGGTAGATGTGCAGCTTCTTTGCTTAGGATCTACATACATGATGTACACTCCATAGCGTTGCAGTAGCACACTACGGTTGTTTGAAGGTTGAAAATGACAGATGAATAATCTATATCATTTGTTTGGCTTTTTGTTTTTTTTTACTGGAAGAGGTTGTATCTACAAAACTCCCCAAATGCAGCTCATTATGACTGGTGCTGCCATCACAAATATAAACAACAGCGGCACTCTCAGGTAGGCTCTAGCGCTTGTGAACATTGAAATAAATATTAAGAAATCCACAAAACATTCAACAATTTAAAACAGCTGTAGTAAAAGCAGAGGCACAAAGCAGGAAAACTGTTTTAGAAGTTCTAATTTTTCATTTTTCCATCAGGTTTTAGCCATATTGTATATTGAGAAAAACAGCTTCCTGATAGCAACTATTTTGTAAACACTATATTTTGGCTTTGTTTCTATCAATTTGTCTCCATCAGCCTCCTACCTGTTAGTAAAGTGAAAATGACGCTGTAGATATCCGTCTCTCTTCGTCCTTCTCTCACTGACAGTTCACTCTCTTGGTCCTGCCTTTTCTCAGAGCAAACAATGTCCACCTACAGAAGGAGAAGAGCAAACAGAAATGAGTTCCTTTTGGATAGCATCTTCAAAACATTGATTATCAGTTTGTGGTAGGAAATGTTCATATTCTGTTCTGTTATCTTCTGAATGTGTGTATATCTATTTTAAAAAAGTATATATTGGTTATGACCAGCACTGTAGCTGTCCAGCCAAATGTGTTGAAAAAAAAAAAAGTTTAATTTGAAGGACTGCAGCTTTTTAGTCAACTGAGTTGAAAAGATTTTACTTCATGAATGCTCAGCAGCACAATCTGTTGGTTGGAATAGCTTCGAGTAAGGATGCAAAATATTAACACAGATCACATCATTTCTGGGAGACTGGTACAAGCTTTGAAGCTCAGCATTATCTGAAACTGCCCTTCTGACTGGGTACTTACTTGGTGAATTGATTAGTGTTCGTACTATGGCACTATCAAATGCAGTATTTTGAATTTAAGCAAATACTGTGCAAAAGTGTAACATAAATATATTTATCATCTAAATACAATGCTATTGTGCTAAATATTAATATCTAGTACCTTTAAAACAAAAAACTTTATTTATCTTAAATATTCTGTGACACAGCCTAGAATTAAATTCAAATAAATTAAATTAATGTCAGAGCTAAAAGAAGAAAATAATACTTGGAATTTGACAGGCTTTTGGAAAACAGACGGGCCGCCAGGGCACTTGTACTCAGCCGGAAACAGTTCTGGGAAACTACACTGTGGCTGAGAGACGGAATCTGTGGAGGAAACAGATAAGGGTGAGATGCTTAGTGAAGAAAATCCGGTGTTAATGAGGTATATGGTATACTTTGGTAAAGTGGTTTGGTAGCACTAGAAGCTGTCAAATCCTGATCACACTCACAGAGAGAAAGGCATGCACGGTGTCAGCCATAATTGAGCTGAGCGGCTTGTCTCTAATCAAGACAAAGATCTGCTCCTCCTTCTCCAGGCTTATGAAGTTGCCAAACCAGGACCGCTTAGCCAGTCTGGACAAGTGAAAACAGAATAGTTCCAGTCATACATGTCCTAGATCACAATTTCAAAATGGGTTTTTATACAAAACAAGTAGAAATTAAGCACATTTTTCAAAACTCAGACTCTGGGCTTGTCCACTGACATTAGCAGGTGTTAATTTTGATTGAATTTCCCTTTATGGGATAAATAAAGTATTTTTTCTTTCATTTTCATTTCATTAAGTACTTTAAACATAGTTAAATACTATTTATAGACAAAATAACTTACAAATAAAGTGCAGTTATTATGTACACCAAATAAAGAAAGGAAAAAAGTGAGTATACAACTATCTTTCTACTTTACTATTTCAGCTTTTCCATTTTTCATATTTTTTTTATATGCATTCTGAATATATTTATGATTAATACTATTATTACTTTTGTGTCTTTAATGGAGCACTGTAACAAAACAATATTGGATGTACAAGGAGTCTGAAACAACATGTATCGCTCCATAAAGGACTCCACTGGTTTAAAAGTTAGTTTATAATATGCATTAGTATCTTAGTATCTAGAGCTATTTTAGTTAAATCTGTCTTGTCATGTTGAATTATTGTGAGCACATTTTATACATCTTAATCTTAATTGCCAATAACAGTATTAAAAATATAGTAATAATTAGTTTAACAAGTCATATGCAGCTTTTGTTCAAAGAGCACATAGTTCCACCAGCAGTTAACATTATGTTAAAGATTTTTAATGCAATTTCCAATCAATTTTAAATAAAGTAAGAAATAGACTGAAGTTCCTGGAAATTTAAAACATGGAAGCTCTTGAACAACTACTTATGGGCCATGTAAAGTTTTCATAAAAAAAACAAAGGTCCAAACCACAAAAGGTTTGGATGACATGGAAACGCAAACTAAAACTAAACCTTTGCAGACAGCCTGAACCCAAGATATTTCATATTTTCAGGCATTTACTTAATCTGTTCATGATCCATCCATTTTTTTTCTTTCAGGCCAGCAACCCAACTATTTTAGAGAAAAAAAAAATCTTATGAATTATTTAAAAACAAGAAAGATTGGGATCTGGTTTGGATTTTTCTCCTCCGTCACTTTTATACTAGCATGAATGATTCAAGAGATCAGAAGCAATTTCAGTGTGTAAAAGGCATGGACGGAAGTCAAAGCTGAACACTTGTGATCGCCGATCCTTTAGACAGCACAGTATCAAAAGCTGACAGGAAAACATTTATCAAGCGCTAAAATACAGAGCGACATTTACAACCACCAGTAAAAACTGTTCTGTACAAAAAGAAACTTTATGTCAACCTTGTCTAGAGATGCTGCATCTGAGATAGGCTTTCAAACAGTGGCAGTATACTGTCGTCAGAAGAATCTGTAGTCTAGATCGTTTTGTGGAAATAAGGGCAGCCTGTGCTCCAGACCAAAGACAAAAATGTTATCAGCAAAAAGTCCAAAAGCCAGGCCCTGTGATGATTTGACTCCACGCTGACATGTCCCCAACTGAGAATTTGTGGATTATCTTAAAAAGGAAAATGTGACAAAAATGACCGTGTATTTCTGCACATCTTGCCACGTGTTTGCAAGAAAAATGGGACAAAATATAAGTTAAAATACTGTGTTGAAGGCCTGAAATAAATAATAAATATTTATTTTATGTTTTCATTTTACATTTCATTCTGATTTGGAGTTGTAATTGAGATGCGTGTACTTACTCTGGACTGGACTCTGGAGTCAAGTTAGACATATCCTCAGATGTAGGGACTAAAAAAAGAGAGTGGTGAGTAGAAAGAGAAAAAAAGGATGAAAAGGGCATTCATTCTTGATGCCAGACTAATTTAATTAGAATCATCTTAGATTCAGACAATGTTTAACACATCTCAGTGCTCTTTTGTTAGTAATAAGAGATTCTGCTGATACTGATCATACAATGAGCTCTGATTGTTCAGACTGATCACTGATTTAAAGGAACTATATTATGCAATTTTGATCCCTCCTTAAATTGATCAAGCACGACAATAAAATCAAAAACTCTCTGGATCTGTTGAATCATGACTGAGACAATTGGAGCATGTTTCTTTTTGAATCAAACTGTGTTTAACACAGACCACTAGGAGTAGATGTATGGGTCTGTATTGATCTGGGCTTGGAGTTTAGAGGACCAATGTGAAGACGCAAATGCTGCTTGTGTGAAATTAAAAAAGAAAAAAAATCCTGGTATGTATGCCCTTTCAAAACTTTCCTTTACCACTTAATCAGTCGTGCACCTCTTAAAATGATGACGTGAAGACAGACAGAAAATAGACGACAGGTTAAGCCAATTTTGAACCTTTAAAAGTTCAGGAAAAATAATGTTACTCTATCCTTTAGTTTCAAAGCTTCAAAACTTTTTAATGAAGCAACATTAAGTTTGTTTGCAAGTTTTTTCTTCTTTTCCTAATTCTTCAGTTACCTTGCAGTTTACGCCGATGAAAACGTGGGGAGCCCAGCAGGTTGCTTTTGAATGAGTTAAGCCTAGTTCGCCAGTGAGTGGAGCTTGAAGTGGCCAAATTGCCACTACCACCTGGGCTGGAGGGTGGAGTCAGCGACAATGATGGCTCGCTGGCTCCATCCACTCTGGAAGAAGACGACGTAGAGGAGGAGGGAGGAGTGGTGGAAGGAGGATGTTGGATTTGGTGTACAGGTGTGCCCAGTGGGGTGGGCAGTGGGGAGCCCTGTGGTGTGACCTGTGACACGGGTGGAGGGGTAGCAGATGGGTTAGAGGACGAGCGTACATTTTTGGATTTAGAGGGGAAGTTAAAGAAGCATGGGATAGGGGAAAGTATGGAGTTGGGGGAAGGGGAAGGAGAGCGAGGTGTCTGGAGAGGTAGGGTCTTCATGGAGTGGAGCTGGGGCCGGTCAGTAGGACCCTTTGAAGGCAGGGTCTGGGTTTTTGAGTCAGATGTTGGATGGGTGATCCGAGGAGTTGTCATGTTTCCTGGTTTGGGGTCTTTGAAGGAGGAAGTAGATGTCGGGGTGACCTCTGATTGGCTAAAAGTGAAGACTGGACTCTGATTGGTAGGCAGAGATGAAAAGGAGGAAGGAAAAGGATACAGGAAGCAATGGTTATGAAATATGATTTATGGATATGATTCATTAATAAAACTTGATGAAATCCACCAAGTGGTGCATGGTGGATTTATTACAGTCTGGTTTCTTGACCAATACTGTGTGTGTTATACTCTTGTTTTTTTTTTTCTATGTCAGAATATTCACAAATAGATTTTTGTATGAGACAGCATGATGTGTTTCTGAGATGAAAATATGATGGTATGATGGAAAAGCATGACAAGCAGGGGCAGTCTGATCAAGCACTACTTGAGAGAAAGTCAGATCACAGGGCATCATGAAAAGAAATTTGTTAATCAAAAACTTAAAAAAAAACTTACATGAAGTGCTGAAGCTGCAGATGACCCACATATTAGCATAATGTACATGTCACCTATTCTGTCTACAAATGGCCAAAATACTTCCTGCCACATTATTACGGTGTTGTCATAGCAGACTAGATAAACAACCTGTGAAATGAAATGTCAGCAGAGTGTTGCACTAGATTCTTGTATGTGAAGAAATGGTTCCACAAAAGTTCAATTTTTACTGTAGTTTAAATGGACTGATACAGAGACTGAAAAAATGGAAATAATACTATTCCATACTATCTTTGACTTTCTTCTGTGTAAAGAAGTCAAAGATAACATATATAAAATAAATTATTTAGTACTTTTTTATAATGTAAAGTACAGAGCAGCATGATTTAAAATTATAATTTATACAAGCCTGATATCAAACACAATTGTCAACAGGTGAGGACAAATATAAAGGTAACTAGCAGCATCTGTTCCGTGGTGTCAAAAGGGAATCAATGACCACATTAAAATGCTGCCTTTCTTTTGATGTATTTACAAAAATTGGAGACACAGTAGCTCAAAGTAGCAGAGAGAGGGGTCTTAATTTGGAGGTGCTCCACACAAGTCCAACATAGAAAAGAAGAATTCAGTCAGGTTCTTACCCGTGGACTGCTGAGAGGACTGGGGGACAGACCTGTGGATGCTCCACTAACCGAACGAGACCTTTGAAGCACAGCAGAGAGTAACGGCCAACAAGTCAGATGGGGCTTTCAGGTGAAACGTATTCTATTGTGTAATATGTTCTATGTGAACTAATATGTTCAAAAGATAAGCTTCGTATTTCCACTTGTCTTGATAGTAAGTCCTTATTAATTGATTTATACCTCTGGCTGTGCGCATTAGTGTCCAGGGCCCTACGAGATAGAGTTGGAGACCCTTGTTCTGTGACACAGAGTAACCTCCAGGCTCTTCCTTTCTGGACGACAACGACCATGACGGGTCAGCATGGGGGAGTCCACACGTTTCCTGGGTGGGTCTTGAAAGAAAAAAAAATAACAACAGTTCAATTTGATTCAATTAAATTGAGCTGAATTTATTAAAAGAGTCATAATAGATGGTTATAGCCTGGGCAAGAGCGATCTCCCATAGCAGTCTGTGTTGCAACAGAACTGAAGAAGCCTTTGACTAAAGACACTTGTTTGTCGGTTGGGGCAGTTTGTCGGTTCACTTTTCTCACCACTGTCATTTCTGGGTGGCAGGTCCTCATCTTCACAGCTGGGGTACCGCTCCTTCCTGTCCAATAGGAGGTAGTAGATCATTTTCTCCTGGCTGTCTCTGCAGATACAAGTGCAATAAAACACAAGACAAAGGAAAAACAGTTTTTACTCCTTATTGACAAATGCATTCAACATCACAATAACGGCAACTATAAATAGTATCAATTTGTCTATAAAGTTGTTATAAGTACACCTCTGCGTAACACTGTATCCTTATTAACATTAAAAAAAAGAAATATGATCAACTTATAACAAAGAATAACTTGATTTTGATTGACATTGTCTTTTAGGCCATAATGAATACATATGCTTCATCATATTTCCTTGTCTTAGCTTTCTGGTGACTTTTGTTTGTCTTATTATGTCTATCTCTCTCCACCTATCGTTTCAACCCTGTTAAATATTTTTCCATTTTTGAGGGTTTGTTCCATTGCACTTCATATCTCCTCTTCTGTATTGTGTGTGCACATGTTCATGCAAAAAAAAAAAAAAAACCCTACACAAGAGAGCTAATGCTCCCTACACACACAGTGATAATGATAGCGCCACTGCCACCTACTGTAGTAGATGTGCAATTACACTATATTCTACTATGGCAGTGGTTCTCAAACTTTTAATACTGTGTACCACCTGAAAAACTATTCAGCTCTCTGAATACCACCATGATATACCATACCCATCTAATATACCAAATATCTGGAGCTGTTGGAACAACAGCCAAGGAGTGAGCAAGGCATGGGGTGAGGTCACAGCGAGGTAGAGAAACTGAAAATGAATACTGTGAAGCAGGCACAAAATAATTACAAAATAGTTTTTATGCACTTTCACTTTTACCTACTTTAAAGTGAGTTGGCACATGGGTCAATACATGAGCAGGGCACAGAAGGAAATTGGCAGTAACACCAGCAACAAGCAACAGCTACTGGTTGTCAGGTCAGTTGCCCGCGACTGCAAGAACAGAAGCACCAACCTGTGCACTGCCTGGATTGCTTACCTGGAGGCAGGTCCTGAAGAGTCAGCTCAATGGGAAAAGCAAAATCCAGGCAATCAACACCTATGCCCTACCAGTAAATCAGATACCTCGCTGGCATAATATCCTGAGCAATGGAAGAGATGCAAGCTGCCGATGTTAAGACAAGGAACTTTTAACAATATATAGAGAGTTTTACTCTAAGTCCAGCATCCTGAGGCTGTGCGCTAAGCGAAGCTAGAGAGGGATGAGGACTAGTGAGCATCAGAGCTGCTACTATTAAGGAGGAAACAGCAGGCCTCCAGGATACATTGCAGGTCATTAGTGGGGGCCATCTTGTCAAAGTGTATGCTGCAGGCGACTGAAACCCAGCATGGAGGAAGAACCCGAGTGGTTATCATGGACGGATAAGCCCCTGTATGGCGTGTACCACCGTCAAATTAAAGAGGTGGCTGACATCTGAAAAACATACCAGTGACTGGAAAAAGCTGGACTGAAAGAGCACAGAGGCACTGATCACGGCCCTAAACACAAGACAGATAGGCTTTTATTGAATCTTGAGAGAACTGGTGAAAAATATGCAGTTGGGTTGGTGAATCAATAACAAAATGTTGCATGAGCACAATAAACAAATTATTTACAAGCAACTGTGGCAACTACTAGGATAATTTGCTAATGAATTCGAGAAAGTAAGAAAGTATGGTTCAAATTAGTTATTAGTTATTATTACCATAGAAGTGAAGAACATGAAGTCGAAGTAATTTGTCAGGAACTAAGCAAGTTTATTGTCCGGGGTGTTAAGGAACTGGCCTGCTCTGGTGGTGGTGGTGGGGGGGATCTTGGACAACCCTGACATGCCCATCAGGGGGACCCGAGTCAGCCGGAAATAGTGATGGTAATAACGAATGACAATAACTACCATTGTTACTGTTAGTATTGCTCGTATTACTGCTTTTACCATTATAACTATTACACTATTATAACTATTATTATTGTTGCTATTTTTTTCTCTCAACATAAAACAGTGAATTTGAAGTCGGCTATACTGACTCTACTGGTTAATGTTTGCACTGGAAAGTACTTCCAGCTTCCAAAGGGTTTAACTACACATCAACTGGACCTCTCCTTGTTTCAACACTGCAATCAAGTTCAACTTTGAGATCAGATCTCGGTTGAATTCAAAATGTTGTGGCTAGGTAGTACTGTAGGGCTAAGTTAGCTTCAATACAATTGGCTCATCATATCTAGTTGTACAGTTTACAAACTGGAGTCAGCAAAGCACAGTAGAGTTATGGAACTTTTGTTGTAACTTTTTTTTCTAAAGTAGATTTGTAATGCTGCTTATATAACATATTTCTTTTTTTTTTTTTTTAATTCTCAGACAAGGTTAGCTTCTCACTGATGAATAGGTCAAATTAAAGTGGAAATGTTAGATGAGTTGTATTTACTCACTCCCCACTTGTAAGGTCCTGCGTGAGTTTAATTCGGTTTTTGAAGCACCCTAAAGAGTACATGCTCTCCAGGACATCCGGGTCTAGCTCTGTTAAGGACAGGATCCTCTTCACGTATACCAGACGAGGAGGAGGCTGCTCTGGACACGCCTCATTGCGACCACCCCTGACAGGAAAAAGGCACTGAGTTTAGCTTGTGCAGTAAGAAATACTTATTCAGTTTATAGGAAACACTGCTGCAACTCAGTAGTTTATATTGCTTCCAGTAATTTTATCATCTAAGTTTCAGTGAATTATTTCCAACATAAGCAGTCATATCAACCCGAAACCTTTCTTATAGTAGCATCAGTCACAATCATTTATTATTAAAGTACTATACAGATAAGTGCTTAAGTACCCACGGTATGTATGATATAGTATATTAAGATAATACCTGGAGAACTGCTTGAGAAGCACAGCTTATGGTCAATCTTTTATGAGGAATTTTAAAGATTTGCTAACCTGTCATCCTATAATAGAGATATTCAATCAAACTTTGAAGCTTTACCCTGTGTACAACAAAAGGTTGCTTCTGCTTTTACAATAAACAATCAAGGGAGTTTTTGAAGGGGCTGCACTGAGTGGGGGAAAAAAAAAAAAAAAGGTCAAACAAAAATTTTAAGTGTACTTACTGGTACCAGGGGTGTTTCTGTATTTCTTCTAGCTGTAATTAAAGACAGTAGACAATATTACTTCCCAACTAATTTAACTCTACTCAACACATCTGTAACACTGGGTCTCTTGTACAGATTCTTCAAATAAACAAGTGTTTTTATTTTGGAAAAACCAGAAGTGGCCTTACTCCCAATGGCAAATTCATTTTTTAAGTGTTTGGAAATTCATAAATTGAAATTCAGGTAATGGACAAAGTATGGGGGGAGACAAAATTACTTTCTAGCCACAAAACCATTATGTCATCAGATTTCAGATAACATGCTAAACATTGCCATTAAGAAGTAGGCATTATATCTGCTTAATTGCATTTCAGCATTTTTTATTGGACGTATTTTAGCCAGCTAGCATTGCTGATTACAGCAGCACACTAAAGTGTGCTGTATCATGTGGTTAAAGTAAAAGAGCAGCTGCAATTCTGCAAGCAAGTAAAAAGTGGGCCTGCTCCATTTGTACCTCAGGAGACAGGAAACTGTCTATTATTAAGAGGAGCCTTACACTGAGGAGCTTGCACATAAAAGACTGCAGAGGAGTCTTTCCTATGATCCACTTTTTCTAGCCTGATATGTGATAGTATATAGATGACGTGGGTCTATTTAATTACAAATGACTGATAAAATGGAGCAAAATCAGTCTCTTTATGTGGTGACTGGGTTTCATGGAGACGAGTAGAAAACACAAAGGAACAGTGAGAGGAGGACAGTTTGATCTGCTTTGAGCTCTGTTAATCTATGGCTCATTAGACTAACGCATATCTTTGATTGTCAGTGGATGATGAGCAGGAGTTTTCTCACTCATTCTTTAATTCACAGGCCCATCTGAAACACAGCTCTCAACATAATGTCTTATGTCAGGTTTCATTTCTGTCCTGTTCTAAGACCACTTTTTGGACTGGTGTTCCTTTTTCTCTCCTCCCACCACTTCAAATACCCTGTTCATGGTTCATGTGGTCTGCAAGCTAGAAAGTCCTGTCCCCATTAGGTATTACTGCTGGTTCACCTATCTAGCTTTCCATTCAGAGACAGTTTACAAGGACATCATAGGGAACTAGAGTCTTTTTTTTCCCTTAACAGTGATTAGCAAATTAAACTCATTCATAAGATGATATGTTTTTCCAGTTGAGATTATACATGGCACTAAAAATTTTGATCCACAACACAAATTTCTGTGAACTTTAATTTCATGAATTAAGAGGACCACCCCACGGCGTGTTTCAAACTGACTTGTTTTACTTGAGAATCCTTAAGTCTTATAATATACAGTAGTTAGAATAACAAGGAAAATTGTTTCTTCAGAGTCAAGCACAACAATGGCTCAAGTTCACGAGGTACATTTTTCATTTAATGTTACAAAAAAAGGACTTGTATGTTGCGGATGATTTGATTCATTTAGCAAATATAAATGGGCTTCTTCAAGTTTTAATGTTTACACATTAAAACTAGCACTTGGATAGCAGGGACAGGAGATTGCGACAGCTCAGTGTTCCTAAAAAGGATCAAATATTCATTCAAATGAAAATGAAACTGGTATCTTAAAAACACCTTTGTGTCACTTTAAGAGGATTTATGATTTTAATATACTCCTTACACTAGGACTGCCTATTGTATGAAACACATACTGTATCTCCCTAGCTTTGAAAATGTTTCAACCGTGATATTTCCCTTCTTACTGTGAGTCTCTTGTCAGGCTTGACTTCTATCATTCCTTTAAGCAAAACTTGGCAGTCAGGAGGTATGAAGTGGGGCATGTGGAAAACTCCTCTCTTCACTTTCTCCAGGAGCTGCCGCAGGTTATCGTGGTCAAAGGGCAAGGCACCCTTGATGGGGTTGAGAGAAGATGCAGTTAAAAAAAAAATAGAAAGAAACAGGAAAGAATACATGCGATGTCATCCAGTCAGTGCCAGTCTCCTTTTTTTTCTCTGCTTTAAAATATGTCTAATCCTTTGGTGACCTCCAAGAATGCTTTGGAAACCAGTGGTTGGCTAAAATATTCTGTTGTGCCTTTCAAAACTTCAAGAATATTGAGGCACACTCAGGGCTTCCAGTGTTGGAATTGACTTTATTCAACCTACTAACAGCATATTATAGATGCGCATAAACCGCAGAACTACGAGGATGTGCTAATGGAAACAGGTCCATGTGATACATCCTCTTTTTGACCTGCATTCCTTGAAAATATTTTTCCCCTTCTGCCCAACATTTGAGCAGCGAGGTGTCAGATATGGGTCACTTTTAAAAGATGATGTAAGCAACTCCAACTTCTGCTAACTAGTGTAATTTCTAAAATTCTTTGATTGGTCCAAGATGAATTATCACAAAAACACAGAAAGCCTGGCAGCAATCTTTGTGATCTTCTGTATTCTCATTTACCCCCAACATGACCTTGTTTTAAGAAAATACCTGCAAAAATAATGACATCCACATTTCTTTACTGGCATGATTGCCAGTTAGTGATAAATTATTGTCAGCAGTCATATGAAACCAGCTTGCTCTTCTTTCCTTCTACTCCTGCTAATAGTATACAAAATTTAAACAAAACAATGAACCACCAGGCGGGGTACCTTTAAAATTTAATGCTGATAGTCTGATGTTCAATGTGAATGCTGTTCTATATATGTCACATAATATAAAGTGATAAAAACAAAAAGAATAATAAATGAAGGTAAAATGAAAAGCCCGGAAGAATAGAGGAGCTTCTTACCACAAGAAGAGCAAAGAGGATGACTCCACAACTCCATACATCAGCCCTACGACCATCATACTTCTCCCCCTGAAACACAAAAACAAGGCGGGGAAGCTGTAAGAACGCAAACATACTCATAAAAATGTGAGTGGCTTTACTTACTCTTATTACTTCTGGGACAGGCATAATGGGGAGATCTGTGAAGGAACAGGAAAGAAAATATGAGTGTACAAGAACAGATAATCTGCACTCTGCTCCATACAAAAGCCCAGATATGTGAATTGAGGTGAAAGCCACAATCTTCTTCTCGTTCCATCTTTCAGTTCCAGACAGGCAGGTGTATTAAAAGCTTTTAGAGAGCACGATCAGCATTTATGTAAAATGTTCAAATAGGCCTCACTTGGATGTTATTAGTGTTAGCTTTTGAAATGCTAATACATCAAATTTAATATGAATGAGTTTACCATCTCTTATTTTCTGCCTGCTAATAGGTCGATGAGTTAAAGATCAAAACAAGAATAGATCCCAGAACTCACCCACAGCTTGTTTCCAGTAGATTGTTTCCAACTTGTAGTGAGGCCATGCCAAAGTCTGCTATTCTTATGTTATTCTTTTCATCCAAGAGAAGATTTTCTGGCTTCAAGTCTCTGTGACTGGTGACACACACAATACACAAACAACTTAACGAACACCAGCTAAAGTTATCTACTGTAGAAAAGTAAACTCTAGACCTGCTACTCGTACGTTAAGCATTTTAACGTTTATCTTGGGTCCAGTCTACAACCCAGTGTAGTGTACACTGATCATAACACCCATGTGTATAATCCCAGTCACCGTCTCATGCAGTGGGCTCTGCAGGTGCAAGATTACAAGTTGGACATTCGCTGTAAAAGGGATCAGAAAATGTATTTCCGGATGCCCTGTCCAGGTTTGGAGTATTATGTTTCTTTTTTTTTTCTTTCTGGTGCACTGAGTGGAGAACAAAACTACATTGCGTAACTTAAGGGGTGTTGCAGCACAGAGCCTTCAGTACTCCATTTTCCTTTTGTATTGTGTTTAACCCCTGTATGTTGAATGCCATGTGGTTGCTGGTCCAGGACTGGTGGGGACATGCTGCTACGCCCACCCTTGACATGCAGGGTTTTGTGTTCCTGTGCCAAGGTGACAGCTGGCTCTGACTACCAGGCGTACCCCCTCCTGCTGGTGTGGATTGGACGGGGACCAGCACACCATCAATGGCAATTACTGACACCTGAAGCAGGTTGTTTAAGCAGGTTGTTGTGCACTTGATTTTGGTTTAGCTGTTGTTTTGGGTTGTATTGGGATTTGTTAGGAAGTTAACCATTGGTGTTATATCATTTATGGATTGTGTAACCCTTGCTACTTTTTGTTTTGCTGGGAATGCTGTATACCAAAGCTCCCCAACTAAAACGACCATCTTGGCATCTTTTATGTTACCTCCTACATGCACCACCTGAGCTGAAATCATAACGTTGACCATCTGAACTATAAAGTATGGCCTACAGTGACCAAGCTCTTGGCCCTTCTGTGAACCGTGGAGGTACAGCAACTCTGGTATCTCCACTCTCCCAGTTCCTCCTGGGTAACCAGCCAAGGGTCTCCATTCCCTGGGACCCCGTCTGGAGGAGCCCCCCTGGTTGCCGAGGACAAATGTCCAGCCACGACGGCACCAACGGAAAAGCCAAGGCACGGAAAAGGTGCCCGCGCGCACCCCAACACGTGAGGGGCTTCAGACCGACCTGGGAAGGAAGACAGTCCAGCTGCTGTTGCTGTATCAACGGCGCATCTCTCCATCAACCAGACGGAGAAGAGAGAAGGAGAGGGAGCTGCTCCTGGCTAACAGCGGAGTGTATGTTTCAACCCTGAGAAGTTGTTTGTGGTTATTTTGCACGTGTTTGTAGCATTTGCTGGTTGATAAGGCTGTGCTCAGACTCATTCCTTCTCTGTTGCTCTATAGCGCCACACCTGGTCATGGGCTGGCACGCACAGAACAAGTCATATAGTCATTTTGCGTCTGATTGTGCCGTTTCGTCTTCGTTTCTTGATTATCAGGTGGTGCCCTGTTTTAATTGATTATTTATATTTATATCTATAAAAATCTCATCTTCTGCTGGATAAAGATGCCTACATTAATATAAAGCAGTTAAAACAAAATAGATTAAAAAAAAAATGTTTAATCTGATTTTAGAATTTGAAACAATCCAACTGGCAAAGAATCCAAATAATATATACATATATATATATATATATATATTTGTCATTTTTAGTATGTCATTCTTCAAGTACCTGCATACTTATTTCAGATAGAAATTTGTTTGCAGTGTATTTAACCGCACTAGAAAACTGGAGTAATTTTACATCATCATACTGGCAAATTTACTTCAGTAAAGGATATGAAACTCTGTTGGTTTTTCATCCTATATATAATATGAACCCCCTCGGCCACGGAATAGGTCACACTGACAAAGAGGTTTAATGTTATATACAGTTCCTAAGGCCTTTAAGAAAACTCCAATAAAAAGATATACACATAAAATCAAGAAGATATATATATATATAAATGTTTTCTCTCACTTCTCACCATATGGAGTGACTATGGCAGAAGTCGAGGGCAGAAATGATTTGTCTAAAGAACTTCCTTGCCTCTTTTGGGGTCAGCCTGCCTTTCTTTACCAAGTAATCAAATAATTCTCCGCCAGAAACATGTTCCAACACCAGATACCTGGAAAACATAATAAACAAAAGCATACATTTAAAAAAAAAGACTGAGAAACATGAAAGAAAAAACAAAGATAACAGTTTAACAAAATGACACATCCTTTTGATGGCCTTTGATAATTAACTGCATCTCAGTTTCTAGTGGAAATGTGGAACCAACACGACTATTATTATCCTCATATCTAATTAGCAGGAAAGAACACCAAAATACTTACAGGTATTTGTTATTTTCATAGACATCATGCAGCTTTAGAACATGAGGGTGCTCTATTAGTTTAAGAATAGCAATTTCTCTCTCCACCTGTACAGATAGAAGTATGGAGAAAAATAAAGAAAAAAGAAGGTTAAAAATGTTGCAGACTGAAATGTCAGATAGAGAAGGAGTTAAATAAGAAAAAGGGGAAGAGAGAGGAAGAAGCAGACTTACCAGAAGAGTTAGGTAAAACATTAAACATACAGAGACAGTAAGAATTGCTTGTGCAATTTGCTCAGTAGGCTCAATAATTGTAAGAAAAAAGAATAGAGTAAGGAATAGTTCAGAGTCAGGATGGAAACACACGCTACTCACTATCAGTTGGGGATTTATGGATTCAGAATGCAGCTAAAATGCACTACAACAGTGGTTCTCAAACTTTTAATACTGCGTACCACCTTGAGAAACTGTTCAGCTCTCTGAGTACCACCATGATGAACAATTTTAAAATATAGCCATTTATGCCTTCATAATTAGCTTTAAACACACAGAGATGTTTATTCCTTATTGTGGTTATTTATTTCCTGAATTGTTACTTAACTGAATCAGACATTTGCAACTCGGTCCAACAATTCTCACATACTCACTCTCATACAGAGCAAAATAAACACACTCAAAAGTTGTTATATCTGCACTGCAACTGAATATGCAACAAATATTTTTTAAAAGACACAATTTTAATTATCTCAAGCTACACATTTTGTTTGAAACACTTGTATTTATAATGCATTGTATGTTTCAGGATTTTTATTAAATGAAAATGTGGAAAAACTGTGAAAAGTCATAACGTTCCCACATACCACCAGAGAGCACTCACGTACCACTGGTGGTACGCGTACCACAGTTTGCGCACCACTGCACTACAACCTTCAGAGGTGAATTTTATTTGACCTTTAAAATTTTTGAATGCACATCTCTAACTGTTCATTCATTTAAATTCAATGTATTGTCATTTCATGATGATACAAATTAAAGCAAATATTCCGAAAACACTTTTATAGTTGACTCTTTGATACTTTGCACAAAGTAAAAGTCAATGAGCTGACTTTACTTAAAAAAAGAAAAGAAAAATCAAGAAAATCAATTGTCTCAAACCGTCCAAGTAAAATATGTCAGTTTAAGCTGTTAAAGCTGAAGCTGAAAGGAACTGTGTTGATACTACTCATGTTATGGTAGTATAGTTGAGGACAGTTAACTTAAAATCATTAAGTCAACAATAAAGTCAATAAAAAACCTGTTCATTTCACTATTCAGCTAAGCTCAGGGGTAAGACAGCACGAATTGGCTCTGTCAACCACTGAAGTGACGATGGGAAGGCAGCTGGCTTGGCCTCAATAGGCTTGACTTTGACTCAGTAGTGGAATAGTAGCTAATTATTCTCTCTACACTTTCAGGAGGTTGACGACCCAACCATTTAACCCATTTATCACCCAACCACTACGCTAATGGGGTGGCCCTCATTAAGTTCTCTAAGTGAGACACGAGCTGGGTATAGACAAGCAGCCGGTCTGCATGTTTGAGGAGATTGTTCTGTAACCAGCAGCAATAATCCTCAGTTGAGAAACCCATCCTAAGATCACCTAATAAAGATCTAGGAAACTCCCCTAAGCAGAAGCTGCCACTTGTCAGTCAAGAGCAGCAGCAGCCGCATAGACCACCAGCAGCCTCTGACAGGCCATCCAGAAAGTTAGGTGGGTCATCCTCTGAGGTCATCCACTGGAGTGGGATGTTCAAAGCAGCAGGGAATGTTGGTTTGTGTTGATTTGGGCCTTTGAGCAGGACAGCAGCTGCTGCAGCATTCTGCTTGCTTCTCTGCCTGGATCTGGAGAAGCTCCTGATGTAAAAACTGGATTCCGACTGTTTGCAGTGAACTGCCATGGTCTCTGCCATGAGTTGCCCAGGAATACCAGTCGTGGTTGTTCCATCATCTTTGCCAGATCTCAGCAGTGCCTCCACAGTGGCAAATTTCTTCCACCCAGAGTTTCTCTCCAGCGGTAGAACAGTGCACGCACACACACACACACACCACCAAATACAGCCAGATCCTATTTATTGTAGGTAAGAATGGAACTATTTCAGCAGGCTTCTGGCATGTTCATCTTCATCCCAGCATGCTACTTCTAAATAAAGAGGCAGCTGTACCAATCTGACCCTCTTTGGCACTGTTCCCTGGGACGCCACTGTTCCACATCTCCCCCTACAGCTGAACAGAAACCACACTCTGCCACCACAAGAACCCTCTCCAACTAGTCGGTCAGGAATTGAAGCATTTAATTCAGTCTAACCATTCTCATCATGAAACCTACAGTGCCTACAGTGTCCCAGAATGGCTGAAAAATAAGATCCAGACTACAATGTTGTTCATCAAATTAAAAGAATGAGGTGGTTGCAAACTCATTCTCGACCCTTTGAAAGATTATGTTTTCCAGGTGAGTTTGTTCAGCAACTCATTGCTGTTAACCACTGCATTTTAATATGATGAAGAACATAAAGTGGTATATATACATATATATATATATATGTATACAGCTGAAACTGCAGCATTAGGTTGTTGGGGAAAAAGTGTTTTGTTTTGGGTAAAGTAAAAAGCTAATTTGAAACAATGTGAAACTAAGTTGACTTTTTTACATTTTTAAGTTGCATTAATTGAAAAATATTGGTCTGAAAGCAATGTAGTTATTTAGTAAATCTGATCTGAAACAACTGGGTTACTCTAACTTGTTAATTTTGATTTGGAAGAAAAAAATCTGTTTTACCAATTGAAACCATTTTTTTTATGTTGGTCTGACTATTCTTTTTTCAGTGTATCATTTACTTATTTACCGTTAAAACAAATACCAAGTGCAAAATAAAAATAAAATATATGAGGGCACGTTTGTACCGTGTAATGGCAAAAATAACTGAGTATCTTATTTTACCAGTAATTGGGTGAGTTTCTAGTGAGGCACTCATACAACAATTAAACAAGACACTTGACCATAGATGAGAGTGTAAAGTGGATTTAATCTCCATTGTAAACAGCAGAGATGATCATCTACTCACATACAGGACTAGCCGTTGTCAGCAAATGACAATGAGCAAGTCAGATCCAATTACTTTTTACACATGGCCTCAGTAACGAAGAATCCTTGAACTAACTTCTCTAGACGGCTACGTGTCCCAAAATCATACAATTAACATCTGAGTAAACGATATTTCACATTCCAGAGAAGAAGTCACAGATGTGTAGACTTAAAATAATTCAAACAAACTGGTCACAGTGACCTAAGGGACACTTTTCTATAACATATTGTTGTAATTTTTTTAACTAGACAAAATTAAAATAAAACTCAGCCCTCAAAATGAAAATGCACATCCGGAGAATTTAAACTTCAATTTGTTATGAAACATTATATTAACTCTAACAATATAAAACAGTGGCCTAAGACTAAAGGCAGGTTCACACAAGAGTTTAAGCATGGTTTTCATATCACAGACCAGTGGCTAAGAGCTTAGAAAAAAGAGGATTAAATCAGCAATCACCAAATGCTATTTGTGAGAAGGCTTCAAAAATGTGTTTTAAGGGACTTCAGGAGAGATTAAAGACAGAAACCAAATTTTTGTAGGGTTTGCAGGGTTGGCATTTCTGAAATATTATTATGGACTAGAGAGAGAAGAGGAAAAAAAATCACATTTCTTTTCAACAGGGTGAGCAAGAGAGGTTGATTGACCCTAAGTTACTTGGTTAATGACAAGAGAAACTTCTCAGCATGACTCCTTGATAAAGATCAGTCACACTGGTTGAGAGTTTAAATCTGTAGAAAAATCTTGTGTGTAATCTTCGCTGCCAATCAGCCTTATGGTGAAAACCGGTTATGAAAACTACAGTTCACAAGAAAAACATGCTCTGCAGTGTTTAACAATTCAAATGCAAGATTGAAACTATTTTTTAAACAGTTTTAGGATGCCTAAAAGCTTCTCAATACCAGCAACTCTAAAAAGTTTTGCTTGTCTTAAAGCAATTCTAAGCCATTCAAAATCTCAAAAGCTGGTTAAAAAAAAAAATTAAATATCTCCTTTAAAAAATGGATAACACTCAAGTTATAAACATCTGCATTGCACACAGAAATTTGAGTGCTCTTAAGGCACTTTCAATCAAAATATTCTTGCAAAAGAGCCACAAGGAACTTCTGAATATTACCATGAACAACTATTACAGAAAATGGTAAATTCCAACTAATTCAGGGGTCCAACTAATGCAGCATCTGCATTAGATAAATCAGGAAAAGGTTTTACCATCACTTACATTCACACATAGCCTCAGATGCACAAACTGAACTGCTGACAGAAATGGGTGCCATTGATGTGTTCAGTTTTAAAATTAAAGAGAAAATACAAATTGGACACTTAAAGCCATCTAAATTTAAGTTGCAACATGAAGAAAATGTTGGCAGTTTTTGCTAGAGACAGTGTTGCATCTTATCAGGGTCCATATTAATCCATGTGCCACCAGGTTATGGGTAAAGCAAAACACTGCTGCTTTAGTTGGCTGAAAGCAGATGACAGCTTCAAGGGGAGTGGAACATTTAAGAGGAGTATCCATGAGGTCACTGTCTTTAAATCGTGAGGTCACTCACAGGCAAAAAGTTGAAACTGCGAACAAATTGAACAAAATTGACTATAATTTTCTGGTACTCGTTTCCTCAACCAGAAGGGCCTAAGCAAACTGCTTGATTTTCAGTGGCTTTATCTTTGTATTGAGGTTTTGTCAATCCAAATTCATTATGACCTTCTGACAAAACTCGAAGGTGTACTTGAGGTCATCTGTTATGTTCAGATCAAGTGCAAAAATCAATCCAAACAGCATGATGAACTGCATGATGACACAGCTGAGGTTATTAAGAACTTCAATGCCTTCAACAACAAACCCCACATCCTCTGGCTCCTGAGTCCCATCTCTAGTCCCAACACCCATGACTGTGGCTGCAATGCACCTTGAGGTGGCATCCTCAGTGGAATGGGTCTGAAAAAAAAACAAACACAATACCTGCATTATGAAACAGAATTACCTCTGTTGACTTCTTTTTTCATAGCCTAGTTTGCCTTTTATTAAGTAATAGTGACCAAGACTATCAGGTCTGATCACTTAAAAGTAATCTCCACAGCATTTTGTTCTTCAGGGACTGTTTCCATCCCCCAAATCCTGTCTTGGATCCCAGCTGCCCCAAACAAGGATGGGTGCTGCTGCACCATTTATTGAGCTAGTCCATCAAGGATGATGCCCTTCAATTTTGGCCCTGGGTTGAAGCGTGTGCCATTTGTCTCAAACTGTGCATTCTTTTGCTGGAGCTGCAATTCATCCTGATGTGAAATTAGGGACCACAAACACATTGAGCCAAGAAGACAACTTTGACATCTGAGTAAGGGGTTGATGTGCATGGGGTATGGCCACTGCTGGATGAGGCTACAGAAGATCCAGGACTCTGAAGTCCTGGGTAACTGTAAACATGGGTGTCAGTGGATGTGTCAACTGGGTAAAAAGTGATTAACTGTAGCACATACGTAGAATCAGACACTTAAGTTCATAAATGCTTTCAGTTACTGGAAGGTTGGCGGTTCGATCCCGGCTCCAACTGTCTACATGCCAAAGTGTCCTTGGGCAAGACACTGAACCCTAACTTGCCCTCAGTGGGTCATTTTGATTGAAACAATCAAAATGGACAGAGCCAATCACATATTTACAGTGTAGTAAGCTTTAGGATTCATAATATAGTCAATGTGAAAATCTTTAGTATACAATCTGAATTTTAGAGGAATCTGACAAAAGCCTTGAGATTCTTAGATTTAAGAACATTTACCTTTGACAATGATGAATTTCTTCATCACCATGTGTAAACACCCCATTCTTTGCAAGTCAAAATTCATCAACCTAAAAGCAGAAATGCACACAATTACCAATTCAAAAAATGAAAATAATCCTGCTCAGCCTGTACCTTAATAATAAGAAAAGATAGTTACTTAATAACTTTATATCACTAGGAAATTGCCACAAATAACTTGGTGACTTGGTTGTGGTAACAGTGATGATCACGCTGAAAAATATGAGATTCATATATGAAACGTTCAATATAATCTCAAGAATATTTAGTCATTCAAAAATTGGTCAGAATTGCATTTGAGAAAATTAATTTTAGAATGAATAACAATTTTCAGATTGAAACAGACAAATATGACTGAGAAGTTCTGAAAGAAAATAGAACATGTATGACGAGCACTTTATACTATATAACATATTTTAACATTTGACATTAGACACTTAGGATGGATGTCATTGTGACTAAAACCCTGATTAAACTGTGATATATGTATATATATGTAATAAATATAATGTGTGTCAAGGTCATTTTAAGATAAATATAACATTACAACAAATATAAGAATCTTGCCAGGCAATGACTTTTCTACAGCTTATTTCAGTCAGTTGGTTTTGCGGTTAGAACAAATGTTCATCAAAGTCAATTATTTTCTGAACCAAAATAAGTTGGTTGATGAGGGGTTTAGCTGCCCCTGGAGAAGTGAATATGCTCCTTATTATTGTTGCAGCGCCTGTGCAGTGAAGAATATTAAAACTAAACAGAGAGCAACATGAAAGCATACAAGTGAGAGGCAGACAGGAAGGCCTCGCCTTGTGATGCACATCAGAAACTATTCAAGAGAGGGTAACTATAATGACAGCTAAACAGGTAAATGTACTCAGAATGTCATCACTTCATTTGAATGACCATTTTGAATCATGAGCAATGAGATAGAATGGACTAACCTTGAAAACAATTCTTTCTAGAGGAACATAAAAGCACACTTTAACAAGGTTTAGAGCAACAAAGACAGACCACTTAGTCGCGGGGCTTGTGTTTTCCCTCCTGAACAGGTGTAAGCTAGGTGAGCCCACTGGACTTTAGCCAACATATCAAGTTATACCAAAACTTCTGAAAGCTCATTAATTGATCCATTTCTTTGTGTTGTGAATGTGTGGCAGTATGTTTTACTCTGCTACTCAAGTCTGTTTACAGTCAGTGGTGGAGGGAGACGACTGAGCCTCCCAACAGGTCCACCTTTCTTAAAGTTTAATCAAAAGGGAAAGAATAAGAGCAAATCTTTGTGTTTCTGTAAATCACTTGACTTTCAACAGTTCAGAATTTTTGTTTTAATGCTGAAGAACAATCTGTGTTTTATCCATTTTAGCAAAAAAGGAAAGAAAATAGAGAAGTTTTCTTTTTTATAGACCATGTAATGTCCTAAAAGTAAGCTGTTATGTACATTTTTGATGGAATTTCAACATATAAATGACAAATAACCTATGTTCTCGTGTATACAACAAGACTTATAAAAATATCGGTGCCAATATTGGGATACGAGACCTAGTATTACTTGGTACTGGATTGAACCAGAAATCACTGGTACTGCCTGTTCCTAGTGAAAACCGAACTCAACCGGCCTTGATTAATAATAATTATATGTAACAGCGGCAAAGTTTGCCGCTGTTACATATAATTATTATTGTTTGCCGGGCAAACAGCGGTCTGCCTCTTACGAATAGCAAAATACATAAGATAATGAATTCTGACCAAAAGTAAGACAATAGATACTTACCAAGAACTGAAGTTTTATATACAAAGCCGAGATGACCCACTTGCTGCTTCACTCCGAGTGCAAAAGAAAATGGGCGTAAGAGTGCGAAGATGTGCGCATACACATCGGTAGGACCTAAAATCAAACTAAATCATTTTGCGTTGTTGAACCCAAAATTGTTTAATAAAAAACTTTTTTTTACACTCATGAAATATAAATCTGGCATTGTTAAAGTGGTAAATTTATGTAAAATAAATCAAATGTGTCACATTTAGGAGAGGCTTGAATCCTTTTTTCAGTGCATGTACATACGACTTTTGATGATACAGTGCAAAAAACGAATTTGAGGATTAAAAAATTGGGCAAGATGTGTTGTGAATTTTCTTATGTATCATTCAACTCAATTCAGCTTCAGAGCATGGTCCCCGAGTGAAAATCATGTACATTTATTACACTGTGAATTGTATCATGTACAAATTTGCTTATGTAACAGGAACCCAGCAATAGCATTACTGATACAAGTGCCATTAAAATGAGCAATATTGGCCAAATAATACATTTAATGAGCAGCAACATGTACTCAAATCTGACTTTTGCACTAATCATTTGTATAATCTCAGCATACCATTAGTGCAAGGCCTTTGGTTCCACATAAGACATCCCTAGTCTTCACTGTACAACTGTCTTTACAGTTTTTAAAGGACTGCATAAGTTGCAGGAAAATAGCCCCATTAGACCCCAACATTAGGTTCAGTCATAAGTGTAATTTATTTCAACTGATATAGCTCTCATGAGAAGCTAAAGTATAATTCCTAATGTTCAGTGTTACTGAATGGAGCCCACACATCGATCCAAGTTACAACATGCTGAGGACATTTTCTGTTGCTTTACAATTATTTCTAATATTTATCATTACTGTTAGCCTACTACCATTTCTTTTTTTTTTTTTGTTTCCATTTCACAAGAATATGAATTTCATGAAAGGCTTCATGAAAGGCATGATGATTAAATTAGTAGTCATCCAAAAAAAAGTACTGTACCTTCATCAGAACTGATTCTGAGAGTTTTTCTCTGTTTACAATCTTTATGGCCACCTTCTGTCCCGTTATACAGTGAACACCCAACTTCACTAGTCCTATGAGTTAGACAGAAGGACAAAGAAAAATAATTAATATCATAAGTTATGATTATGCATGAAAACAGGAAAGAAGGGATCTCAAACAACTCAACTGACATTTTCACAACTCTGCTGAAAACAAAATGGCAAATTTGAATGGTGTAAAGTGATTCAAGCTCAAAATCTTTATAATAGCTTTCATTTCCACATTCACAAATGCATTGGGAACACTGCACATTCTATTCCAAGCCAAAACACAAAGAAAGAATTTATCAAATGTGTTATCACTTTAAAGAAAGTGAAGAAATGGGCATATTAGGCCATTAAAAAAAATAGTAGTATCTGCATTTTTCTTTACAAACTCAAACGTTAACTGTATAAACTGAGAAATGCTTGAAAATTTAGCTTTCCTGTGAATTACTGAACATTTCTGAGTAAACCAACTTCTGGCACCTGTCAACAAATATTCTTCCAGTCCAGGATGATTGGACTACAATCCACAATTATTCCGCATTTCCTGGTTTTTCTCTCACAAACAGCATCTTTTTTTTTTTTTTTTTTTCGTCTCACCACAGGTTTTTTATTGGATTAAGTCAGTGTGTTCCTTGGAAAGTTGTAACCTCTTCAGTATATGTATGCTGTATTCAACAGTGGAACTTTGCAGGGGCTTCATGTTTTCTTCCACATCTTTCTGGTTTTAGTTGGCATTTTAAAACATTTGAGTTTTTTGGGGGGTTTTTTAGCTCAGCAGCTTATCATTCTTTGCTCTTCTCTCTCCAATCAACGTTTTAATCTAATTTCTTCTGAACAATGTCTGGTTCAACCCATTTGACTCAGATTTTCATGCTTCTCTCATCCTTAAACAAGGGCTCACCTGTTTGACGACTATTCTTTCACAGAATGAATAATCTCACTAACTGAACTCCACTACTTTTATTTACTTAAGTAATAAAATATTTGATAGATTTTTCTTCATGGTTTGATTTGAAATAGCCTACAGTGTGCAGTACAGTGTGTTCCCAATGCATTTGCGTGTATGAAAACAAAAGCTCTTAAGGATTTTGAGCTTTCTTCACTTTTTGAACACACTGACACATCTCATCTGAAAACCTTTTAGATACAACCATGACTTTTAATTACTTTTAATATAAAAAAATGGGTAACACCACGAGCCCTGAATATGACTCTAAGTGATTTTGGTACAGCTTTGAATCTGCTGATCCACCTTTCTGTAAAGGCTGGAGATAATCAAGAAGATCCCACCTGTCTGTCCTTTCCCGAGGGTTTTCTCCAGGCGGTAGGGTCCCACATACTGGCTGGACTGGCCCGCTGTCGGCTCCTTGCTACTCATCTTTCACGAGACTAAAGATCTGTTTCTGAATAAGGCAGATCAAGATGACGCTTGACTTTGCTTCATGCGTAACGGGATGTGAAGCCACATCAGACACCAACATGAGAAGCCTTCCGGCTCCTCTCCTGTCAGGCGGTTTTCCTCCGCGCTGGGACTGAGAACAGGTCCAGTTTTCCTCTGTAAAGCCCCGGAACAGTCCTTTTTAGTCCCTTGTCACTACAGGTCAGAAAGCGGCACAAATTATGAGCAAGCGACAAAAGTGGGAATAGTCGCATCAAACTTAATCCTGCTCCAAATGATATTAGTTGATACTCGCTTGATTCTTTGTATTTTTTTTTCCGGACCTGCACAGGAAACTGCTGATTGATTTTTCTAAGAGCAAAGTCTGAGATATCCTAAATCACAATGCACCTTTCTCAGATCGTCCTCTAAAAAGATAACTACAACCCCCCCAATCTCATAAATTCTCTCAACGTGTCATTTTACGACTCGTTTGGCCAGGATATGCCCATATGACGTTAAGATTTTAATCTATTAATATAACACCATCACTAAGAAGATTGTTTGTTTGTTTGTTTTTCCAATATCCGGTTCACACTTTGGCTCATCCCCTCCCTGGCCCTGCCATTGAAGACCGAAGGGAGAGCTTAGATAAACAAACAAACAAATATAGAAATAACCAGTCCGGACCAGTAAAATGCGTCGGGGAAGATGCGTAAAGGGGTGCGCTCGGTGTGCCAGAGAGAATCACCGCTCGGACAGACTGTTAATCTTGTTTTTCTAGAAACAATAAGCATCCTCGGTTGATCAAGTGGTGGCTCATCTTTCCGTCCTCCCTCCTCGTCCCTCCCTTTTCTCGGCCGGCTGTGCTCGTGGTATCACTCCATCTCCTCCCTCAGCTGGCTCCAGGCTGTGGCCTCGCCTCGATGATAAATTTCTGTTTCGATTATAAATGATCCTCCAGACAGTCATGAGTTGTCCGCATTCACAGAAGTGTTCATCACTGACGGGACGCCTTTCTTTGCTCCGCTGTAGCCCATCCCAGTTTCCTCCTCGCGTCCTCATTTACGCAAACTTCCTGTTTTCTGTCGGTCAGCATCAGCATCCGGGTTTCGTTGCTCCCGCCCCACCTTTCTCCAACTCTCTGCTCCTACTCACTTAGATTCGATTGGAATTAATTTGATTTCTCATTCTGAATAAGAATAACAATATTACATTCAATTTATGACAATAAAGTTCAAATATGAAAATTAAAAAAAAAAAAAATTACTTGTGAAATGTGAGCAAACAATTTTGTGTATTCAAACAAAATGTTATGCACAGACATATTCGATTTCTTCACCAGTTTATGGTGGAAAACTCAAATGATTACAGGCTTCAATGCAGAAGGAGGATCAGATCGATGGAAATTGTCCAAATTGGACAGACTCAATGAACTGAACTCATTCTACAATTGGTCCAGTTTAGAGAAAAGCTCAGCATCCTCCTCTCCTGCCTCCAGCCAAACTGACCTCCCACCTTGACCCACAACTTCCCTGTCATATCTCAGCTGTCTCATCTTCCACCTCAGTCATAGGTCTTCCTGCAGCTCCATCATTGTCTCCAACTGCATCAGGAGATTCTGTGGACTAACGTTTGAGTTCTTCTAAACTTTACAGACGGCTCCACATAACTCTCAGTAATGACTCCACAGATAAACAGAGTAGTGCCACTTTTTTTGCACTGTTGTTGCAGGTACAAAATAAGGACAAGAACACATCTAAAACTGAGAACACCATTGGGCTCAAGAAACCATGACAAACATCCTTCTGGCTTCACAACATGGAGACACTTTGTTTTGGACTGAAGTGTGATTTTTGCTCCAAAATAGAATATAGAATAGTGGATTTGGATTATTTTAAATGTTCTTCACTTGAGAATGACTTTAACCTTCAAAATGCTGTTAACTATTAAAAGAAAAAAATTTTTTCAAAGTTGAGAGAAATCTTCATGATGAAACAGTAGATCAGCTGTCCCAAGAGACACTTGACAAAAGAGACTTCTGTCTCACACACTTGAAAGTTAGAAAGGTTTTCTAATTTTAATGAGTGGATGGACCAAAGAATAAAGACTGGTTGACTAAAGATCAATCATCCTGTAGCGTGCTGTGGTCTGTGGAGCTCTGACTGAATTCATGTTGGTTTCATCAAGTCCGTCACTCCCTGAAGTCAAGCAGCAGAAGTGAGTGACGCAGTCCAAATACCTCTGAGTTATGGACAATTACATGGAGCTAAATGCTTTTACTTGTAACTATTTACCAGGATGTTTATTCTTTGCTGAACAGGAAACTTAAGATACATTCTTTTGTCAGAAATTAATAACAGGCCCACGCTGATGTTTTAGGAGGCCACGACATCCAGTAACATCTCTATCTATATTTAACTAATCAGTCCCATGAATAGTATTGTCATTTTCACAAGTGTATGAAAGGAGCTGGTACAGTTCAGGTCTGACAGTCAGCAGCATGACAGTAGAAAAAGTCATCTTATCTTATAAAAGCACACCCTTCAACTTTTCTATCCCCTTAATTTAGTTGTTTGGTTAGTTAATTTTACAATTCTGCATAAAGGGAGAGAGAAGATTTCTCTTCTGGCAGCAACATCACAGTAAAAGTCACCTAATAAGGTCATTTTTACTGTGATGATGTAAAAATCAACAGTAAAACAGTGATTTTTACTATTAAAAGCACATTCTTGGACATATTTCCCCCCTTAACTGAGTTTAATTTGACTTCTGTTTCAATGTAGTGTTTGTAAAAGCTGAACTCCAATGTGCTCAAATCTCACATTTTCCATGTTGGAAGTTTGTTTTTTTTCGTTATTTTCTCTCTCTGGGAGTCTTTAAGTGTGTTCACAACGTAACAGGTGGTAGAAGAAGTGAAGCTTTAAACGAAATTGTCGACTGAAGTGCAGAGAAAAAAATTATTTGCAGCAAAACTTTGTGCTGAACTGTGGTGACGCACATCAGAGGAACCATTGCAACCATGGAATTATTGATGTCCATGCGTCTTTACCTATGCGTGAAGCGTTTTTAGCTTTGAAGACAAAATGGCTGAAATAGATGTTTTAACATCTGTGAGGTTAGATTTATCAAAGTTCACCTGTAAGACAACTCTGAGATCACATTCAGATGAAGAGATGAGCAGTTCTGCTGCATCCTGTCTCAGCGTTATTGCTCTTGTTTTTGATTCCACTGTTTATCTGAAGTGTTTTGGATTCCTACAAGCAATAAAGTTTAGCTTTAACAGTTAGATAATCTTCTGAGTTAATTATGAAATCCTAACAAATATATGACTAGATATTTTGAGGGGTGGGGCAAGTGAGCAAAAACCAATATAAAATAGGCTGACTGACATAAAAAAATGATAATGGAACAAAAAAAGGACAATTCTGAATCTTAATTTGCTATTTGTACAAACATGCTTTTATGATGGGTGAATGTAACTAGATGATATGGAGATTTTACATGTAGTTTTTAGGAATTTTAAGTCTGATCTAAGAACTGTGCCAAAGATACTAAGAAAAACTTGTAAAGGATTTGTACTGCTAGCATCGCACTGTAAGTTTACCAAATAGAAATGTATCTCAGATTCAAGTCTGTAATTGGAATTCATACTTGGCAAGTACGACTCATAACCATTACTTTTTATTATGTGTTTTTGATGGGTTTTATGCTTTTGTATTTCAGCCATGTAATAAATAAAGTTTCCTGAGAAGACATAATTTTATTTTAAATAGGCTCCATCTGGATCAGTTAACCACAAATAACCAGTCATAACTATATTCTTGCATGAAAACATCTTAAAACTACATTCCTTAATAAAACACCAAAGTTATAATGCTCTCTTTTACTCCTTTCTCCTTTGCTGTTTCTTCTGCTTGGTGATGCAAAAAGCATTCTGGGTAGTGTTGCAGTCTCAAGTCTGCACAAATCTCCAGGAACACGTCCAGGGACTTCAACCATACTTTCTGTAAATGCTTATTTTAGAACTGGAGCAGTACTTTGGCTGAGACTGATGACGTTTCAGAACTAGTACATAAGTAGCATAAGTGGCTCTGAACAGAATCTTGCACGAGCCCCCCAAAAACCTAGAAACGCCCTGCCTGATACTTTGACCTGAATAAACTTTTTAATTGTTGCATTTGCTTCATTATCATAATAATTACATTTTCTATTATACAATGCTTAGTTTTGTCAGAAATGTTGATCCCACACCATTGTCCCTGCCCCTCGTGAGCTCTGTGTACCGCGTGCTCTCCAGGCAACGTGCGTCCGTGCGTCCATGCGTACGTACGTGCTCATTCATTCCCACAGACAGAAAACTCTCCGTCCACCAGCGACAATGATTTGCCTGTTTCTGTCCATTTTTGCTCATATCTTTCAGTCAGGTTGGTAATATAATAATATATGGTAATTTATTTGGCGCTGAGCCGCCCTCGTCTGTAGTTTTAGTGGATGATGCTGTGTTTCCAGGAGATGCCGGGCGGACGTGTCACGCTCCTGCTCGCCTAGCTGCTGACAGACAGAGGAGTTTAACCGGTACAGTTGTGTTGGCCGTTTCAAGAGTCTCTGGGCTTTGGATTGTGACTAATAACGCACAAATTGAGGGCTTTTCATTAACATTTTCTTGAACAATAACACCCTGGTTGTGCGGTCAAAGCCGCAGCTAGCTATTCTGCGGAGGCTAATGCTACAGTCATCGTAGCCTCGCGTGCTCCTCACTGCAAAAACTTGATCGATTCACCATCCTATTAATAGCTCGTGCATTAGTGAACTGCAGTTGGTAAGATTTGGACTCGTGTGTAGTCTGTGAGAGCTGATAGGCTGCCGCAGGTGGAGCACAGCAATGAGGCCGAAAAAAAGATCGCACCGGGATCTGCACGAGCTGGAAGATTTGGTGCATAAACACGCGCGGATTGAAGGATCTGGTGAGAATTCATGCGGGTCGGAACGAGGAGTTTTCAGCTCGACTGTAGCTTTCAGGCGTTTTTCTACTTCGAGCAGCAGCTGTAACAGTTTGTAAGCGGTTATACACGCAGAAGCAGGGAAATACTTCTTCAGCCGCTTGTAAACAATGCATGGAGTTTTATTTAATGGAGACACCCTCCTATTTAAAAGTTGACACAATTTCCTGAGGTCTTAATGAAATGTCTGTGACATATTTTGGTCAACATACCACATGTACACGGTATGAAAGCTCCTTTTTGCAACCAAGTCACAAGCTCCGTTCACAGCAGCTGGTTTAAGAGGGCGGATTTAGGATTTAGCATCTCTGTCACTCTTCTTTTCCTGAGGCTTGTATCTCTTTTGAAGTCAGTGCTTTGTGCAATTTGCTGCTGAGGTGTAGAAATATAATTAAAATGTGAAATTGGTCAGAGAGAAAGAAGGGGCAGCTGGATAATTCTAGTTAGATCAGGAGTCTGTGATGTCACAGTTTCACTGGATGACATTTTCAGGCCTGGAATATATCTGCCATTTACAAGCTTATGTGAATGCATCATGGCTGCCATGTGTGTCCTGTGTTCCTTTGGCATCCGTCACATAATGAAATTTTACATGAGTGTTATGGATCAACTACTAGACATTTATGATTTAACTGTCTTGCTCTTTTTATTTTATTTGCATGTTATGGTGATGCTGTCGGTGTAACAATAGTGATGAAAGCTTTGTATGTCTGTATGCAATAAAATTTACTCCAGCATCGATGGAAAATGATCACACACCATCTTAAATAACTGATCAGTTGATTAACAACTGCTAGGTCTGCTGCACTTTTCCGATGGTTATTTTTATTCACTGTTTGTGTGTAGTTCTGTGCATGCTGCTGTTCATATAGGCTCAAGGTTTCATTTCAGTGTGTGATGTTCCAGGCTGGACTGGGGTGAATGAGCGCACCTTCATTGCTGTGAAACCAGATGGCGTCCAGAGGAAACTTGTGGGAGAAATTGTGCGTCGTTTTGAGAAGAGAGGGTTCAAGCTCGTGGGCCTCAAACTTGTGCAGGTAGGTCTGGTTGACATTATGAGATGAAAGAGTGTTTTACTTGGTTGAAAAATAAATATGTGGGCTACCATACTAAATAAAAGCCATAATCTATTATCTGAATATGCGTTTTTCTTTTTTTTTTTTTTTGTATATGTAAATCAGGCGTCCGAGGACCTTCTTAAAGAACACTACTGGGACCTGAGAAATAAGCCCTTTTTCAGCAGATTGATGAGCTATATGAGCTCTGGACCAGTCGTTGCAATGGTGAGATTCCCCAACATGCTGCCCACGCACAGACCATACACCTTCATACATGTGTACATTTCATACATTTTTTTTTTTTTACTTGCATAATAACTCAATTTTAAACAGAATAATTAAAAATGTAATGCTTTGGTTATCTAGTTTGGCCATGTTAGTAATAAGCTCATTTGCATACTCAGACTCCACCTATGCTGTAGTCAAGCACAGTCTCGTGTTTTAGGTGTGGCAGGGTTTGGACGTGGTCAAGACTGCTCGTAAGATGATGGGAGAGACCAACCCTGCAGACTCTCTTCCAGGAACCATCCGGGGAGATTATTGTGTGGAAGTGGGAAAGTAAGAGCCAACAATTCCCGCTCACTGGAGGAAAACATGACCAAAATAGCCTTAGCTGCAATATGCTGTTGTGCGTTAATTGCACATTTGTGATAAATTGTGACATGGGTTCGTCAATATTATAGTGTGAGATACGGACATGACCTCAGCTGTTTTGTTTTTTTTTTTGTTTGTTTGTTTTTTGCTGACCTCGATGTGTTTACATTTGAGTTATTTTATTCAAGAATAAAATTTTTTTAGCCAGCAGGATTCTCAGTTCAGTGTAAAAATGAAGGATAGCACCTAAAAAACAAACGTACGCAGAAAGGTTTTGGAGTAATTTCTAATCATGGCGCTCTTTATAAGTCAGGTTCCCTGCGAGTGCAGCTCAGGGAAACTCATCCACAAATGCACATATCAGATATCAAAAAGGCTGGAGTTCAGATAATGTGTTACTCAAGGTAAAGAAAAAAAACAGTCATGTGGTTGAGCATTAGTTGTGCATTTCAAAAGATGAAAGATGAGTCTTCAACGTAATTGACATTGACTTCTTCTTTTTTATCAGCAATTACACTTAAACGATATAAAAATATTTGTCTGTTTTTGCTGGATAATTTTTTTTGTTTTGGACATTTCTGTTTTAAGAACTAAAATATTTTTAGGACAATACAAGTTCACTTTCTCATAGAAATTTGGACTTGCATTATTATACATTACCTTGATATCAATGGCATAAAATGGTCTTTTCCAGTATTATAAAATATCACAATTACTTCTGGGACAAAACTTTGTCCAAAAAGAAAAGTAGTTATAATGGAAACAGTATATGGTATTACACAACATTTTTCTTAAAATGATGCGTAAAAGATATATTGAACATTTGAGTTCTGTGGTTTGATTTGCTCATTAAAAGCAAAAATATTAATTCATTTAAGATGTACTCAAAAGGTCAGGGTTTGTAAAAGTTGTACAAAAGTTGATTGAAAGATATGACAACTCATCTTGCAGCCCCATAAATTCTCAAGTATAAGCAGATGGGAGTGCCTCTGGCAGAGAAATACACCGTAATACACTTGTAACGGGTTATTAATGTTACATCATCAACGTGGGTACTTTTATGTTTCTTAGTATGCCTTTTGAAATAAGTTCATTTTCATTTCGTTTATTTAATAACCATCAAAGGAAGTTTTCAAGCAGAAAAAGCAAGCAGAACCTTGTTTCAGATACTCCAGCTAATGATATGTTAATTTTCTTTATTTAGATCAAAGAAAACTTAATATTCAATATCAGATAATTAACAGACGTTTGACTAAGAAAGACGACAAGACATTTCAATATTCTCTGAAGTTTTAGGTTTTTTTTTTTCATTAATTAAAATTTGATTTTTTTTCTGAAGTATTCTTGTAAAATAATCTAAAAAATGACCCACAATCTTCAGATTTAGAATTTTAGGAGCTTGTTGAGTGTTTAAATGATCATACTGAAATATCTCCTCTCTCCTTCTGTTTGAAGCAGAATGTCTCTGGAGTCAAACCTCCTGACTGTTTTTGTTGGCTCTGTGTTGCAGGAATGTGATTCACGGTAGCGACTCTGTTGAGAGCGCCCAGAAGGAAATCTCCCTGTGGTTCCGCCACAACGAACTCCACCGCTGGCACAGCAGCAGCAGCCAGTGGATCTACTGACGGTCTGCATGCGCTCTGTAGACACCGTCCTGTATGTAAACCAGGGATTTTTAATGTGGGTGTGATCAAGGACCACATCATACCTCAAACAAATGCTTTTAGGCTTTAGTAGTTTGTAGCCACTTAGAGAAGAAGGATGCTTTGCTGCAGGAAGGCAAGCTACATTTTAAAAGCAAACTTGCACTGAAAGAGCAATAACTTTATAAGAAACCTCACTGTTTTTGTTTTCATTGTAGTTTTTCTTGCATCTACAGCAGTGACTAATGTTTCCTGTTTTTAAGCATTAGGATGGAGTGAATCAATGGAGTTGGGGATTAATTTTGCACATTGTGAGACCAGACATCATGAAAATGGCTGCATTTAAATCCCCTATTAACTTGTGTTAACATTTTCCTTTTTTTTTTTTTAATTTGATGGATTTAAATGAGATTTAAAAAATTTTTAAAAACTAGAAAACCTGCCCAGTTTCTGTATTCAGTTTAGTTAAAATATGTTTGACATGTGAATTAACTCTTATTGGCACTTGGGGAAAAGGTTAGTTGTGATTTTCATTGAGAAAATCTACCAGTTGTTAATGTCATATTGCACTTAAACCCCGAGCAAAATGGGAGCAATTAACCAACCTGATCAGTGCCTTTATACTCAATCCCCATTTATTAATTTCATGAGTCACTAATTTCCCGTTTCTTTAATTTTAAATTATGAAGATGTGTAAAAACATATCATTTTGAAGTACTTGAATGTAAAAATGTAAATTTTCCAACTTTCCAAAAGGTTTTACTGTTTGTGGTTTGTAATTTCATACAATAGTCATGTCAGGCTGAGTTTCCTTCCTAAAGTGAAACTGCGATGAATGTAGCTCGCGCATATCCTTTTTTTTTCTTACAAAAACATTAGCAGATGAGTCATATTCAAGCTTTTATCAGTTAGTATATGTTACTGGAACTGTAAAAAAAAAAAATAAATCTCAGCTTTTTAACATATTTGTGCTGGATGTATCGTCAAATGAAGCACCTCACGTTCAACTACATCGCTTTCAACACACAAATATGTTTAATATTTAATCCACACAGAGATCAATGCACAAATTTTCATACTGAACAAAGAGGTTGGGCTTAAGTGCATCTGGAGATTTACAATAATTCCTGTACATATAACAACATGCCACACCGTTCACCTGCTCCACACCGTACAGTCCCGTCAGCAGCCAGTCAGAAAGAGAAGTGAGTTAAGAACCGAAGCCTTGACACATTAAACTCTGCCCCTTTGACTGGATGACCCTGCTCTGACCTCTGACTGGCATCACGCCGAGCAGGTGCACCAGCTGTTTCCTGGCATCCTGGTGTTTCAAAATCACAAAGTGATGCAACACAACCTGGACTGGGACACTTTAAACGGGGGTCACTGAGACGTGAGTGATTTGGCTTCATTTTTGTTTCATGTTTGTTTATCTTCAGCCTCCAAATTTGATCAAAGCCAGACACCTTTACCGTTAACTCCACTTGTAAATATAAACCAAGGTTTCAGTATGCTGCATCCTCAAAAACGCTGTCAAAGACTTCATCCATGAGCTCCTGACGCTTTCGTACATCAGCAGCGTAAATGGATAAATCAGTTGCTCATTGTTGATAAAACCAGGTTTCTGGTGGAAATGCAAGTCGGCATAGCACAATGTTGCACTTCCTGCTTTTCTTTTTTTCCCTTTATTTTATTTTTTAGTACATTTGATCCATGTTGGGGCTCTGGGCTTTGCTTTGACATGATGAGTTTTTCACAGATGACAAACTGAATGGAACAAGATGAGGAGTAACTCTGGGGCAGATGCAGGACAATTGAGGTAAATATAGGAGGAGATACAGTGTGCTTACAGGGTGAGTATAAGATCGGTAAAGAGGAGGGAGGTAGTTATGAGGCTGGGTTACAAGGCTCATGACAGTAGTTACAATGCCCTGTGTGGGACAGAAAAAGGATGGCAGGCAGATAACTAGATCAGAGGAGGTACTTACAAGGCAATAAAGTTACAAGGTGGCAGGGCAGGGGGGGATATAATAGTTACAAGGGAGGGTGCACGGCTTGGAGGGCTGTTTTAGAGCCAAAAGGGAACTTTTACATGACCGGGAATAATTACAAGGTCTGGGTGGCTGGAAGCTTCTGGGGAGTAGGACGATATTTCTTTAAAGAGTTGAATAGGTGGGGGTGTTAAAGCAGGTTAAGGTGTCACTCAGGTACATAAGACACCTGCCAGACGATGATGTGGCTTCGCTCAGCTTTACTCAGAGCAGGTTTCATCTGCGAAGCCCCACCATTCTCTCCTTCCTCTGTCTCATCGTCCTCTCCATCCCCTGAAAGAAAAATCAGATCATGGCATACCTCGAAAAGACTGCATTTCCAAACATTTTTTGTTCTTTGTACTGATCATGTTTAAAAATATTTTTAGCGAACAGTTTGAATCAGCAGCAGCTTTCTGCAGCGTCTGAGTATGTCCACGCTGAATTTAGTTGTTCCATTGAAGTTCTCGCTGTGGCCTTTTGGGAGCAGCTCCATGTACTGGAGCTAATATAAAGAGCTTTTCAGACATTAATCTTCTATAGTTAACATCACAACTGAAAATGTAACGTCCATTTCTGACTGACCTGCTGGAGATTCTCAGCACAAAGTCGCTCGAGCAATCTGACTACGTTGAACTTCATAGCATCTACAAGTCTCAGCAGTTACATTTCAGGAGTAGCAATAATAACTTGGCATATGATCAGCTTTTAAGCAGAATTGCACCATTAAAATACACGGTTTCCCTGGCATTTTTTGGTGCAGCACTTTGGCGCTGACCCAAATGAACAGACAAGTATCTGCTTGATGTTTACTACAAAGTAGGTTAAAATAGAGGCGCAGCTTTCTGTTGCTTTGTCACTTTCACGTTTCTGGAATACATGAATCTTGTCTCTCTAACAGATTGATGCTATTCATGTTCAATGACCAATAAAGGAATTGTGAGTTATTTGTATAAATGATGGGTATCTATACTGTGTACCAGCTTTGAAGATGTGCAGCAGTTCCTCATTGTGACCACTCCATGGCAGTAATGTCATTAATAAAACCAACATGTTTGCTTTTAATGAATAAATAAATACAAATGTACAAATAGAAATTAATTCTTTTTAATTCAAACATTCATATTTCCTTCTTCAAATAAATGCTAAGAGAGGCAACAGCATATTATAAAGTACTTTCTCCAGCCTGTCTTAGGTCAGCTGCTTACCGTGTCACACCAGTGCACCTAAAACGAATTTGTGGCTCATACTTTTCAGACATGCATGACTGCTTACCAATGCGGAAGTCGATGTAGCCCTCTCCTCCACTGAGCACCAGCACGTTTTGAACACTCTGCGACTCGGTCTCTGTGGGAGCTGTGGAGCTCTGACCCTCTGATGGACTGTCCAGAACGCTGCCGTTCAGAGTGGCCAGAACATTGCCTGTCACAAAAAAAATAAATAAATAAAATGACGCCATTGCAAAGTTGCGTTTCCATGTTACAGGTGCGTAATCGGTTTTCATTGAATTACATCTGAACCAGAACAGTGGATGTCCATCACCTGTACATTTTGAAGAAAAGAAACATACATGTTCATACTCAAAACAATCACAAAGTACAACATTTTCAATAATTTGTTGTCCTTATTTGATTTTCCTTGGAAGATGCTGCCTTAATTAAAGAAACCATTCCAGACTTAAAACAACCATAGGTCTTTTATTACATGTTAAGGAGTGTAAACCTTCATAAGGGACTAAAACTACATAAATTGAAGCAGTTTTGAAGTCAAACAGAAAACAAATTTGCAGTAAAAATGGCAAAATTTTCCATATGGTGCAATAAACTCAATGTCAATATCAAGTTATTTTAAACCTCTGAAATGACTCAAAAAATGTAATTCCACTTGAGTTATAGTGTGGATAGGGTCCCTACTGAGAAAATAAAATAATTCTAACTTTGTATATGCACAGATAGTGTACAACATGGACTGCTTGTAACAGACACCACCTTGTCATAAGTCCGTACAAATTTACTGCCGAATGTCATGCAAATTACAGTCAATAGATGCAAAATGAGGAAAGTTCATGGCCTCTACTTCTCACACTTGCTTATTTTGTTATTAATATCTATGTACTGATCCAGTTCTATGAAAGCAGAGGCCTTGAATGCTGCTTCTTTTGCATCTATTCACAATTTGTGTGACATTTAGTAGTTGATTTGTGCAGGATTAAGATGGTGCCTGCCTGTACAAACAACCCTTTTTACATAAGTTAAATAAGTTAAAATTGCCTTGGTTTATCTGTAGGGACGCTATCCACAATAACACTTAAGTGGAATTACATTTTTGACTCTTGTGAGTTGCTTAAAATAGCAGTTTACTCTGGCGTAAGCCGATCGCCCCAAGTGCTGACGTGAACTGTCAAATATATATTCCAGTCTTACTCAAAACTGCTTCAACTCCTGTAATTTTGCTCTTCTTTTTTAAAAAAATATTTTATTTGTGAAAAAGAGCATTGTTCTCTGATATGTGATGTGTGTAGATACTGGAAAAAAAGGGGGGTGACACACAGATCAATGTTATCCTGAGAATGCAATCATAGATGCATTACCTGCACATGTTTAAAATGTAAAAAAAGAAAATAAAGGGTTACTGAAGAATACTCAGGAATGTATAAGAGCCTTTTCAACCATCAGTTCTCACACTAGAACTGAGAGTTCAGCAAGTTCCTGAAGAGGTTGAATAGGAGAATAAAATGAGTTCCTGTTCAGTTTTGTGGGAGACTGAGGTCTTCAACAATAAGATATTAATGGGGATCCCATGTTTAATGGAAATATATGTACCCTTTTCCACACCATTTAAATTCTTCTCTGAGCGAGGAGAGTTGCAAAGGCAAACATAGTTAATTTTATCACTGATATACCCTCCCCTGGAACTCCCAAAATTGCCTTTTCAAGTGCTTGATTGATCATCTTTGTTAAAAGTAATTTTGCTCCTTATGTCTAATAATAGACTTAGGGGTTGATTAAACTCTAGACTGTTTCTTTAAAGTGTTGGTGTGCAAAAACCAAACAAGTGTAAATTAGGGCAGTTAAAAATTGAATTCAGAGGCTCTAGACACAAGCGGTTTTGTCAGGCTTTGAGCTCACCAGGCACAGAGACGAAGAACTTGACAGCATCCCGGTGTCCATGGAAACAGAGCTGGGCTTGTGCCATTGAGCAGTAGGGGATGAAGCTGCCGCTGCTCTTCTCAGAACCATCATCGCCATAGACGTGAATTACCCCACCAGATGATGTAGGAGACACTTTATTTGCTGGTGGAGCAAGAGCATGCGTTTAAGAAACCAAACGGTTAGGAATGTTCATGAGCAAATCATATGTGGTAACATCATCCACATGTAATACTCATCAATACACAAACACGCACATTTCTTTTTTCCCCCATGAAAAATCCTTGAAATGGCTTAAATAAACCCTTTGGAAACAATATTTTTGTTTGACATAAACATAAATTTATCACTGAAGCAATAAATCACAGTAATGAAGGCATGCAAAGCACCCAACACCTCAGTCATCAAACTATAAACATGTAAATTACACAGAATAGTTGTGGTGATCTTCAGCAAATAAAAGAGTAATAGGGCACTGAATATGCACAGTAAATGTGGAGCACATTAAAAGTATAGAAACACGTGGACTGCAGGTCGTCTGCAAGCGGCGCACCATCTTAAGACACTTGAAGGTTTGACCGGGAGAGAACGGTTAGATCACAACAGCAGGAGTACGGGAGCGCTCCCACTTACCCCTCAAACCCAGGAGCTGTCCCCGGTGAAGGACCACCGCTTTGGGAGGCGGAAGAGGAAGAGGAGGTGGATTGGAAGGAGAGCAGGAGAAAGAGGACAGTAATAGTTACGACCAAGACTGTGTGAAAGAGGTGCAGTCACCGAGGGAGGGAAGAAAAACAGAGGTGGGAAAAGTTGTTGGGAGTGGACGGGGTGAGCTGAAGAGGACACACATAAACAGCGCTGCAGTAGATGACGGCTTGAGTATGTGTTAAAAAGAAGAAAAAAAAATCCTCTCCAAATTGCCTGCCTCACTCATGAAACGGTGATTTTGATTTGGTTTTGAAGAAAAACTGCCCTCATTTCAGTTCACTGAAGCATTTTCATTGCTGAGGCAGCTTGCAAAGATGTTGTCATGGGGCTGCCTGTTGTGTTTTTGTAAAGTTAAATGTATTAACATCGTTATTAACTTCTGATCACTCCTTAAAATGTGTTTGAATGTGGATTTATGTTTTGGTGTGAGCCACTTGTCATATGAAATGAATCAAGACTCACTCTCTGGTCAGAGGGATGGAGATGATCACGCCGTTTCCAGTCCCCACCCACAGACGATTTCCACCAATCAGAAGGGCTGTGATTCGCACAAAAGAGAAGCCCAGCTTGCCCGTACCTGTGATGGACAACCAGAGTGACAGAGGGGAGACTCACCAGGCTACTCAAGAAGGGAGGGTGAAGAAGTAAAAATGTGAATAATTCTTTTACTCTAACTGAGCAATATAAACTCACCCAACATTTTACTGACATATGGCTCAATGTCTACATCCTGGAGGTGTTGGTGTGTGTGTGCATGGTACAGACGCAGGGTTGAGTCTAGCCGGATTGACACCCACACACCGTCGCCAATCCACGCCAGCTGCCGCACCTGACTTTCCCTGCGAGGGTGGGCGTCAAAGGACTTCTGCAGAGTGGAAAAGAGTCAGATTAAATCAGTGCATCACTGCCGTAAAGTTACAGGGTTTTTTTTCTTTCCTTAAAAGTCACAATTATTGCACTGTAAAAAGACTTCAAATCAATGCTGGGATAAGTTATTAGCACGCTGGTATTGAAGACATGGTTTGAAACTCACCTCAATCTGCATGCTTTTGGGCTGAATGACATGAATCTTGTTCTTGTAGCCACACCACACTTTATCATGGACGACAGCCATGCAGCGGATGGAGTGATGAGGTCGGCCAAGGTCCATGAGGTGGTAGTTGGACAAATCCCACTGACCATCTGTAGGCAAAATCAACACACTAAATGTGAAGATATTCTGATGAACAACTGACAGCAGCTCCTGGTTACACCAACACAAATAATAAAAGCACGAAGTGTTTTATCATCTGTGTAAAGTAGCAACACCCAAGTTTTTTTTTTTTTTTTAATAGAACCCACTAGACAGAGATTTAAACTAAACTCACAACTGCTTTTTTGAGATCCTTAAACAGTCCAATACAGCAAATAATAAAGCGCCAGTACCTTCTGATCTATGGAATATGGCAAGTGTCCCATCAGCGAGGGCAACCAGCACACGACCTTTCACATGCCTGCAGTCAGACAGGAAACAGATTAATTCACAGGCACACTAACAGACCCTGAAATCACACATAAGCAGAAATGTCAAGCACACAAAATAGTGCTTTTCTTACACCAAACTGAGCACCGAATCCTTGAGCTTGATGGAATGGAGACACTTCTTCCAGTTTCCCACAGCTGAGTGGACATAAAGCCTTAAAGGAAAATTAAGAAGAAGGTTTCTGTACTGTGACTCTGTTTAGTAGCTGGATTTCAAGCACAGTCTGTCCAAGCTCAATTGAAGCGTAAAGTTTTCCATACTGTGAGGCTTCTGCAAATCTAATTCATGGGTGACTCACCAGCCATTTTGAGCTCCGAGCCACATGGTCGGTGCCACGCTGGTGTAGTTTTTGGCTTCTTCACATCCATCCTCTGACTCTGTGGTTTGAGAGGTTTCCTCTTTGGACTGGCTGATGCTCCTGTGTGGAAAAACACCAGGCAGAACCTATGTCTTTTCTGCTCATGCGCTAAAGCTGATAACTGTCTTTCTTATACAGTACACTTGTAAATGTGTCCCAGAGATTCCAGGATGTTGTGTCTTTAGATGGATGGGCTTGACGTCCTACCTGTCAAAGCCATCAGCTGGGCGAGGCTGAGGGTCGGTGAAGACGTGCTCAGTAAATGGTCCCGGGGGTCCAGATCGCATTTCTGTGTGGTTGGCTGTCGACTCAGGGACCTCTGTTGCCTCTGTAGCTTCCTCAGCCGACTGGGCGGGGTGAATCTTCCCATTCATGGGGGGAGCAGTGGGGGCTAAAGCACAACACCAGTCAAATCAATTCACACATCAGTAGTCTTGACTTCTCTCTCATCTTTCTATATTACTACAGAGGTGTAGGAGCAATTATGATGTGGCCACCTTGTCCTTTGTCCATTATGGGTGTGTCAGTACGTGAGGAGCAGTTGCTACGGGCAACGCTGCAGTTGGTGGCACAGCCAACAAGTGTGATGCCGGCCAACATACCCTCCACCCCACCAGTGTCCTCTCCACCCCCTGCTCCTCCGTCACCCGGATCCAACACAATCTCTCCCGCTGGGTAATCACTCTCACTTGCAGCTAAATAGTTGAACAAATGTAAGACCGTCTCACCACTGAACAGATCTGGTGGATCAACGTGAAACTGCTTAGCTGAAAACAGCACCCTCTGTCTGACCTGGCACGCTGGAGATGCAGAGCACATGGGCATTACAGACGTTGAACTGGTCGACCAGTGAACCTGGCTGGTTGGCGTCGATGATGACCACTTTGCTGGCAGAGTGGGTGCTGGTGAGGATCCACACTCGACTGTTCATGGAGTCTGTTTCCTGGAGCTCCTTTGACTGAGGGAGCAGAGGAGAGAGAACACAGTCAAGATGAAGTTAGAAAAGACAGATGATGTCCATTACATTGCCAGCTATTTCCTCTATTAGAGTCCTGAGTAGTTTATTGCATTATGCTCCTTTTGAACAGCTTTAAAATTGGCTGTAATGAGTGGGATCCATTCTTAACTAAAATCCCAAGAATCTCTGTATAACTGTATGTTTTTCATTGTTAATCTCATCAGCATGCATCAGTCTAGTTCAAACAGGCAGCTGCAATGAGAAGTTTTTATATTTTGGTTATATGTTGTTTTCTGGTACAGTGTGTGAGCCATTTAAAGGAAGATTCAGTAAATTCTAGCTACAGAAAACGACCTCAATTACAATCGGCCTGCCTCAGCAGTTTGAACTATGGCAAACTGCAGGAGTAATATGTCCTCAGATGGGTTTTTACAGATCTACCTTTCTCTTCTCAGGGGATGTGTGACTGTTCTTTTTGTCAGCTCCATCCTCTTCAGCGCTCAGAGGGTCGCTGCTACCTGACGGTGCTTTTGCTGGTTCCACCTCCTGGCTGCTGGCCTTCCACCCTGTCAGGTCCACTCCTGCTGCACACCACAACTGGAAGCACATGGACACGCAAAGCCAAAAAGGAGGTGATCAGACACGCTTGAGGTCTTCTAAATCAAAGTTGTTGCTCATGTGTGTTATACTCTGTTGTAGTAAATCTAGCCGGCTACTGACGGATTAGATGGCAGCAAGTGATGAAGACGGTAACGTCATTGACAAAACATCCATCTAGTTTAAGCTCATGCAACACAGCTGACAAGGGGATGGTCTTTATTTTGAGCCTATTTTTCTACTATTTTAAGAAAGACTGAACCTGGAAGATTTCTTTGAGATACATTTTAAAAGATTTTTGTCCTACATCAAGTACTCATTTAAAAGGAAAAGGAGGAAAAAAATAATGTATCATGTATAACTGTTCTGATGCTACCAAAAATGAAATGTTAGCTTGGGCAGAAAATCTCAAGAAAAAAAAAATCCAGAGTACAGAATATTAAAATATAAATCAGATTTAAAATGTTAAAACAGGACATCTGATACTTCATTCAAAACAAACAAAAAAAAAAAATCCTGCTGTCATTGAAAGCACCTGAAGGTTTTAGGTTTCAGCATGCACTGTGACATTCAAAATCCTACTCATATGACCACAAACTGAAGACACGAGGTGAGCATCTATAGGTATCTTTGAAAGTTCTGGTTTCAAATTTGCACGTTATATCCTTCCTCACTGTGAAAATAAAAGTTTTAAGCAAGTAAAAACCCCATGTTTGAGTGAAATGGCTGTTAATTTAACAGAAACCTCCTCACCTTCCTGTTGGGGTCCTTCTCCACCAGAGGGCGACAGTAAACTGGGACGGGAACATTCTTCATGCGGTTATCCTCTTTCTCATTGCTTGTCTAAGAGCAGAGGAAATGGGTGTTCAAGATGCAGGATGATAACTTAAGTGTTGTCATCAAAGAATCTCATATTCTACACTGAAAGACACAAAACCATGTCACTGTTTGCAAATGCACTGTCTGCATGTGCAGTGCATACCAAACAGGAATTAAAGGAAAACTCCACTGCTTTCACCAAAACACGAGGTGGTCATTTTCTCATTTTTGTTCTCCAGTTTCCTACAAATTCCAGGATGCTGCAGGACTATTCCCAGAGTGTTTGCAATGCAAATAACACTACCAATAAGAGCTTTCCCAGACAAGAAATAAGCAACTTATTATTTACTGGAAGCATAACACCTTTGCAGAGAGAGGTGTCAGAGATGAAGGTGATAACTTTGTCTTTTGCATAATGCATGTAAGTGCTGATTGATACAGAATATAAAGGTGCAAGACTGTACACCAAGAAAAAAATACTTCACCCTCTTCTTATTTCAAATTTAATTTCTCTGCTACTTAATTTCATCGGCTTGACCTCTCCTCTGAAAGATAGGAAATATGTAAAATAGTCTGCTTAAAGTAGCTGTTATTCAATAATTAATGATTTACATATAATAAGAATGTTTCAGACCAATAAAAACAATGCTTAGTCAGTAGAAGTAGGTTCTTTTAAAGTGGGTTTTTCCTTTAAGAAACAAATGATAAAGCAAAGGAGTTAAGAGATTATTACATCAATTTGTTAAGTAGGGCAGGTTGAGACAGACAGAGGTTAAAGGTTAAAGGCTGCAAAACATCGGCAAAGGAAGGCAGGATCAGTTGGAATCAACTCCACAGAAGTAGGACTTTATCAGAGAGCTGCAGTCATGTAGTATGTTAAATCTATATGTGTAACTTTGTGGCATATATATAAAATGTATGAAGAGTGATTCTGACTTACATCATGCCTACAAATGAAATGAATCCCTTACCATTCATGCATTTCTAAATTAGGTTGACTACAGATCAAACATTTGTTATCTTTTCCTCATAGTTGTCTGTTTTTGGGTGTGGACTGTCTGCTACTGCAGAATCTGGAGATTTAGGTGGAGGGTTAAAGGGAAGGGGAGCCATAAAAGGCGCATGCTGGCACTCTGTCGGTCTCACTTGCCTGTTGTCTCTTCAGCGAGCTGTCCTGAGCGCTGTCCGTCTGACCACCAGTCTGTGGGAGACCAGAGTTAGAGCCGCCTGCCTACCAGCACGCTCTGCCCTCAGTCCTCCGAGCCTTACAGAGTCGACCTGAGCCTGCCAGCTAAACCTGCAGCTGATTGCTTTGAAGTCGTGTTCACATTAGAGACCGAAGGGTAAAAGAGAGCTTTTTGCTCTCCTCCGTCATCATGGAGTTGATCCCCCATAACTTTTGTCAACAGTCACAAGGTTGTAAGTGTACTAATCCCCAGCAGATGTGCTGGGCAGCATTTTCTTAAAACGACAGTCCTCATACATTCAAGGAAATTATGGAATCCTTTAAAAATAACAACATTTTGTAATTGACCCCTTTTTTCATTTCAAAGACCTGCAGGGAGTGGAAGACAGCGAGGCGAGGAAATATCCAGTGACCTGACTTGTGCATTCTTGGTTTTGCGCTTTTCATTTATTTTTATTTAGTAGAAAAATAGGTCCTTTGACAGTGCATATTAGTGATTCTGCATGTTTTTCGCTGACACATGTGCCAGGATGTACCAGCCTGATGCCAAACAAAAACAGCAGCCAGCATTAATCAGCAGTCTGGCAGGAGTGCTGACCCGTGATCAGTTTCATGTCCCGTCTGTCAATAAATCCATTGTATACCTCAGGCAGCAAATTTAGAATTTTAAAAATAACTTGTGATTATTTTAACAATAACAGCATAATGCTGTTTTTAATGTCTTTCACTTTGCTATGAGATAATTCATGTTAAAACAGTGTTATAAACTCTTACTTCACACTCTCAGTTGTTTTTTGTATTTCTATTTTTTTTTTTTAACCACAATCTCTCTGATGTGGTTACAACACTAATGTTCACAGATACAGGCTTCCTGTCAGGTTTTAAAATCTATTTCTCAACATCATTCCACGTGCTTGAAATCTGTCAGGTTTACACCCTCTTTGCTGTCAGAGCCTGATATCAGTCCCTAAAGCGTCTGGCGGTTTTCCTGCGCCGCCGCACGTCCGAAGCGTCACGGTGGGGCGACTTGTGCATTTTTACCTGTTTGAAGCGAGATGGCACGCTCCAGCCACAGGCCTGCATGATGCCGTCATCGCGGCGCACGTGCTCTCGCACCTGCCTGTACTGTTCGCGCCGCTGTTCTCGGCGGGCCAACAGTGCCGAGTCACTGAGGAGAGACGCAACACCGTTACTGGCCAGTCTGGAAGCAACGGGAGGGAAGGGACAGAAAGCGAAGCGTTAGCAGCCTGGCCAGCCAGCAGCAAGGGACAGTTAGAAAAAGAGATGGAGAGGAAGATAAGAAAAGCAATGGCAATGGAGTTATGAGAACTTATTAAAAACCATCTCTGGCTTAAAGGCATTAAAAAAAAAAAAAAAATTTGTTTGTTTGCTCTAAGTCGTAAAAGAGAACAAAGTTGGAGTGCTCAGTTTCACTTAAACATGCCTGTGGCTCTATGAGATTGTCAGTGAGAACTTAGTACCCTGTTTGATAAATTTGCAGTTCAAACAATAATGAAATTGAGCTTTACATTCAAAACAAGAAGTTAAAGATCTGTTTTAGAGTTGTGTTGAGGGCCAACCATTAAATAAACTATTATTTTCAATACTAAAAATATATATATATTTTCTTGGACTACATACTATCTTCTCTTTGTCTTAACAGGACATGAAAGAGACAATAACCAATCCCAAACGATGACAGTATGTAACTTTAAACTTCTGGAAACTTCTGGAAACTCTTTACTCTGCAAGCTGCCACAAAGCAAGCAAGCAACCAGGCGTTCACACCAAAGCAGAGAGGGAAGAAGAAAGGCGTGGAGGCTCAGGACAAAGTGTGGTGAAGCTCTGTATCTGGCTGCTGCTCACTCTTCAGGGAAGAACTCCAGCGTGCGGTTGGAGGTGGAAATCTGACACATGGTGTGGCTGCGTCGCTGAGTGAGACTAGCTGGTGACGGAGACTTGTAATGGATGTTGACGTTGTAGTACGGCCGCTTGACAGGCGGAGGGCTGGACGATGAGCTGAAGAGACGTGCAAAGCTTGTGGACAGAGAGAGAGAGCAAGACAGATAGGTTTTACTTTTTGTGTTCTTGCTGTACCAAATAATCAACTCAAGCTGTTTTTAAATTGACTTCAGCAAATATGTTCTCACAACTGCCAGATGGTGGACTTCTTCTTCTCTTGAATTGGAGGACTTTCCCTGGATGCCCTGAGTGAAAAGAAGAGTGACATAAAGAAAATTCAGAAATAAGCACTTTCCGTGTATTAGAAGACACTTTGTGTGGAAAACATAAATGAAAACAATTTAACAAAAATGTTCGCGTGTGCTTTGTGCCTACCTGATCATCTCTGTCCACCGTACAGCTTCCTGCAGCTCCATTAGTCTCTCTTTGTACTGGTTCCTCTCCATCAGCACACGAGCCATCTCCACCCGCGTGAACCGTCGCCGTGGAGTCATTGTCATGTCCCCGTCCTGCATGGGTGAGGAAAACTGGCCGCCAGAAGACACAGTGCAATTTTATCTACCCATTTAAACAATGATTTTAACAGATGTGATATATTGTGGAACACATTTAAAACATTTATTTACTTATTGGCAAAAAAGCTGGCCAAACTGCCACCATCTCATAACACAGACATAAAGCAAAAACTCACATCTGTGGCATTAATTATGAGCCATAATTTCTATAAAGTCCTTTCTAAAGTGTTGTTATTAAAGGTAAGCTCCTGAACAGCACTAATGGCCTAATAAGAGGCTTTTTTACTCACGTCGTCGCCTACTTCATCTTTGGAGTCCCGAGAGGCCCCGAAGAGCCTCCGCTCTTAACCTGCAGTCAAAATGCAAAAACACAGTTTTAAGTTTTTATTTGTGCATGTTGTGTGTGAGCTATTAGACAGGGACAACAATACACAGATGCTATCGGTTCAGCAACGTTGAAAGCAGGAATCTGATATGTTTTGAAAGAGAAAATGTTGGTGGGGGAAGTCTCCAAAAACGTTTCAGTCAAACAACAAACAGGGTTCTTGCAGATTTAAGTTTGTTATCTTAAGTTTGGTAATAATTTATTTTATAGTGGTTGACAGCTGGAAGAAATACATTGGTAAGAAGGTTCCACATTAACCACTTTAATCAAATGGTCTTCAAGTTTCCCTATTAAAGCCATTTTATGCAGCAATAGCACCTGTGACCACACAGGGGACACGTAGATCTGCTGGATTCACAGAACCACCACTAACACTACAGGGTTAACAGTGGTGATAGTCTGGTGCACCTTGTGATTCTCACTTTGTCTCACTAGAGGTGCACTTTGCTGTGTTTTATACCAGAGGTTGGCACATGAATTTTCATGTGATATGCTACATAACAATCAAATATTTTGTACTTTCTGCCTGAAGCAAATATAACATGATCAATTTCTTCCAAGTTAAAACTAGAAGAGCTAGTTAAGACAGAAGATCTGTACAAAAGCTAGATGTTCAATGGTGATGTGATCAGCTGACAACTTCAGGATCTCCACTGGCATAACAGACAAGAACTAGAAAAGCACCCGGAGAGCACAGACCTCCGCCAAGCGCAACAATTCCCCCATATAGCGATTTACAGATTTCGATAAAACCTTCTGGATCAGATCCGGATCAGCCTTTGAAATTTGATAGAGGTTTCCATTGTCAATCCCTGAGTCAAATTTCATGAGTTTTGGGCAATAATTAATGGAGACATTGAGAAACAAAATTTTTGGCCCCATTGACCGCAATGTTATCGAAAATTTGAAAGTGATCCAGAATCCAGGATTTCTTCCGGATCACACCCAAAATGAAATCAGTTCTTCTTTTTAACATTCCTGACAACTCCTGAAAATTTCATCAAAATCCACCCATTACTTTTTGAGTTATCTTGAACACAGACAAACAAACAAACAAACAGACAGATAAACGCCGGCAAAAACATAACCTCCTTGGCGGAGGTAATTATGATAAACAAAAGAAAGTGCTGGCTACAATGACCTCCATTGGTCAACTGTTATGAAAGTGTTTGCCTGGTTCTTCTGGGATTTCATCAAGCAAGCAGCCTCGCTGCTTCTCTAATGTGCTTCTTAGTTCCTTCCAGTGATGACATGCAAAATATGTGAGGAAGGACATGTATGAAGCTTCATGTGTCTTTTTCTTCTTAAAGAGCATTTAAGGGACATGAATTCTCTCCATGATGACAGACGGGCCACATGTCCACATTTCAAGGGGAAAGTGACCATCCACCTCATATACAAAGTTTGCTTTTTATAGTTGATATGAGCTGAGTTTTCATTCAAATTTCCACAATATTGCAAATATTATAGTATGTGATTCCAGCGCCGCCATGCTACCTGAACTGCTGTAAAGCCATTTCTGGGTCACGTAAACCAGACAATTAAATATTAAGAACAAATTCAGTCCCGTGGCCCGTTTTTCATTTCTTATTTTTGATCCAAATCTAAAATTGAAATATAAAAAAAAAAAAACAGGCATTTTTTTGTATTTTTTTTGTGTTAGATTAAAAAATGAAAAACAAAATAAAATGTCACTTTTTAATTTTTTTTAAATTTTTGACTTACAATTGAAAATGGAAAGAACAATGATACATGGATTGATAAACTTACGGAACTTTTACATGGACATTTTCATTTTAAAGTTCTCCCAGACGGAGGATTAGACAGAAACAAGGTTATTTGCAACAACTACCAAGTTGAACTCCCCATTAAAAGTTTCTGCTGTTACCTCAGAAATTAATGTTTTAATGTTATGATTGTGGCTCAGGATTTTGTTGGTAGACTTTTTTTTATTTTTCATGAAAAACAGGATAACATTAATGCCTTGACATTTTTTAAGATCAGATTTACACTAAATATGTGTTACTGACAAGTGCTGATGTTAAAAGTGTTTGAACAACAAATGTTATGTCACTTTAGTTCAATTCAATGTTTAGTTCATGTGGCAGCAGAACATTTCAAAATAAAAAAAAGTGCACGTTACACTACTTTTGAATTAATTTTTTGATTTTGCGTATACAATGCGATTAATTGTGATTAATTCAGGGAAATCATGCGATTAATCGCGATTGAAATTTTAGAGTTCAAATTTTAGATTGAACTCATGGAGGCAAAGGGAGGAAAAAAGTGGGGAGGAGAAAGGGAGGATCAGTGAGAAAAAATTTCTACTGTGGTTGTTTTTTAGGGTTGAGTTTGGTTGAAGCAGTCAACATTAAGTTTATTTCTACTGAAAACAGATTTTTACATTTTAGGAGCACATTCAGTGGGACAAAAGGTTTCCCCTTGACAATAAGCTGATTCCAAAACTACTTAAAATTAAATAACTTTCAGGTTTGTCCTCAGTATCAATGTTGAAGACAATATATGCTCGTTTCAAGGATTAACAGAAACAAAATACAGTCTACAACAGACAAAAGCTGCACCTTGTATTTAGATGTTTGTCGTCTGGTTGTCATATGCTGACAGGTCAACACAAGCAAGCCTCCAAGACTATCATATAACTTCTTTGGTGTCTGTTGCTTGGAGCAATCTATGACTTTCAACTTCTCTGGTTTTAGATTACTGGGTCAACAGATATTGTGCTTATTTTATCTGATCTCAGACTTTGCCTGAAGCATCCTGCAGCATGCGTCTCCTGTTACACTGGAATATTACTTGTCTTAACATGTTACATACTGGACCCACTGGAAGGTTGTTTTTTCTGATATTCGTACCTTTTGAGTTCCTCTTCCAGTTCCTTGAGCCTGGCATCCGCCTTGTTCTTGGATTGCCGCATCGCCTCCACCTCCTCCCTCAGTGCCTCATGCTCCCCCGACAGCTCATCTACTTTGGCAATAAGGTCATTTTTCACAATGTTGAGAGCATTTCTGTTAAAGAGCAGGAAGAAAAGTAAAATATCAATCGCAGCCTCATAAAACAACTACATACAACCTTTGCCATATAGGAATAAAAACATGATCTAGCACATGGAACCAGTCAGGTAATGACTCGATCATTTGGACTTTTATCTAATATCACACATATGAAGGGTAAAACATGTTTAGGCCATGTGTAGATTGACACTAAAATGCAAGGTTTTAATCTTCCTTGTGACTCTTACTTGGTCTCTAGAAGCTGTTTGTTCTCCGTCAGCAGGTTCTCCACCTCTTTTCCCATCCCTGAAAAATCACATCATATCTCTGTAACTCATCCCGTGAAATACAAAACATGCCAAATCAATCTAACCGGGGTTAATCGCACAGTTGATGACAAATGCATTCCTTCGTGTGTCTGTGGTAAAACTTCCTTTCAGACCAAACTAAATGCCTGTTATACAACAGGTGAATATTTCAAGTAAATCAAGGCTAAGTTAGACTGAAACAGGAAGACCTCTTGTGAAATAATGCCAAACTTATCAACACAGTCATGGATCTTTTGTCAAACTCAGTCTATTAACCTGCTATTCATTCCTTATTATCTAAATTATTGCCCGAAATCAACTTAAAGCCTTACATAAAGCAGCAAGCATTGTGAAACATAAGCCAAGCAAGCACGTTTTAAGCAGAAATTTCAATAAATTAAAATTTCACACAAGAATATGTGAAAAGAAATGCAAACAAACAAAACAAAGGTAAAATGCCAAGAGGTTCTTTTTTTTTTTAAACTGCTGGTGGCTTTATTATATGCAGAGATGATGGTGCTGGGTTAAAGTTGATTAGAAAAGCCTGGAGAGTGTATGTTGTAGGCATGTGAGCTGAGTGCAGAGACAGAAAAATAAGTGCTGCTCTATTTGGCTTCAAGTGCTACTCAGAATTGTTGTTCATTTGAAATGTTTAATTACAACTAACTACTTCATGAAAACTTCATATGTCCTGGACTTGAAAGGTGTTCTGACAGACAGGTTTGAGAAAATATGAGCTCTAATAAAAATACATTTCTCCTCTTGTTAGCACACAGCAGCGGCTGTTCACTACAGCTACTGTATTCAGCACTTATTAAAATGACAAGTGCTTTGAAATTTCCCTCTAACTGAGGGGGTCTTCTCTTTGTTTCCTGTTTATCCCATAAACCTGCACCTTCAAAGCTTGATTTTTAACTGATGTCCTTTAACAAGTGAGTTCAACTGGCCAAACTGGTGAATGGCCTTTTGGGTGACCTTTTAAGTGAAAAATATGAACGATTTAGGGATGTGAGATGCAAAGGTTTCACAAAATGTAGAAATAAAGACACATGAAAACAGACACAAGGAAGCAACCAGGGGGGTGTGAAAGCTAGCCAGGATAAATAAATAAAAAAAAGTGATCATAAGCGAAGGCATGAGGTGCCTTACCGAAGAAATCATCGCGGACTGGAGGCAAAGGAAGGAGAAGGTGAGGAGGAAGGGAGGAAAGAGAACAAGAACAGACAAGATTAGAGACGAGAGAGAAAAAGCATGAGAAAGGAAGAGAAGAGAGAGGATGCTTACAAGCTAATTAATTTGGATTTTAGGCTTGACTGAAGGAGTTGAGCACAAAAGCTGCAATTTGACTTTCCTGCTCAAAAAAGGGTCAGTGTTGAAGTGCATTTCTGTGACCCAGGAGATCATTTATGAGTTTTATAAAGAATCAACCACCGTAATTGAAAATCTGGTTCAATGCACTTCTTAAAGTCCATATGAAATGGACAGCAGAGAGCTGTTTTGTTTAAATATCTGGATATTTATTGCTTTATATTTATTTAAAGACCATCCCCACTCATCACAGTATCGTCAGTGGCTTTTTTTGTCAAGACACCTGATCTATAGGCCCCCATGGGATCAGAAGAAGTATCACTAAATGGAGTGGCTTGTATATTAGCTTAAATCTTTTTGTCACATTTGTGTTTGGAGATGAATTGCTAGCTGGTTGCCACAGGAACGCACCTCCACCTGGCAACAAGGCTCTCAGATGTGATGCGGTAACAAACACTATCAAGTCCAAAAAGATACAAACAACTTTAGGAGTGTATTTGTTTGAATTTACGGTCAATGGGAGGGGGGTGTAAAAATTTGGAAAAGCCAGAATCAGTGTACATACATAGATTCGCAGAATAAAGCAGTTTCTTTTAGTTTATTCCATTTTAGGGGTCGCCACAATGGATCAGCACAATGAGAACACTGACTTGTAAACCCTTAGTGGCTGGGACCTCCTCCTTTCCTCAAGCATTGTTTCACTCTCGGATGCTGTTGAATGGTCCGATTAAATACTCAACTCCCTTCTCTGGTAACACTTCCATTCTTCCACTGGTGTCTATTATAGTATAGATAATATTTAGTGCCAAAAATGTGTTGTAAAAACACTCAAAAACTGGATTTTATTTTTATGAGGTCTTAATAGGAAAGATGGGAGTCCTGAAAATCATTTACAACTTGCTGTTTATGTTAGGCATGAATTAGCTAGTCATCATGATGAGTGATTGTGATACGATTTCACTGCAGGTTGAACTGATCCAGTTGAACTGAACATACATAGATTTAAAAATATCTGGTTTTCTGAATAAATTGATGTCTATGTAATATTATTATATGGTAGTTTAATCTGCAGATTTGTGCTGTTTATCATTTGTGTCGACTCATATCCGGTCCTTAGATTTGAAGTTTTGAGCATAGGGGAGCTGAGAGAATTAAAGAAAAAAAAAAAATACCAACCAACCCATGATAAGATACACACCTGAGAACTCGCCTATGGGTGTCACCGGCAGAAGCACATAAAAGGGGGAAAGAAAAGAAATGGGTGAGAGGTTAACAAATGGACAGGATAACGGGTCAGATTTCCCTTTTTATTTTTGCTGTGTAAAATTCAGGGATGGAAAAAGAAACCCCAGGCCAAGCTAAATCCAGTAGCAGAAATTAAAATACAATCCCTCAACCTGTTTATTCCCAAAGGGAAGACTGACAGCGGGGACTTAAGATAAATAACGAGTGCAGCCATGAAAAAAGTGCACTTAATATCTAATAAAAGTGACTACGTAATAAAAATTTCTAACTACCTATCTAATCAATTTTTATACCCTTTAGATATAATAAACTACTCGATTAGACGTGTCTGCCCCATAAAAAAACGAGAAAAAAAAAGCAAGCTAGAAAGACAAATAAATAATGAACATAACACTGCATAAATGGGCTGCTGGTGTTATAGTTGTAATCTGATGTGCGAGATTGTATGTTTTTTTGAGATGACTTTGCAGTGATGCAGTGCTACAGCCTTCTGTGCAAGGAAAATACCAGTGCAGTGGCACATTCATACAGCTTCACATGGATCCTCGCTCTTTGCAGTAATGCAAAAAAATAAATGCCACATTTGTGCAAACACACTCATGCATCAGCCCTTATTATCCTTTATTTCAGTGTGTAATATCACACATAGACCTACAATTCAAGTTTTCAGTAACAGAGAATCTACTGACCAAAAGAGAAGAATATCACTAACTTGTATCCAGAAATCAACCTCTGAGGCTCTCAGACAAGGGCATCGCTGATGAAAACTAGTTAAATACAGTGCACAAAGTCCTGGTCATACCTAGCAGCTCGGCACCGGCATCTACATCCCCAATGATGTCCGACTTGGCATCTTTGATCTCATGGTAGAGAGAGTCAGTGTTGATGCCGAAAGCTTCGTTAACTATGCCCTGAGAGGGGCTGAAACACACAGAAATTGTGACTGTTACTTCTTCACTCAAAATAGTGCTTCTTTGTAGGTCCCATGTACATGTAAGAGTAATTATGCTCCCTATCAAGTGTAATTAGGATGTAGTTGTACCTGTTTCCTCCATACACACGAGGATCCACACACATTTCCAACTCAGGAGTGGAATCAATTATCTCCTGAAATTCTGACCACTCATCGCTGCTTCCCATACCTGGAAAAATGTTACAGAAGAACATTTTGGAGGGCTTTGTTTTATTCTCCAAACACTGGTGATGGTGCAAGTCAGCTTTTGCAGTTTCTTTGATGTATTTGTTCTCATCTTTTTACCGATGCTGACGTTCCTGGTCTCCTGGGAAACCTGCACCTCCATGTTCCGACTGAGACGCTTGGCACTTTTCCTGCGGTTCCCAGTACGCATGACATCAAATTCAGTGTGCGGGAGGAAGCCTTCATTGATGGGGGTGACTGTGGCGGAGGGGACAGAGGAGGTTGGTGTGTTGGACTTGCTTCCTGTGCTGCTGGGCGTGGCGGCCACCGAGTCAGACTCAGATCCATCCTCCTTGTGTGCAGCATGTTGTGTACAGTGGAGATGAGGCAGTGACACAGGAAGAAGAGACAGACAGCGTTATCCAACCATCTAAATAAATTAAAGGCTAGCACCCATAATGCCTGCACTTTTTGGCTGGTTTTACTGGTTTTTAAGAAGTAATAACTGGTTTTTATATGCATATTAAGGACAAAGCAATGGATTTTAAGGACATTTTGAATATTTACCTAAATTCTGGGAACATTTTTTATGATAGATTTCCTTATTTTCCTTATCTGGCTGATTCCAGAGTTTTATCAAAAATTGCTTTTTGTGCAGGAATTTCCTCATTTCTAAACTATATACAGGTATATATAAGATAAGCATCCAGAACACGTCAACAAATGATGACTTGAAGCTGATTTACTTCAAAATTTCCAGGGTGCCCATTTACTTTCTTGTTATGCAAATTGAGTCCTCAAAACAATGTTGTGTAAAATTTTGATTTCACTGCTATAGTTGTCCAAATTCAGTTTTATAAATCTTCCAATGTGCATTTCAAACTGCATTTATTGTCCCATGAGGGGCAACACCATCCTTTTTTTTCACCCTACTAGTTTCTTTCACGCCTATAGACACCATATGGCATCTTATTTTAAATGAAAAACTCTTAAACACTGGCTTCAATTTAAAGTGCAAGCATAAACTAAAACATAACACCAAATGGTAGAAGCTCCACAACAATGTCACACAGCTGCAAAGAAAACTACACGAAAAAATAAGCATAAATATGGTCCCTGCTTGCTTGAGTATATGTCTATACATATGCATATGTATAGACATACAAATGAGATTTTAAAACAGCGGGGTTATGACTGATGTGGTCAAAAACTGTTTCCACAAGAGTGACACAAGCAGGAGTGGGAGAGGAGGTGGTCCATTTGGGTGTGGCTGGCGGTAGTAACGCTAGCCCCTCCCTCTTCCACTTCCCAGGCTGGGGTTGTAGTGGTGGAGGAGGACAGGGATGCTTGTCTGTCCCACCTGATAGGCCGAGCTGAACGTGGAATGGCCGAGCTCGCTGACCTGCCAGATGTCTTTCCCGGGCATCATCCTAGCCCCCCCGAGACCCCCACGTACCATGCCCTCACCACTGGGGTACAGGCTCAACGACGGCGGGCGCTCTGCTTTGCTGCAGGGAGAAAAGACACAGAGCAGGGTGGAGACTGATGTGAGACTGCAGGTCACTGATTTCATCAATGTTTTAGTTAGTTTTTTTTTTCTCTTGATGGCTCCAAATCATCCTGGCACACATTAGGTAGTAAATATAAATATATATATTTATATATATTTATATAAATATAAATCTGCCAGTCCAGCACAGGTCAGACTGTAGGCAGCCTCTCACACTTGACATGTAGAACTATTTCAAGGAGAGATTTGCAACCTTTTTTTTTTTTTTTTTTTAAGAAAAAAAAAACATGCGGGCAACAGTTTCCTAAGGTCTGAATGAAACGGCTGCAACATGCTTTGGTCCAAAAAGTTCCCTTTTCAGACACATCTTTACAACACTGTTCATAGCTGGCTGACTTTAGGGGGTGGAGTCAGCCCCTCCGCTGGTTTAAACATGGCTGGATTAAACTCTGAATATTCACCTTTAAATTTAGATAAACTGGCCCCATGCTAGTGCAATTAACCCTCAGTATGTCTACTTAACTTTACAGAAATGATTTAACCGCAGTGTTTGGGGAAGGATTCTAACAAGGCGTAAAGTCCACTTAGACTTTGTGGTTTGGTCCTGAAGGGAGACAGAGCCCATGCAGCTTTGCAGAATGTTTTTTTGTAACGCATGTTAAGCGCACAGCCACAAACGTTACACAAATGCAGTCTATGTGTCCATTTAATGACAACTAAGAATGTAAAAAAGACCCGTAATCAAACTCAAATGCTGATGTTTAAGAACACATACAGACAAAAACAGACAACCAGGGCAGGCAGACAGACACAAAACAATAAAGGAGAAAGAGGAGAAGGTACATGGATATATATACCAGAAAAATGTGTTGTTCCCTGTTTAACAGTAATCTTAATTTATTACTTATTTCACCATTTTCTTTTAAATATAAGATCATCGGTGCATTCATGGTAATATCTGTTATGAGCATCAATAAGTAGTGAAGCAAATGTATGAGGAAATATGTTTTTAACCAAGGCATGCAAAGTTTTGAGCACTCTGGTTACGATTTCTGTCAATGTGAACAGCTAAGTGAGTTTAAAAGGTTGAATCAACATTATATATAAACTATTCTTGACAATAGGAAAGAAGCATAATAGATGAAATTTGAACTCTCAGATTTTACCAAGACCTCAGACCTTATTCATTTGTTTGTTCAAAGCCCTAAAAGGCGCATTTCATAGAAAAGGCAAAGTGATCCAAATGATAAAAATTTATTTAAAAAAAAAAAGCGACTCCCAGATCCAATAATTAGCAGTCAGGGGCTTTTTTTAGCAGCTTCCCTCCACTCTGAAAACTTAAATTAATTCTGCTCACAAAGCAGCAGACACAGCAGTGGCTCTCAGGCTGAATCAACAGCCATGTTTATTTGTAAAAGGCCCTCAGGAAGACTTTAACAGACACTGCAGTGGTGCTACGCTTATTTAATGAAGACAGAAACATTTATGTTCAGAGACAAAAAGTCCAGGACTTCATTTAAAAAAAAAAAAACCACCTTTTTAACTTGTAAGCACGGCAATGAATCAATGACGCTTGGGGTTTGTGCTGCAGCCAGTAGCATGGAAGAAAATCAAATGGAAGCAGGTAAGAATTGACCTAGTCAGGAGGTTAACCACAGGTGCTCAAACCTTTATATGGCCCTGGGGCAAAAGGATCAAAAGGACATCAGCATTTCTTATTCTTAGTTCCAAGCGGGCCAGTTTGTAAGACGGAGTTTAGGGAAGGTGGAGAGAGGGCAGCTGTGGGACCATGTTGGATTTACCTTTTCCTCCATGTGTGGCGTTGACTGTGCAAACAGCAGCACAGAGAGCAAGAAGCCAGCAAGACAGACAAGACAGACACCGATTAGAGAAAGACAGAAGACCAGAACATGCAATGACCCTCACAAACAACCGCTCTCCTCCTTGATTTACAATACTGTATTTTCATATTTTCTGTGTTTCCTTTCATTCAGACTGCTTTGGATAAACTTTAAAGATGCAGATTTCAGTGCAGGACGTCCTCCTGTTGTCTTTATTAATAATGCATTATGTAAACCTCATCAAGGTTTGCAATGCGAATCAGGCATTAGAGTGTTGTTGACTTGTCTTTAGGATGCAGGATACAAATATTTTAACCACAAAGGAGGTTTAGGAGCCACAACAGATGTCCTGTGACTCATTTTGCTTCAATCCCACATGCTGGAACACTGCTTAACACTAATAGCTGGCAAATGAAAGCCAAACTTTTTTCTTTTCTTATTATTTCCCACAAAGCTGCTGAGTTGTTGTTTTTTTGCACAGCCTATACTTTCTGCCAGCGGGACAGACCAGCTGTTCCTTGCGGCGTATAATGAGTAGTGCCAGCACCAACACAAATGAGTATGATGAAACATGACAAGTTTAAATTCACACGCAGACGTACGACAACGACGCGGCGGTGCACACGTAGCAGCTACTCACGTTCGTCCACAGCCGGGGCCATCCGATTGGCTGTTACTCCCTGCCTGCTGTAATTTGGACCGCTCTATGTGCTCCACGTACGTCTGAATCATCTGTCATCCAAGAGAATGAGAATCAAAAATCATCAGAGGCAGTAGAACTGGGACAGATGGCAAAGAGGTACCTCAGACTGGTGAGTAAGGAATCGATCAGTAAAGGGATTAGAGTGATTTGTTTAGAAAATCTATAATCGAAACCATGTTCATTTTAGTCAACAGGTGAGATTAGAGCAATAGATTTTTCATACCATTACTGATAATTATATATTATAATGAATTACAGAACCCTTAGTATTGGTAATCAATTTTCAATTCATATAGTCCTTTTTAAAAAGTTTAAATATTTTCCTGGCAGAACTTGACATTATTCATTTTCACAATATTGTGAGAATGATTGGCAAAGACTTGCTTAGGTTGGATCCAGCACAGAGACTTTAATCCAAGATTATAGAACAAGGAAAAAAGGAAAATATTTTAACAATATGGAATAGCTCCAGAAATATCCTCTGCATCTAAATCCTCTGTGGAAAATGGCAAAAAAAAAAAAAAAAAAAAACAATCATGTTAAAAAGTTTTTTGTTTTTTAAAGGTATCATTATTATTCAGGCATGTTTAGTGTAATATTCAGAAACAGTGATGGTTACACAATAATAAACTATGCAAAAAAATATATATATATTTAAAATGTATAATTTAGAGATATGTGAAGTAAATAGAGAATCTGTGGGCGGAGTGTCGGCTCACCTCTGTGTGGCGCTGGTGAAGAGCGTTGTACTCTTTCTTCAGGTCTGATTCTCTCTCTTCCAGCCGCGAAACTATGGAAAAACATAAGATATTCAGACGGCCCTGACTGTGCAGCTTAGCAGTCCAGCTTTATGATTTGCTTCCGCCAGTTAAATGGACAAAGAGAAACATTTTGTGAAACACTGCAGGAACAGATGGTAGGAATCAGTCAATGACAGAATTTTGTAACTTAGCGGTATGTTGAATTTGAGCATCCTGGCCTGTACTAAAAAATGCTGAATTCTTTCATTGGTATGAATGTTGACATCAATGAGGAAAAATGGAGGTACGTATCAAAGGCAACAAAGCTGTTAGACTATTATATGTATGTGTGTGTGTGTCAATATTCAAAACATACAGTCAAAAGTACATCAATGTTTGTGTTTAAAGGCACAAATAGTCTAAAATGAAATCATATGCTTACATCCTTTTCCATTTTCCCTACATAGCTACATGTATACTGAAATTGTATATTAGACTTTGTGTTATCCTTCTTGATACTATTTTTTTTTTTTTTTTTTTGGGAGAAAAATTTTAAAAAAAAAAAAAAGTGGAGACAGAGAGAAAATTTCTCCCAAATAATGCAAAGCGACTGAATTAAAATTATTGCTAACAGAACTTCCAGGTTTTGGCTTGAGGAATTTGACGCTCAGACGTTGTTACCAGACAGGTGGACTGCCTACACAGGACAACAGGGTACATCTGGTCCACTCACTCTGGTCAGAGTAGTTCTTTGTCTTGAGCTCCAGCTGTTTCCCCTGCAGCTCCAGAAACTCCACCTGCATCTGCAGGTCCTTCTTCTCAGCTTCCAGCGCATCCTCAAATTCAATGAATTTCTGGGAGAAGACAAAATCAAAATATAGACTTAAAATCTGTTCATCAAAACTCATGAAAGTGAAGGATTTCATGGTAAATTAACACATTTTCTGTCGAAATCTTACTTCTTCTTCTTATTATTATTATTGTTGTTGTTATCAATAATAATAAGAAAAAGAAGAAAAAGAAGAAGAATGTGAAAAAATAAGAAAAATGACATGATGCCAAACCTTAGCAGTGAAAAAAAAATAACTGACAGAGGATTTTCAAGCAATTTAGGACATTTCCAACTTGTAGATATTGATTAAGACTGAAATCAGGTTTTACATACTCAGGTTTCACAGTGACTAAGTAACAAAAATGGTGATTTTTAAACTTGTCTCATTGTTGTACATCTCTGTTCAACACCCCAGTTTGTCTCCGTGTGCATTATACAGTAGAAACCAAAAAACAACACAGAGCTGTCTACCTCCTTTCACTCTGCTGGATTTTTTTTTTTTTTTCATAAAGCTGCTCACAATGGCAGCTTTTTTTTCCAATGCAGAAAGTCCACAAAGTCTTAATACTGTAATCCTCTGACTGCAGAGACCTTGGAGCTGGTAATATGCAGCAGATATGCACCACACAAAGCAGCATGTACTCCAATATTATGGTGTTCTGAACATACAAATAATGCAGATGCCCTAAAGTCCCTGGAAAACAATCCCTGTTAAAGACAAGTATTGTTTTTCACAGGCAGGGCACAGTTCTCCAACTGAAGAAAAATAACTGACAGTGTGAATCTTGTCATCAATTAGTTCACAGCTCTCATGCTGTGGCTCCCCTGTACCTTTACGACTGTACCATCACCTTACAGCAAAGTTTATTAATAAAATACGCACATAGAAATAAATATGGATCCAAATATGGATTACAGGCATGGGTTCTGTCTTTCATAATATTCAGTGTTCATTTGAGGTGACAGCATGTTTGTAATTAAGCTTTACTTAAGGAGGAGCTTTTCTCAAACATAAAAAAAAGCAGAGATCACTTCTGCTCATAGATGTTTTTGTTTTTGACTAAAAGTGCAAAATGGCTTGAGCACTATGCTGGAGAGCAGTTCTACTTTAAGAGCTGCTGACCTCAGCTTCAGCAGATATCATCCTTCATCCTATCCCCTTGGAGCGCTCGCAGTAATGCCCTTCAGATCCAATCCTCCATCCACCTAATGTAACTGCACTGCACTTTCATGCTTTTCAGCCTCAAAAGAAGGCTGTTGTTTTCTGTTCATTCTTCCCCATGTGCATAATTTAATGGGTATCATTGCAATGGGACTAATTTGGCTCCCTAAGCGTGTTTGACGGCCATGTGGTCACAATTTCAGCAGTTTATACTGTTTGAAACCTGAGGAGAGAGTGAAGCGACAACAGCAAATAAATAATGAAGGTCAATATTTGTACAGTCACCTCAAATGCTTACGTGTCTGTTGTCAGTTCACACGAGGTCATTTTTTTTGTATAACTTACAGGTGATACATATTTTTGAGCAAACTGATTAAGGCTGAGAAAACTGAAAGAGCAAAGGAAAAACAGAGGCAGAGAAAATCAGTTTTGAGAAGCGTGAAAGCAGAAGACCTCGTGATTGAAGCTGGGAACATTGAGAATCACTAATGTGTTACAAAATGGTTGAATCTGTGAACCTTATATTAATCAACTGTGATTGTGGAGATCTTGCTTTAGGTGAGCTGTTGGCTTTGTTTCCCATCAGCTTGAGCCCAGTAACCTTGAAATCTGAGCTGCTTTTCACCGGCTGCTCCCTGCGTTTTGTGAGAAGCTGTTTAATTGTTTTCCTCAAGCATCTCAGTTTCTGTCCCTCTGATGCTGCCGTTTCCCCTCGTCTCCGTCGGACCACAACCCCCCTGCAGCTCCGTCACAGCTCCGCCTGCTTCTGTCTCTCAGCATTTGTTGCTCTATCTGCTCTTCATAAGCACAAATCAGGTTACAACGCCAGGCCTCCTCCGTCTGCTCTGTGTTCTATTGATTTCCTCTGCTGCAGCCCCTAAAACGCCATCCCATCCCCCACTGACAAAATGCTTTGTTTATAAGTTTCAGACTATTTGTCACCTCATGTGGAACAAAGAAAAAATCTGCTAGCAGTTGTTGGCAATTTATGTATTTTTTTTTTTTTTAGGTGAAACATAGCAACATTGAAAATGCTTGATATCAATGCATCGTTCAGTCTCCATCCATCCATTTTCTTTTACTGCTTCATCATATTCAAGACTCTTCAACACAACAAGTGGTGGGATGGGAAAAAGGCTAAATATGAAGGCCAAACGCTGGCCTTGTATGCGGCGCTGATGTACAGAGAGCATCTAAAATGAGGATTCATTAGAAGGAAAGTGTAACTTACGATACAGTCATTTCTTCATAATTGTCAATGTCTTTCACACATAATTGTATGAAATCCAGCATCTGGTCAAGAAGGTGTTATTTTGTACTTTCCAGTGCTGTGGGATGAAGAATATGACATTGAGTTCTTTAGTGGTAATCATCCTCAGTTTGTTATCATGAATTGGCCCCAGGACTGAGTGTGAGCATGGAATAGGTTACGGTAAAGCGCGGTGAAATTTTACACGATAGCGATTAGCGTTTATGTTTGACTTAATCTCATTATCCTGGTCAATTACCAGGATATGTAATATCAGCCTCATTCAAGTCTCTTGAGCGACTCATGACTATGTCTCGAGTGAATATGTAGCTTGTACAGGTACGACCAGGTGATACTCAATACACAAGACCCAGAATAAACTGGAGCTTGAGACTGAGGTACCTAAAAAATACATATAGATTTTATTAACAATGCATAGGAATAAAGGTTTATGTCCACTTGAAACCTACATGCAGGCCTCAATAAAATGGATGGATTAAAGCACAAACTCAAATAAAGAAACCAAATCAACAGTAAATGAACCAATGAGGAAATGTACACAATGTGAGGTCAAGGCTGCACCATCAGGGAAACTGGTGCAGTTATGCAAAAGACAGAGAAATTGACACAAAATAAGTCAGCAAACACCACTACACACAACCCAGTTCAGCTCAAATCAAAACTGTCTGCCACACTCGATTATACCTACTCACAGCAAGCTAAGGTGACTCAAACCAGACAATAAAGCACATTTGCCAAATGGCTACTCTACCACTCAGCACCTCAATGCAGATAAACAAACGATGGCCCATTCAGGCCACCCGGTGACACAGTGGTTAGAGCAGGCGGCCCATGTACAGAGGCTACAGTCTTCAACACAGAGGTCGTGGGTTCAACTCCTGGCCCGTGCGACCCCTTTGCTGCATGTCTTCCCCGTTCTCTCTCTTCACTGTCAATAAAGGCCACTAGTGCCCAAAAAAAAAAAAAAATGGCCCATTCATTGACTAGTTAAAGGAACAATGAAATATGTTAAGTCTGGGAAAACAGTGCTTGGCTCCTCCTTTTCCTTGTTTAAAAACGTGCTAGACTGGAACACAATCCCCTCCCCCAATCAGAGATATGCACGTGACTGGAATCTTGTTCCTTGGCTGATGTGGCATAAACAATAACTCCAAGTTTTAGTCCCTCACCGAACATGAAGAATCAAATCAAGCACTAACAAAGGCTGCCCTCAGCTGCTCTCTCTCCCAGGTGTTTCTCAGCGCAGGAAGAAAGGCCCAGGTGAGTTTCCGCCCCCTTTTGTAGACTCTGGATGCTAGTGCTAGACTGCCTGTTATCTTCCATCATAAGGTGAGCATGGCAGGAAGTGGTCATAGCACGCAGGACATTTACCAACCCACTAAAAGGACAAAATTCAAGGTCTGGGCATATTTGTTTTTTTTTTTTAAGAATAGAGAGAGACAACTGGTGGAGGACAATTATCCTGTCTGCAGAGAACTTGTTTATATTTTAATTATAATTTGTACAAGTAACTGTTTCTTTATTTGCACATTTATACTTATTTAAGATTCAGCTTGAAGTCCAAAGTTTATTTCATCTGAAGTTGCACTGTAATTTTTGTTCCAGATAAATTATTTGCATATTTTGACCTACTATGGTTGTTAAAGTGTTCATTTAAATGTGCACCAGAGAAATGTTCCTGTAATTGATTTTATTTATTTAAAATAAAATCTTTTTCTGTGCCAGTTGTTTCCCCTTTTAATGAGAAAGTTTCACTTTGATAAGATTTTGGCGTCTAATGTTTTAGTATGACAAGAAAATCACAAGTTTTTGTGAAATTATTTTAAAATATGTGTTTTTTGGACATTTGTACAGCAATTAAGAATACCTCGATAATATCGTAAACCGTGATAATTTGGTCACTATAATCGAGATATCAAATTTTCCATATCATTCCATCCCTAGAGCATGGTGCGGGTGTTTGTCTATGTGGCCCTGTGATGGCATGGAGACCTGTTCAGGGGGTACCCCAGTTTTTTTTGCCCAAAGACTGCAGAGACAGACTCCAGCAGACCCCTGTGACTCTGAATAGGAAGGAGAGGGTTAAGTATGATGGTAGAAATATTCAGCTTTGGCTGACATGTAGGAGATATCAGCAAATTGTGGACTAAAACATACATACACACGTCCAAGTTGAAGCTTCTGGTACAGCTGTTGGAGTTAGTGAAATGTTTTAAGCATGCGACACAGCTGATATGATCTGTAGCTTTGTGCATGTTCATCAGTCAAAATCACACAGCATTTCCAACTCTATCTGTTCAATAAGGTGTTACTTAGCCCTATTTAAGTCTAGTACTCAAACCTAACTCAGTTTTAACAAACACAAATGTTGTTAGAAGCTATTGTTTTATGGTTGAATTCAGACTGACACAAAATGCAGTTATTGGTGTTTTTATTCAACTAGAGAGTGAGGTGAGTCACTGACCAAAAAGGTCAAGTGAAGCCAGCTGTAAAAGTTCCCCGCTGCAGTGATTTGTCTCTATATTTGTCAGAACCGTGCTTAGAAAATGAATGCAATACAATTAACTGATATTGTAAAATATGCCTGTGTGATAATAGAGGTGTAAAAGTCCCTTATTTAAGTCACCGTCCAGTCACAGCTGATAACTCTGAGCCAAGAAAATGGATTTGAATAAAAGAAAAACATGATCTGATTGATAAAAACACTCTCCAGGGTCAGAACCAGGTTTAACTAACAGTTGTGATATGACCAAATGAGTGAAGGGTAAAACCAAGCCCAAAAGACTATTTATCATTAATTTATTATCTGCTATGTTTTTCAGTTTCTGTATTAACATCATGTGTAAATAAAAATCTGCCTGGACTTGTTGGTATCTATGGTTTCTGGCTTCAGCTAGCCAAGTATCTACTGTTGCACGTTGACTTTTAAGTTTTTTCCAAAAAATAATTTGCCAATTACTTGACCTAAATATGAAAATACTGAAATGGAGAAAGCGAGTCCCTCTCTGAATTATCAGTTCAGAGCGAGAACAGTCTGGATCGCTGCTGGAGGGAGCAGCAGTGGGGAGAACAGATGATGAAACAGACTAAAAGCTGAGCTAAGCTGATACTAGCAGGACTGCCAGTGATATGCTGAGGCCTCTTTTGGATGGGAGGAGGATTAAAGTTGCTTTATGATGCTTGCTGGATCCCACGGGTGCTGTGACACCAATTTGGGGGGGGGGAGAAGAAAAGTTACAGGAGGTGGAGTTTAGCCTGTAATCTAATAGCTCCACATTGATGTTGGCGTCTGTGGTTTGTGTGCCTGTTCTTCTGCATTTTCAAGTGTAAACGCCCACGAAGTGTAAACATTTCTGTATCACCATGCAATCATAGCTTTACTTTTCTGTTTGCATATTGTGTGTTTATACAGTAGATTTGCATAAACTTCTAGGGCTCTGCTCTGTGTGAGCTCAGGGAGCGAGTGCTCTCTGATCTAGTTCTAATAACTTAAATGATTATGCTTATTGAAGGCTGGTATTGTCAGCTGTAGCGCCTGTAAGAAGTGTGTGAGAAGCAGAGAAATATGAACAAGTATAACATCAGCAGCCCTTGTTATAACTGGAGTAAAACCATAATGATCCACATGTGGCACAGAAGTGTATGTTATGTTACGTTATAAAATGAATCATGATTAAATTACCTTTGAGACTCTTTAATATATGCATAATATAGTTCACAAATTGTTCACTACTAATAAACCATTGCCTTAATATTGATATAGAGATAGTGAACAATAACACTACACTGTCTCTTCAGTTATGGGACACTTTGAGAAGTATTCCCACTAGAAGAACTTTACTGCTCATCAAAACAACTTTAACATAGTAAAAGCAGTAAAAGCATCCTAAATCATTTTACAATTATACATCATAACAACTAGTGTTAAAAGCAAATATGTCGTATAGATACAAGTATAAAAGCCACCCCTTGTTTCGTTGATTTATCAGCATTTTAATGACGTCTAAATTTATGGATTTATGTGTTGACTCAAAGTGTGTTGAACATGTTCACGAGCCCAGGATAGGATGTGAAAGACTCCCTTTGGTGCATCTTACAAAAAAGGTTGGGTGTCGTGTCAATATACTTTTTGAATTTTACCATAAATGATTATTAAGATGCATATAGAAGAAATGCTTATAACATGTTCACAAAATCAAAATATGTTCAGAACAAAATGAAACTACAAGCAAAACACATAATTCAGAGTGACCTCCCTCAGAATCACGAAACAGATTTAACTGTTTTTGACGAGACAAGCCTCTACAAATGTTAGTTTCTAGTTAAACCCTGTCTGTATGCAGAGTGCGAATTATAGAATGACAATTGGGGGGGGGTCAACATTTTCTAGAGATGACAAAAATGACAATTTGTCCCTACTTTAGGAGGGTCGAAATTGTAATTGGGGGGGTCAAACCCCCCCAACCCCCCCAAATCCCCCTGTAATTCGCACTCTGTCTGTATGCATGTAAGTCTGGACAGCACCTGTGGTAGAAAGAACAAGGATCGGTGTACCTAAGGTCACTGACCTTTACACACACACACACACACATATATATATATGTATATATATATATATATGTGTGTGTGTGTATGTATGTGTAAAGAGAGAGAGAGGGAAGCTATAAAGTTGTCTATATTGTTAGTAGGTTCTGCGGTTCCTTCAGACTAAAAATAAGTCCAACAGTCCGTCACAGGCCTAAAGATGAGTCAGATGTCTGAAGAAACCTCTGTTCAGCTCAGACAGAGCAGCAATCTGTAAAGGAAGCAGCTGGAAGCTGGACGTGATGCTGCCAGTGATGGCTCCTCTCATATCGGAGGGGGTGATTTTTATTTATTTTTTTTTTTATTTATTTATTTTTTTTTTTGTTGGGGGGGGGGGGGGGGTACTCACCTCCTCAGCCTGTTTCCTCAGCGCTTTCTCCCGCTCGTACTGGGTGATGAGCTGCTCGTTGTCCTCCTTCAGCAGCTCCAGCTCCACCTCGTGCTCCTGGTTCTCCGTCAGCACCGCGTCCAGGTTCTCCAGGACGTTCACCACCAGCGGCATCAGCTCCTTCACCACCTCCTCGTCATAGCTGCGGATCAGCCGCTCGAACTCCCGGTAGATGCTGTTGGCCAGGCCCGAGACCCGCTCCGACATCACGGTGCCGGAGCCGTAGTCGTCCTGGTAGACCACCTCGTCTAACTGCAGCTCCATCATCTTGGCAGCTGTTATCCAGATGAGGTCGAGCTCAACAAAATTTCAGGCCTATGAGGCGATACTGTCACAGTGTTTGGATCCGCTCAGAACAGGGCGAAGGGGGAACATTCAATCACAGCCATCCCTCATTTCAGAAGGCACTTATGCCATTTTGCAGCAGCGCCGGTTTACCGATTTACCGTGGGGGAGCCGCGTGCTGTTGTGTGCGCATAACCTTGAGCCCGAAGTAGTAAAATATTTGTTCCGATATTTTTTGATATGAAGACTGCCCCCTCCTGCTCTATCATCAGTATCAGGCTTTCTCCTCCAGACGCGGCCCAGCTACTGGTCCCCTCCCGCGGAGCTCATCAGATCAGCGGTGGATGTGCAGTGAGCGAGCCTGAGGTTCGGCCCTGGTCGAGTCCATGCCGAGGAAGGGAAATGCCTGCGTCGATGATGTTGCACCTGTCTCTCAGCAGCCGCAGCCATGGACCCCAGCCATGACTGGCCAGGGGAAATAAATAAATAAATAAATACGTAAATAAATAATCTAAGTCTCACGATTACCGCCCGGAGCCCGAACAACCACTGTTACATCAGCGTTTCTTCCACATTTCACCCTCTTCCGGGGACCGCCGATGCCGCTGGGCTGACTCGGGCGTTGATGGTGATGTCCCCTTTGGGAGAGGCTCTCCCTGCTGTTCAGATGGAGGAGCCAGCTGACTGACTACCTGACGTCACACCGTCTGCATTGAGCAAGAAAAGTCACAGGGTCCGTACCATAAATTGTCCTGCGCATACCGGTGGTCCGTCGAGTGGGCGGTGTCTGCGCAACAATTACTCAACAACATAGTGTAATAGAATAAAAGTCACAGAATCTGCTGAATATGTTAATATTCATTCATATATATTTATTGTTCGTGGTTTTTTTTCTTTGTGGAAGATTTATCACCTAAATTAATGACGGGATAAACCTCGATCTCTCTTACGGACCCACGTTGTTTCACAGACACCGCCCCCCTCCCATATTCATTTCTCTCCTTTCACGCTTTCAGTGACCATTCGACAGCAAAAGGAGCGGACCCAATGCATCAACCCAGACAGATCAAACCGGACGTCACTTTTAACATTTCAAAATAAATCTGTTCCAATGAGCTTTAGTTACACCTTTGTGGACTTAGAATGGAGGGATGGATGGTACCTCCATTTTTTTTTAACAAACTCCTCATTTATTGTTTCCATTATGTTATTAAACAATGCTGATTAACGCATTGATCCCAACTCTATAAATGCTAATTTGGTTGAAATCGAGTGGTTGTAAAGAAAAAAAAAAAAAAAGATTCACATAATTGTTATACTCATGCTTATGAAAAAGATGGATCCTATTATCCTATTATGATAGAAGTGTTTGATCATAGAAGAGGATGTGAAGAGTATCATGGTAATTTGATCTTTCACTGTAAGGAGACGAGTGGACTCAAATCATGTCACTGAAATGTTCCTTATGGACATCAATCACTGTTTATGATGAAAGGTGTCAAGCTTAAAATGGTGAGTTAAAGCAAATAAAGGTCATGCGTTAAACCGGGCTGAAAATAACATTTTCTTTAATGATTATTTCCCCTTACACGATCATCTAGATAAGAAGTCAGCTTGAATGACTTTCGACTGGAAGTGAAAGAAAATTTTAGGTCTTTGAGACTAGAGTTTATCTTACCAGTGTTTTATTTTGGAAACAAAAACAGGAAGTTTTAGAATTGCCCGTGGGGGCCAGCATGACCAAGTACTTAATGTAGTAGTTTATGTTGGAATCTGATAATAAGCAGTTATGTCAAAACTATGAGTAGGCTTATGAGTCTGTAAGAAGACAATGTGTCATTAAAAATAATTATTTTGCTGTATTTTTAAATTTAAAGCCTATGTTATTTACAAAGTGAATATATAAATTTCTTTTCCCCCAATATGAGACATTCAGTTTTCCAAGTCATTTTCTTGTCAGACCTGTCCAGGGTGTAATCTGTCTTTCATTTGAAGACAGCTGGGATAAATTCCATCAGACTTCCTTGACTCTAAATAGGAAAAAAGCGAGTATAGATAGTGGAAAGATGGATGGTCTTGATATCCTGAGTTAATCTGCCTATTTTCTGTACCTATCTCATTCTGTTCAGGGTCACAGAGGGGCTGGAGGGGAACCCGGCTGTCATCAGAAGGGATGACACTCAAAGGGCCACACATAGACTAAAGAGATACGTAATGGAGCGCACTTACTCCTACATTTAATTTGCATGCTTTGAACTGTGAGAGGAAGCTAGCTGTGGAAAACACATGGCGGGAAGAACATGATCAGGATTTGAGCTTGGAGCCTTCTTGTTGTAAGGCTACAATACTAACCACTGTACTGCATATTGACAGCTGGCTGCCTGCTTGTGATAAAGACATTTGTGGCACTGTACGTACAACTCAGTTAAAATACAAAATGAATGTTTTAGATCAATGCACAGAGAAAGTGGTTGCTTAGTTGCAATTGTATACAATTTCAGATACGATCAAGAAAGGGGCTTACCACAAAGCTGATCAGTTTTTCAATGTTTATACAAAAACAGGCCTTTGGCCACCCTGGTGGCTTTGTGGAAGGGACACTAACCATATAAGAGGCCCCAGATTCAAATCCTGGTTGCATCAGAAAGGGCATCTGGTGTAAAACTTGTTCCAAACATCTAATGCAGCTCACTCTGCTCTGACAACACCGAACAGGTGAAACAGGAAGCTATTCAAAAAGGGTCACATCTGATGTTTTTTTTTTCCAGTGTTACAACAGGAAATTTCACATGAAGTGGCTTGCAAAGACATGCTACTCTTTCCTGCAGAACAACAGGACAGGAATTAGATACTAAGTAAAAATAAGAACCAATACAGCTTCAAAGAACCCACAGATGCATTGAATATAGAAGAGTTAACCATGTTAAGTAAAACTTAATGTGCATGAATGTAAATTCTTGCCTTGTTACCAACTAACAATTCTTTTTTTTTTTTTACAGTATGTCTGTTCAGAGAATAACAATTTGAAAACGCAAGCAGTTGAGAACTTTCTTTCAGTCAGACCTGTATCGCTTGGGCTATTGTTCACAACAGAGAGGAGTAACAATGGAGACAAAAACTAGCTAATGAAGCAGAAAAACGGCCTAGATAAGGGGCGTACACCTCCCTGCATCTTCATGACATCCATATGAAACATCTATCCAAATAAATAGCTCAACACAACGTAAAAATATCAATTTTTTTTATGTTAACTGTAGTCATATGCATAATATAAAACAAATGGGATGAGAGTAACTACAGTGTTTAGAGCTGTGCATCTATTTCAGGACTAAATGATGAAACCTTAGTACGATTTGAAGAATCTTGCTGTAGATAGGAATGCTAATGTACAACATGTATGTAACATGCAACTCCAGAGGCAGAAACAGAACGGTCAAGTATAAAATAGAAATTACATTTGAAAACTACAATGTGTTATGACAGATTGATTTACTTTCACTTGAGTCAAGCCTAAATGTCCTTTTTTGGGTGGCAAAAAATACATTTTACATTTACCCATTAGTGGCCAGTTCTGGATTTAGAGGGCTGGCAGCTTCGTCTATCTGCAAGCAGCTTTGCGTTTTTCTGCCTACGCTTGAAAATACTATTAAGTACAGTGTGAGGTCCATGGAAGCGGAGCCAACCCAACAGGATGAGGGTGGAAACTGAAATTAAATCCCAGGTTGATCAGGATAGTGAGGATGGTAGACAAAGAGATGAGGAAAACATCCAGACATTCAAGCTCAACTCCATGGTCAACAAATGTCAATCACCCTTTTGAACAACAATGGACTCCTTGGAAAAAGATCCAGAAGGCCACCACTTAAAATGAAAAACACAACTCTCAATTTTGCTTAAATGCATGATTTGCTGGGAGAATTTACACAAAAATATTTAGATGAATCAAAAGTAAAACCTGATTTGTGTTAAAGTTGTAACAAAGCTCTCCATTAATGTTTGTAATTTTCATGTTATTTCAGATATACTTGACTTTTTCCTATTGAACGGTACCACATAAAATATACCATAATTTTTGGATCTCAGCCTATAAGTCTACTTAATTAGCTTGAGTGAAAACTGTGATCATTTCATGCCTGAAATGCATGTGTACTGAGAAATTGTTATATACAGTCACTCAGATTCTGTGGCCTCTGTTTGATATTTACATTGCAGATTTGAATCATGAAGGAGGGAAAGAAAAAAAAGACAACCATGCCCTCTCTTTAACAGTTTAACTGAACAGAATGTACTTTACACCAATACAATCATTTCTACCTACAAGTACAAACACAATAAGATACACATGAAGCACAATAAAATGTCTTGGTATCTGTTTTATCTAGATATATCTTGGGGGGAAAAAAAAAAACCTTTGCAAAGTGCAGCCTCGGTGAAAAGCCACACAAAAAGAGCAGTGTCAGCTGTTCAAGAATTAACTTTAAATCTTCAGCAGACAGAACTTGGATTGTATGTCAAATTTGCACTAATCTAGACAAAAATTTACCCACGTGCGCATCTTCAGTTTCTGAGAAGTAAAGCAATTACAGATGTATCACATATGCAACTTTAAAATTGTAGGTGTTTTTTTTTTTTTATAATGTAAACACAATAATCAGACTCTAAATGCAAAATATCAGTTTTTATTGCAATTCACAGGATTTTTTTTTTTCTGCTGCACTCATTGCCTGCCAGGCACATCAACAGAGGGGACAGGCAGGCACCAGAATACCATGAATGTGCGTCATGATGTGGGTGAAAAGGTGATTATCGGTGAGCCCACCCAGACTCAGGTAGGCTGCGAGCTTGTTCAGAGTTCACTTGTCTTCAACCGTTTTAATTTAAAACATAAACAAAGGCCTACCCCAAGCAAAAAAAAAAAAAAAAAAAAAAAAAGGCACGTTCTCATAAAAGCAAGCAATGAGGACAAAGCAGAAAAGTACCTGCACAATACATTCACGTAAAATCAAAATGGAATTTCTTTTAGGAACATTTGGAGGGCATCGCATTTGAATTTATCTTTGCGTCATTTGTTAATTTTTGCCACCTACTCTTGAACAAAGATTATACCACCAGAGACAATCATTTGCTACCCACATCTTGATTATTGGGGGAGGGGGGGGTAATTACGCTGACAAGGATTTTTATTATACAGTTATATAGTATCATTCTCAAATTTTTCAAAATAGGTTTTGCGGTTATTTAACAGGCATCTGACAGCACAGTAATATGTAGCACAAGTTGAACTCCTTGGAACAGTTAACACTGTAAGTTAAAGTTCACCCCTCCTGACCGAATGCCTAGACATTAATGTTAGAAACAAGAAGCCTGAAATTTGAGCACGTATGCCATTAATTTAGCAAACACCACATAATTTGAATCTAAATTGGTTTAAAGCTCAAACTAGTGCTCGTTTCAACATGTAAGCCATTCTTTAAAAGATGCAACTGTTTTTCAATTTCAAAACTTTGTGCCTTTAACCAAATTGTGCATGTTTAAAACTGAAACAGTGTAAACAATAACCACAAAAATGAGACTGAACAATGATACAGTCAAAGTGATTATACAATAGCCAGTTTACCAATCTGTTGGTGATTGTATCATAGCAGATTTCAGTGAGCAGAACTATAAACAAACAGCTGGGAATGAGGAGACGAGTAGAAAGTGCAAGAAGTTGAGGACAAAACAGTATTTTTCTAGAGTGAAAAACAAAATTTTTGGTTTTGATTTATATGTATTGTACAGGTGACACAAATTTCAGGGGAGAAAAGTAGGAATGAGGGAAGATAAACAATGAAGAAAATTAAGTGTACAGACACAAACTCTGAGAAGCTGCGTGCTCAGCTGGTCAGTAGAATACCACACTAGACTTTCCCCTGGTGGATTGAGGACCCTATTGTGAGAGCGAGGCTTGGGTCCCAGGTGAGGCTCATGCTTCTTCATCATTTCGTCATCAGGAGCTGAGGAAGCTGGTGCAAGCTGAGGAAGGGCTGAGACAGTTTCAGGTTCTTCCTTGGCTGGCGTAGGAAGTGGAGGCGCAGGCTCCTCCTTCACCTCTGGCTGGCTGACTTTGGCTTTAGCTGCATGAGAAAGGAAAGAATAACTTACTATAATCATAGAAAAGCAGCTTTAAGAAAAATAAAACTAAAGTTTAAACAGGTTGCATTAAGTCCTGACAAATCAGAGTAAATCTTTATCAGTGAAAAACTCAAATGATGCCAATTATCTGACGTGGCCTGGTATCAGTTGTGGATACGCATGCAAACGACTTTAGACACCACAGGTCTGTGTTAAAACATCCCACAAGAGGAGGGTCACTTCATCGGCACAGTTAGTTCCATTAGCAGAAATATTTCCAGGATTCAGCATAATTTACACTTATTACTCAGTTACTCACCTGATTCAGGTTCAGGCCCCACAGTTAGGTTGTCCTGTTGGAAGAAAAAAAAAAAAAAAAAAAAGAAGAGTATATGAAACTTCATATGATAAATGGAGACAGACAAGTAAATCTAAATAAACATGCCGTCAGATTTCCATTTCTTTTTTAAATCTCACTACCACAAAATATAGTCTAGGACAACATCCCTGCACCATTTTCAATTTTTGTGATGAGGGAATGATCAAATATGTTGGCAAGTGTCCCTCGTCTGCCCAGAAGAAAAGCTCTATCCAAACAAACCAAGGCACACTGTCACGTAGGCAACCAAAATAGTTGCATAATTATAATAGTTTTAGCATGTGCGAGTTAAAATTTTCATATTTGCATTCATGTAAGTGCATTATCACTAGACTGCTTTCATGACCCTCTTACCTTATGCGTCAGCTAATGTAGTTGAAATTGGTAGCTAAATTTTAATTTGTGGCTCCCTGTCTCTCTGTCATCGTTTTACATTCACACAATCCAGTCAAACACAAAATGTACAAGAATCTGTCTAGCCGTGACAATGAATTGGTCTCTATTGGACCATTTTGAAAAAACAGGAGGAGGCTGATGGAGCATTTCAAACAACAATGACAAGAATTGAGACTGAAGGGAGAGTGCAGCTGCAGGCAACGAGAAACCACTTTTGCGCCAAATCCTGTGACTGATTACTCAGTATCTGTGGCTGAGCTACATAAATAAATCTCAATTTGAAACTTTCAAGTTGCACTGAGACAAGTATTTTATTTGATGTCAAAGAAAAATAGATTGTTGAAGTCACAAATGCTAAATGACCAGCTTAAAACAAAAGAAAAAAAAAAAAAAAAAATCCAGTAAAGCCTAGTCCAAACCCTCATAATGACAAATTGCCAAGATGTTCAAAACATATTTCTTGTACACTGACAAAGAAACCAATGAACACATCTCTAATTCATTATCAACTTGCGAAAAGCTTCATTGAAAAGTCTTTTTTATGAGGGTATGAGACTTGAAGTGCATAAAAATGCTTTAAAACACACTGTAATTTATTTGTAAAATCTTATGTTCGGTATATTACTTACCTTTGGTTTATTTGGGTGGCTTCGGCAGGGGCTTTCTGCAGGTGCACTCTCTGTACCCCCAAATATATCGCTGGTTGGTCCACCTGGAGGCATGGGTCTCTGTGGCTGAGCTGGTGGTTCAGGTTCACCAAATATTCCACTACTCTTCCCACCTACAAAAAAAGTATTATCAAGGTGTTCATGTTCTGCATCAGTGACTGTGGCTTTATGATGCAGAGTTCTATAGTTATACAGAAAATGTTGTAAGAATACTTGCCATCTAAACAAGGCCTTCTGGATTGAGCTGTTACCCTCCAGTACTCTTGGTGCATAAGCAAATTACTCATAATGAACACAATCTAAAGAACTGGTGAATCAGTCATTTCAATGAGGCCATAGGAAAATTTTGTATAATAGTCAGTATGACTTAACAATTCCTATGTTCAAAAATAAACAACAGCAGGGCCTTCTTTTAACAACAAACCAAACTCAGACATGACCTTGTTATATCAGACACTTGACAAATTTTGAGGTGGACTGTGTGCAAGCACAGAAGAGTGGAAGTATTTAATAGAAGAATAATAATATTAAATCAACAATTTTCACACCCTGGACACTGATAAATGCTTTGACTGGTCTGGCTCTGTACATCTATAGGTCTGACCTGGAGGATTGGAGCGTCTGGATGCACCCTGGGGCTCTTCTGGTGGAGCAAAAACCTTGGAGGCCATCTTATGAGGTTTTCTCCTTGGTGCAGAATCCTCCTCATAGCCACCAAACAGATTACTGGAGCCACCACCAGGAGGCTGCAACACCCTGCGCACGAAAAACAATAACCTTTAGTGTATGTTATCTCATTTAAGACATACAAATGTTACCAAGCAAAGACTTAAGACAAAGATATTTATGGAATTCAGCTCAGTCATACAAGGCAATAAAGTTATAATCTGAAATAGAATTTGATGTCATAGTTTTAAATGCTGGCCCTTTTAAAATATAGCTTCTGTTTTACTAAAGGTAGTTTTCTGAAAGTTAAAATGTGCCGGTACACGTTTGTTCGCATTACCCTTTTCAAAACGTCTCGAGCTGTGAGAGCATTAAATTTGTCATGCGTTTCACTCTGGCAAACAAAGTTCACGTGTAGAAAACACTGCGTAACGTGGCTATAAATATGCAACAGTACAGCGACCAGAAAAACGCAGCCAAATCATAGGATATCTGATTATACACTTGGGAATGGCGCCATACGTCTGAAAACTCTCTCGTTACGCTGACATACTTGTTTCTGGCATCGTTAAAGGTCACTATATAAGTGTAGTCGCCTGTTTGGTTAAGGTAACCCCACAATTGATGCTTTCAAGAAAAAAAAACCGTCATGCAAGAAGAAGACAACGCCAGAATACAATGACGAGCAGCGGATTTCCCACTTCCGCAGGAGCAGCAGACAACGCCTGGTCAGCTAGCCGCAAAGCTATCTTGACTGTTATTTTTGCTAACGGACAAAAGTTAAACCAATGCAGCTGAGGCACAATGGTCGCTAAAGACTTTAAAAGCACGTTACTCGTGAAGCATGCCAGATGCTATAATCATATTTGGAGATATTATTAGTTAAAAGGGGAGTGAGAAAATACTGAGATGTCTTGGCGACGTTAACCAACACTGATAACTGAACAAACGCCTGCGTATAACCCGAAACGATCTGCGTCCTTCAGAAAAACAAGCAACTTGACTATATTATTCACCTGGAACTTGGTTTTGACTCCGAATCCAACCCTTGAAACATGTTCGTCGAAGTCATAGTTGGTTTGTTTAGAGCCGCCAAGTTCCCCAAGACAACTTCGTAAAATTGCCACCTAGACGACCAGCAAGTTCCCCCTGCTCGTATGCGCGTGCCCAGCAATACTCTGAAAGAATTTCAGGCCACCCAACTGTGACATCGAGAAATATTATTGGTCAGCTGCCAATCCCTTGTCATGGGGTGCGTTCGTTTCACGTTACACTGAGTCACTCTCTGGAAAAAGAAATAGGTTGGTCGCGTTTAATTCTTGGACTACACTGTTGTCAATTCCTCAAGAAGTAGACGATTCTTACAGTCTTCTCTGAGAATATCTGAATTGCACATAAAGTCATTTATTTCTGTCATTAATAAAAAGAGATTAAACCCCGCCCTCTCAGTCTGTCATAAAATTGACAGCAATCGAACCCACGTCTCGTACCTCCTTGTGTGGCGCTTGTTTTTACATCGGGGTGCTTGGAATGTGCCAAATCAAAGTGGGCAAGTCTGACATAACAATCAAAGCAAATATTAAACATGAATGCTACTGGGTTAATATTGTCTTATTCCAAAAATGAAGGGCTACAGCCTTGGCTATAGTTTGTGTTTTTTCAGTTATCGTATATCTCAAAGTTCAGTCTGGTTTATCAGGATATTCCCACGAACATTTCAAGCGCACCCTTAAATTGTGCTCGTTTGCTCTTGAAACGTCAATCATTTTCTGGGCGGAACTTGTTTTTCAAATAACCAGGTGGCCTCGTTGTGGAAATCAAATACCACTAAAGCAATGGTTTATTACTAAACAAAAAAATTGTAAGATTTCTGAAGAGTCAATTGGTCTAAAGTTTTTAAAGTGTTAAAACTTTTTTTTTATGAGAAAAACTAACATGTCACGACAGGAAGAGAATCACGATTGGTCCTTCATGAGACCTCTTTCGCGAGCAGTTTGTGTAAATATCTGTCAGTCATATATTTATCACCGCCCTCTTAAATTTCAGACTAATCAGAGACTTTGTTTTCGAGCGGCAGTGGGCGTGGCTAAGCGCGTGGACAATCGATCCGCAGGAACTGTCATCAGGCTGCAGTCATTTAGCAATGCTAGCCTGCCTCTCGACTGGGAATACAGATAAGAAGCTTCACCTTCAGGTAATTCCTAAACTCTACTGAAATCATCCATCGAGTAGTTTTATGACCGCTATAAAACGGCCATTTTGTTTCAATTATTATTTGTTTGTAACGTTAGAGGTTGGTTGACCTGTCCTAACGTTAATGTTAGCTAAACAACAGTAGCTGTGTTGTGTACCACGCTATGTTTATGGGAATGCTTTGACTGTACTTAATTTGTCATAGTTTACAACTTCAAATTAACAACAATTCTCAGTAAATAGCGATTCCAACATGGCACTCATTAAGTATCATTACCTTGTTTATATAATACCAAAATTGCTGAGACGAAAATAATCCCAGAGCTACCTGGACAAACATTTCAGAGGAGAAAGTACTTCAGCTATGTGGAATAACGACAGATCTATGTGTGTAAGGATTTAGATTGACGTCACGTTAAAATTACTTAAATTACTTCTGAAACAGAAATACGTCAATCATGGCAACAATTGACAATGACAAGACTACAAATTATGGTTGTGCTTAAGGATAACAGTTTCGAGCTCTCACAGCTTGTTATATCAGTTTTGTTTTGTGTTCAATCTGTATGAGTTTATGGCTTTAAAATGGCACAAATAAGGGATTTACATTTTTGTGGTAGCAATTTATTAAGGATGTCAAACAACTCAATGTATGAGTTTAAAAAATATTTGTTTATATTTGTCTTGCTTTTGGTACTCTGTCATATTTTGTTTATTAATTAAAAAATATGTCACGGCATAACAGTAGATCACACTGAATAAGAGGAGTTTCTGATTTTCACACTTTATGTTACTATTATACAGATGTAATAGCCTTGATCTTAATGTCTCTCTCGCACGTACAGCTGTCTTTGTTTTGTTTTTTTGACGTGCTATTAAATGTATTGGATGAGGGAAATGCTATATGAATAAAGTGTTGCCTTAAAGTATTACATGTACAAAATGTGAATAAAATAATTTCATTTGCAGAAATAATTTCTGCAGGCGATTGTGACGTAGCATCAAGTCCACTTGCACTCAGGTTAATATAACTATCTACACGTATCAATTCAAATAAACTCGACCGACGCTATCTGTAGTAAGTTAATCGTCACTACAGGCAGTGGGTATATCTTATTTGTTTTTGGTTTTATAGTTTAATTTGTTGTTGGAAATAGGCATTGAGTAATGTTGTTGCTGACAGAAAACAGTTGAACTGCGCAGAGTTCAGCTCAGTCGAAGCAGGAGCGAGGAGAGGGCATAAAGCGGAGACATCGGTTTCGGCTTTATTATGTTAAATTTGAACAGTAATTGCCAATCTAACCGGTAGGACTCATGGTGAAGAGAAAGAAGACGTCGCCTACTTCCGAAGAGCTCGAAAATGGGTAAAGTTTTATTTGAAATAAACACTTTATTTAGAGGTCGAATGCAGCGAGGGGTTTTCGTTGTCGTTTCTGCAGGGCGCTAAACTGAAAAGCGCTCGCATTTGAGTTTAGTTTAAATTATTCTGTTATTATTGCACGTTAGACCCGAAGGACACCTGGTAAAACATTGGCACCAGTCATTGAACAGTTTTAGTTGTTAATTTTATTTTTCTGAGCACGTTAAATGTATATATTTGGTGTTGTTTTGACGGGACTGAAGAGGGGATTTGAAACAAACAGCGGCGGCCATGTTGAGAGACAGTGAACGTCGTCTTTAGAAGTTAATTTTTCACACCACTTTACTCCGAATGTGGCAAATGTCTATGAATGTGTTTTGGCAGCATGACACAAGGCTCCAGGGAGGGGATCGGTGTCGATGGGAGGAGGAATCCGTCCAGAAAGCCCGAAGGTTGCGACGAGGAGGAGAGCGGAGAGCAGGCGAGCGAGGAGCGCAGTACAAAGGGAGACGACAGAGTGGAAATTCTTAATCCATCAGCCACGGGTCTCAGCTCCGGTTCAGCCCCGGTCCTCCCCGCCTCTCCGCCGAACCGAACCGGGTTAGGCTCGAACCAGCAGCCTCAGACCTCAGCGGAGCCCGCCCCTCCGTGTCACGACCAGCATCATTTTCTACGATCGATCAAGCGTTCGACCTCCGAGCAAACGGATACGGAAGGATTCAATCGGCTCGACTATCAATGGACATGGCGGGGCAAAATCGAAAGGTACAGTGGGTGACCAGCCCAGACACGAATGGGCATAGGTAGTCCAACTGGACCTGGGCGGGTTGGGGGGTCTGACCATTTGTTTATCGGTGATGTCTAAACTGGGATCGTTTTGTTGCGGTATATTCCCTCTGGGCCACTTGCAAGGTTGTAATCTGTGTACATGTCTGCCACTTCCAACCCAAGTTGCAACACCATCCTGAAACTCACTTCTGTGAAAAAGAGGATGGGTCAGAACTTGTATTTCATTTTAGGATGTCATGTAATTCATTTCAGTCACAGTTTCTTGGAATCTCACCATAGTGGGACATGAGGAAAGACTGAAGACGCAGACACAGAACCGTTGTGACATGGCTCAACACAGTATAGATGAAACAATAAATCTCAGCTTTAAAAAAATTCAATATGTCAGCATAGACATGGGAGCAGGAAATATTAGCAGTCTTTCTCTAAAGAATGACCTACCTTTTTTCCACGCAATTAAAATAAAAAGCCCCACAATGACCTACCTCAGACTATTATTACCTTGATCCAGTTATCCAGCCTATCACAGTTTGTGTTTCAGAATCTATTATGCAAATTGCAATAGTATTTTACTATTATCCACATAAAAAAAATTATACATATATATATATAAACATTTCAGTGAACATCGGATATTGGAATAATTCATTAAGAATCCAAATTATGTGATCTGACAAAATATAAATAGTCTGGCTGACACTGTGCTGCTGTAGTTTAGAGAGTGAACTGTCTGCCTGGTAACAATAGCTGTCCAAGTACTTATCAATAACTAGAGATGGCTTAAATTCCCAGGCATCTCTGTGTTTTGAAAAGTAAACTGAAGAATTGATTTTTGGAGTAATCAGCAATAACTGGCCCTCCAGAAAGACTGGACGTTGAGTCAGCTATGAGCATAAAAGTTTGTATGAAATGTGTGGCATGTTGCTGTTTGTTTTATTTGATATCCTGATCGGGAGATTGTGCTTGTCGGAAAGCGTTGTCTTACTGAGGAACTTTATTCGTGGGCAGAGGCTCAGCAAAAAAGCGTTTCACCGTGTTATTGCGGCACAATTACATTTCTTTTTTATTATACAAATATAGCTCTGGAAATGAATTGGCCTTTCATCAGACAGAAGTAAATGTTTATTTTGAATTACTGTGCTCTGTCAAGTATGAATGGTGAATTTCTTTTATTGTTGTTGGCAAAGAGAAAGTGCCTGATATATGAAATGTATTTAGAGTGCCATGATTTTTGATTACTTGGACAAGGATGCCCTGCTTATTTTGATATGATGCTACATTGGTGCACATACATTTTTAAATAGGCTGATGTCTATGAGCCTCAAACGTGTTTTCTTGTGTGAATGAACTCAATTCATGCAAAAAATACAGTTTGCATTGCATAGCGCAATACTGCAGCAGTAGGAGCCTCCGTGTTTGTGTTCATGCTTTCTGGCATTGTGTTCCAAGCAGGGGTAAATTTGGCCATTGGAGCCACCATGGGTTGGTTTTGGATCAGTGCACTGTAGACCTTGCTGTAAGGAACTGATTACTTTTCCTGCTCCCAGGCCAGAGCTGAACCACAGAGGGGGAAGCTCTGCAGGTTGAGCGCTGTAAAGGCAGTCAGTGGTTATTTGTGAGTTCATTTTAACATCTCCCAAAACGCACACTTCAAAACAACTGTTGTTTCCATGTGATACAGAACTGCCAGGGAGGTCTTCAGCTCTGTCCTGTCTTTTTTTTTTTTTAAGTTGTTCTTCTTCCCTAGAATTTTTCTTATGTCTTATGAATTTGCTGGATCCCTGGTTTTGTGTAACACAGGGGCAGAGAATGGGTCTTCCTCTCACGGGGCTGTGGGACAGTCGGGACCCGTTGCCAGCTCCACAGGAGGAGTGTCGAAGGCATCCAAGGGTCAGGGGTCTGCGGAGAAGGAGGAGCAAGCTGGTAACCAGAAAAGAGCTCGTCGGCAGTGGGAGTCTTGGAGCGCAGAGGACAAAAACAGCTTCTTTGAAGGGCTCTATGAGGTTGGAAAAAAATTCTCATGACATAAAGTACACAAAAATATTCCTTCAGTATATATTTTGATACTTTAATCTGTATCGCTCTTACATACAGCATGGCAAGGATTTTGAGGCAATCCAGAATAACATTGCAATGAAGTACAAAAAGAGAGGCAAACCAGCTAACATGGTGAAGAACAAAGAGCAGGTCCGCCACTTCTACTACCGCACCTGGCACAAGATCTCCAAACACATTGACTTTGCCAATGGTGAGCATACCTTCATACTGATATTTTTATTGTCTGTGAGTGCCATCCATCAGCAGTCATGTGTGCCTTGGTTAGTTTTGTATTATTCACATGGTGGTATAGGAGAACAAATCTGCACTAAGACAGGGTCCAGATACCCAGTTCCAGTCTATTAGTTTGATGTCCTAATGTCAATAATATTGGGCTTTTTGGAGTTATTTTTTAAAGGTGCTTTTTGCAGTTTACAACACTGCTAATGAAGCTGACATGAATTTGTTCATGTGTCAGATACATATATCATCTAGTTATTTATCTTTTTTAGTTCATCTCAAGAGAAATGTTTTGGTTTTTTTTGTCAGAAGATTCTACACTGGGATTTATGCAGCATTTTATTATGTGGCAAGACTCTCCCTGAACATATGTTTAAAAAAGCTTCCTAGATAAGTCTAAACCCCTTTCCCTGTTTTCATCACTCTGTGTGCTGTCATGTTATCTTTAGGCAGCATACACAGGCCTCCTAGTTACACCAGACTTGTGACTTGTGCTTCTTTTCCTTTTCAGCGTACTCTCGTGTCTTGAAGAAATCGTCTCAAGAATTGTACGGTCTTATCTGCTATGCCGAGCTCCGCAAGAAGGTTGGAGGATGTAAGTGAAGGCTGTAACTTGTCTGAGTGCACTTGTTTTTGATAATTGTTTGTACTTGAGTGTTTTGTTGCTGTTAGGTCAGGGACACCAGGGATGTGATCAAATCCCTCATAAGGGACAGATGCCCCTGAGGAACAATGATGTAAAGTGCTCTCTGGCTTTCTGTTTTCTTTTTTAACAGTAATGGATGATAAAAACGTGGCGAAGTTGAACGAACTTATCCAGCAAGGGTAAGTCACTATCAGAAGCACTTGTGAAAAGGCCTTGTTAAGCTTGTCTTTGGTCTGATTTGATAACAGTCACAAGTCATGACGATATACAGTAAATGGAGCACAAAACAAGTGGAGTGCTGGTATCATGAACAGGTGGTTAAAGGATTTTTTTTCCCACAGTAATGCTTGTCTGTTTCACCAGAGCCACCACAGTTCGCTCCAAGGGAAGGAACCTGCGAATCAAAGCGCCCATGTGCCGTGCACTGAAGAAGCTTTGTGATCCGGATGGTGAGTACTGAACACAAACGGTACAAAAAAGCATACAGTAACGCTAAAATAAACCACCGTCACTGCTGAAAATAAAAACCACATGAATGGTTAGACTTGGGGTCTGTGGGGGCGAGATTTTTGGCAAAAACAATGGCAGTGTGGGGGCTAGTGATGTTTCCACGGTAACTCGGAGAGCAGAGTGAGGAGGAGGAGTGGGAGGATGATAGAGGTGACTGTTCTCACCAGCTGTCATCAATCCCTTCCTTCAGAAACATCCACTTTGAACCATTTGTGGAATAATTTGCTTGCATTCAGGATACAAAATAAGAATTCCACCACATGCATCTGCCGTCTGCTTTCAAGTGGTGTCTCAACTTCCTGTCATACAACCTGTGCAGTAATGGGACTGTAAAATTTGCTCAGCCTTCTGTGTGGAAGCTATGGATACGGAAAGTTGTTACTCTTGAGCCACCTTCAGATGTTAATTCACATGTGTGTAAGGAATAGTTGGCATGGCCGAACATGTGTTATTAACGATCAACTTTGTTTCTACAGACATAAAGCCTTAAAGGACTTTGGATGCCTGGCATTCTATTCAAACAGTAGACTGGAATGGCAGTAATGGCATGTTCCATTTGTCTTAGAAGTCAGAATTGGGAATGACATCACACCCATGTTGATCATGTTCCAGTTGCAAAGTCGGAAAACACATGGATGCTCACAGGAAAGCCTCTGTTGATGTATTCCATAAAACTCCAAACATCGAACTAGCCGTTGCTGCTGCTAGCCATTTTTAGCAATACTAATAAAAAAAAAACAACACTGTATGTGGTAATTAGCACATATAGACAAAAAAGCAACAAGACCACTGATAAAAAGCAAATAGTACTATGTGTATATCAAACTTAATGTGAGTAGAATAAAACAGAAATGTTTTAAACACAAAATTAGCTGAGTGTTGAGTTTGTGATGGGAGTAACAGCCATGTCGTATTAAAGTAGGTGACCTTTCTCAGACTTTCCAACTTGGACTTTCAAATAGGATTTTGGAAATTCTGTCTTAAATGCAAAAGTAGAATAATGCACTTAAAGCCAAACAGGAGAAATGGCAGCATGAGATGACTTTCTTTAAAAAATAGAATTGTAGATTAACCTCAAAATCTCAGTTTAATGGAATCAAAATCCTACTAATTTACAGCATATTCTGTTTTCAAAAACAGTTGACCCTGTTTCTTAGATCATAGCGTGTCTTCATGTCAACGCAGGTGTGAGTGATGAAGAGGACCAGAAGCCAGTGCGCTTACCCCTGAAGGTGGCGGTGGAGCTCCAGCCGCGCAGTAACCACTCCTGGACCCGCGTTCAGAGTCCTCGCCCACAACCCTCGCCTCAGGTCAGACATGCAAATAAACTGATGTCCTTTCAAATGTATACCCTGGTATAAACTCTCATCCGGGTCATGTTAATCTTCAGAGGCTTGAATCTTCGTTCAATTTCACAGTGATACAAGTCACCAGCTGCAGCTCTGCATGTGTGACCATGAAATTAAAAGAATATCCGTTGCCATAGTCAGCAGGAATATGCAAGTATAGATACAATGCAGGAGTTTGCAAAACCTTTTGTCTTCTCCTACCACAGGATGGTGGTGGAGCTCCACAGGAAGGTGTCCAGCCTAATTGAGTATCTGAAACAGAAGTGGGCTTACCAAGACCAGCGAATTGTATCCCTTGAAACATCAGTTCTTATATGTATAGAAAAAAAAAATGTTTTTGTCAGACACAAGCATTTGATGAAAGGCTTGTGTAGACTGCAGAGCCTGATATATTTTGGTTTTGGGACATTTTTTTTTTTTAATTCCATGAAATTGTGTATTACAGAAGATTTGTTGCCTTTGAGATATAATTTTGGGATAATGTTCCTGTTCTTGTCCTTAACACTGATATTTCAGCTTAAGAGTCTCATGGAGAGGGAAGCACTGGAGGGCAGCCAGTCCAGCACAACCTCTCCCAGCAAAGCTCAGCAGGATGAGCTCTTATCTTTTTCCTGCTGAGAACAGTACTTTGACTACATTGCCTGGAGTGGCACGGGTGGTTCACTCTAAGGCCTCTTGTACCGTACACTGGCTAGAGAGTGGCAAGAACCGGCCCAACTCCAAGGAACTGCCGGCTGCACAGATCCTAGGCATTCATACAGCACCATCTCAACGAGGTGGCAGCAAATCTGGACGGGGAAGTGGTGCAGTTGCTGGTGCTTCAGCAGCTGTGTTGGGTGATACTCGTAAAACTGAACCCTCTGTCTTTGAATCAATTCCTGACAGTTCTGCAAAGGTAGAGGAGAAGAGACCTCAGTCTCTCACTGTTTTCTCTCAACAAACTTTGACTCATAAAGAAGAAGGAAATGGGTTGGGATCTTCTGAGACTGACAAGGTCTGCTCTGGTGAGGAGGCCAACGGTGGCTTAGCAGTGACGAAAAGCACAGATACATTGTGTACTGGTGCAGAGAGCTCATCAGAGCAATGCATAGAAGAGCAAAACAGCACTTCTCCACCAGATGCTGCCCAGACCCTTCCAGCAAAACCTTCAGTGACGAGCTCAGAGGAGGGCATGTTGCAGGGTTCTGTAGCACCAGTGAAAGAACGGACTGCTGAGCAGATCAGAGAGGAGGGTTGGAATGCTCGTGATGCAGAGAACGTCACTCTGGCTGAGCTCTACCTGATGTTTGGAAAACCAGGCAAACTACTGCCTGGAATATGAGTGGCAGCCGTTTGCGGTTCCGTCCGGCAACCAAGAGAAGTGCTCAGGCCTCGGTACAGCCTTAAAACCAACAGACAAATCGAGTTTTGCGCTGTCTTCTCAAACTGGTTGCCACCGAGGTCAATCCAAAACCTTTGGTAAGGACTCATTTCCTTCCCCTACAGTTGTTTCTCATTGCCAGAAATCCATTTTAATTTACAAACTTTCTGTCTTGATATATATTTTTTGTGCACTAACATGGGCATGAGGTTGGAGACAAAAACCCTTATATCCCAGTTCTGTTTAGTCCTCCAGAGATAATAATTTTTAGGTGTATTTCATGGTAACGCATAGTTTTTCATCTATGTCGCAGCGACGTTTGTTTTCCCCAGAAGCATCTTCTATAGTGATTATTATCATATCATCAAACTGATATTGACTCATACAAAAGTATCAATAAAATTTGTGCCCAAAAGACAGCTCTTGTAACAGGATGTTAACTCCTTTTGACAAAAGTACTACTGAGGGCCTGGTTACAGCTGGAGTGTGCAGCATGTCATTCACTAAACATTATTTCTCAGAGTTATTATCATTATTCTTGGTATGACAGCTCTTTGTGCTGATGAGCTGGTATTAATTATAAGTCGGCTTACGACAGCAGTTGGATCACAAAGAAAACAAGTGTGAAAAACTAAGACCTAAGAAGCAGAAGTGAAAAGTACAGACGGTAGCCTACTGGACAGTTATAACTCCAGCAGATGTTAAGTGCAACTCAAAATTGTTCCACATATTTTTAAGATTGCTTGCTGTTACAGGCAGCACTGTTGCCTCACAGCAAGAAGGTTCCTGGTTCAAACCTCAGCAGGGGTCTTTCTGTGTGGCGTTTGCATGTTCTTCCCGTACTTGAGTGGGTTTTCTCCGGATACTCCAGCTTCCTCCCACAGTCCGAAGACATGCATGTCAGGATAATTGGTGGTTTTAAATTGCTCGTAGGAGTGATTGTGAGTGTGCATGGTTGTTCGTCTACATGTGGCCCTGTGAAGGACTAGTGACCTGTCTGGTGTCTTCCCCTGTCTTTCACCCAAAGAGATCTGACTCTGTACAGGACTAAATGGGCATGGATAATGGATGAATGCTCAATGTAGTGATGTTGATCTTTTTTTTTTTTCTTTTTGGAATTTTACTTGTAAGGTATATGTAAGTTTATTATTATTATTATTATTATGTATTTTTCCACAATTTGATAGAATTGACAAAGGCACTGATTGAGTTGATGCTTTGAGTTAATGTCATGGATTGAATTTTATAATTGCGACAGCTCAAGAGTGGATGGTGTCATGTGTCTTCATTTTCAGGCTCCAGAGATGTGCTCTACAGCCACGTCCCCACTTAAAACCCACCAGGAGGAGCAAACCCAGGCAATCACACCTCCAGGGAAGGGTTCTGTCACAGGTGTTCGGAGCCCTGGCTGTGGCCGACAACAGGCTGCTGTTCGAGTGGCAAGGATTCACCCTCCAAACGTTGGTCCCTCAGGTATTCCTGGCCCCCTCTTGCATATTCTTTATGGTGCTTTCACCCTATACTTTGTTTGCTTTGGTGTGAAACACTTGATAAGTTTGTAAGCTGGTAGCACGAGACCATCCTCACCACTTATTGGTCAGATGTTCCTGCTGCAGAAACAAAGAAGATGAAAATTACCAGTGTTCTGTTTGCTTTTACATGGCAAACCTACGTAACTTGGTTGTCATCTTGGTGATTCTTTGAATTGCTTCCATGTTTCAATCTCAACAAATAATTGAGTGGCTGTGGCTAGAGAGCAATGGTTTGATGTTCTGGAGTTTCTGAAGGCTCATGGCAAAGCAGTACACGAGGTTGTGTGAATTAATCACATAGAACTGTTAACTACGTGGTTGGTTCAGTTTTCATCTTGCAGAAACTAAAATATGTACTTAATTTCATGCCACAAATCATGTGATTCTGGGCTTTTTTACCGGTTTTGGTTGGGTATTCCTTCTCACCAGCAGAACTGCATGAGTTTGCCAGTTGATTTGGGTCAAGCTCACCTCTTTTTAGGAGGTCTTGGTATTATTGTTGTGCTTTGTACCTGAGTACGATAACTGTGTTCTGGGGCGCCGAAAAGGGGGGGTAAAGGATACGGATTATAGGGGCCCATGATTGAGGGGGGCCCAGAGAGGCCCCTAATGATGATCAAAAATAGCATCAACAAATTTTGCCGCTGTGTTGGGGGGCCCGGTAAAGATTCTTTTCATGGGGCCCAAAATCCCTAGCGGCGCCCCTGACTGTGTTTACACCAGAAGTAAAAAAACTGCACCAAGTGAGAAAACAAACTTGACTTGGTTTCAAACAGACTAAAGCCTTCAGCTTTACATCTGTGAAAATGCCATACACAATGTGTGCAGTTCAGTCCAGAATACTACCTTCCTTGCATGACGCCTTACCTATTTCTCCCCCTTCAGGTGGACGCAACCTTCCTCGCTCTCTGCTGGCGTCGACTGCAGGAGGCGACTCAGAAGGCAACGTGTTTGCAGTACCGACCACACTACCCCCCAACAGCACACGGCACAACAGAATGTTCTCACCCAACAAGGAAGCTCAGCTGGCCCTCAGACAGCAGCTTGACTCCATCAGTGTAAGATAAAGCAGTTTTGACCCCAAGACAAAGCAACCTTCGGATTAATATGTTGTCCCCATAAATACTCTATGCTCGAGTACTTATCTGGTACTTTTGCTTACAGATGCAGTCGGATCTTTTTCTTTCTAAACAGAGAAAACCTCGGAGCAGACAACTCCGAAAACCTCTTGTAGTTCAGGTAAGGAAAAAAAAAAAGAGGCTATTAAGGTACACACCATTTCTGTTGCTCTGTACAGATGTGGTGATTGTTGCCTGCAAGATAACTTGCAAAGATAACAAGATAACTTGCTTTCAGTGTACATTCAGTATAATCGCTGATGTCTCATTCACAGCGAACACTGCTGCCCAGGACGACAGGAGACACTCCTCAACATGTGTGCTCCTTCTCCATCCTCTCAAATTCCTCTGCCACAGGTAATCTTAAAATTCAATCGAAGTAAAATATGCATTTAACATTTAATGCAGCTTTGTTTTTTGTTTTTCTTTCATGAAAGTTGGTAATTAAATTTTCATTTTCACGTTGACAAGAGACTTGGTTGGTAATAGCAAATATGATTTCCTTTTTCTCAACAAAAATTCCTCTAATTGCCTGGTTGCTTCCTTCCCATTTCCTCCCTCAGGAACTGGATCTTTCCGGCCAATCCATACTCGCCTGGCTCCTTCCTCTCGCCCTCCTCTGACCAAAACTACGCCTGCAGCGCCCAGCTCTGCACCAGCCAGCCACCTTTCCAGTATGGACGACTTATTCACCCACTTACATATATATATATTTTATTTCCCTGTGGAGCCTGCTTCCATTTTTACTCAATTATAACCGAGTTTAATTTCCAAAATTTAAATGTGTGACTTGACATAATATTTTCAGTTACTGATAATGCACATTAGGTTTCTAAATGTGCAGATGTAACAAATCCCTTGGGTTCCTAACCTGTTCATATTCTTTCAGGTGCCATTGACCTGGCAGCTAAGTCTGCAGGCATTATCCCCGGTAGTCCCTGTCGGCAGCTAGATTCTCCCACTGCTGATGACAGCACTCTGCTCGCAACAACCCCCATTGTTGATACTGAACCAGACTCCCAGCTCCTCCGGCAAAATGTCCCAGAGGTCAAGAGAGCACACACACACACACGCACATATTGACTTAAAACTTTGTTTCAGCATCACCAAGCAACACCTTCTTAAGTTGAACATGTGAGCAACTGATGCAACATATGCCTGTGTGTGCAATATGCATCTCAGGTGTTAGGCAGGTTAATGTCTCTGTCTCTTAAATCACTTTTATGTAATTAAAATAATCAAAAAATAACAGTTTATGTTCCCAACATGTATTAGTTACACCCATGTAAACCTCTATTTTGAAAATACCCCTGCATAACCAATACATCACCAAATACCACTGCAAATAACAAGCCTCTTATAGTTTTATTGACATTGTTTAAAGTACTGAATCACGGTGTTGTTTTTACAGAATGGTCTGCCTCCACCGTCTCCTGGAGTGACTGGTGGTGGAGACTCGCTGCTCTCTCCGCCCAGTGTTGCCTCGCTCCTTGACATCTCTCTGCCAGGCCCCCCTGAAGAGGCACTGGCCCCCGGAGAACCTCAGACACACATCAGTGACTCCATCATTGAGCTTGCCATAAACTCAACACACTACAGTGCGTAAATGGAGTGTTTTTCTTTTGAACTGAAAATGTTTAATTCCCCACGTTTAAAAAGAGATGAATGTTGTGGTAATGTATCTAATAGTTTGTTAGTAGTCCAGTTTATTTGTGCTAATGAAATCAGTCATGGACATGCACCCCTTTTATGATTTGCAAGAGGATGTCATTAATTACTATGTAATGTTAATCTAACCACTGAGCATACCCTTCTGGTTTTCTGACTTATTCCCTGCAAATACATCCAAATTCTGAGATAAATTAAATTGCACTGCCAAAGTTAGGTAATGTTTACTGCTTTTAAGTTGGCAAATCACTGAAAAGAACCATACAAGAAAATGGAGATGTTGGCATTACTGTGAAAATCAACTACAGGGTGTGTTGAAATGAAAAAAGAAGGGAAAAGTTTTCAAATCCCCAATGGGTGAATTATATGTGTGAGTGTTAGTGGTGTGGGTGTGTGACTAAATGCTGAGGATAATTGGATGTTCTCAATTTCTGTTTGCCTGTTCTGCTTCAGGTGAGGAAGCTGCTCTCTCTCCAGCTAAACTGGGCAACGGTGACCACTCCAAACTGTTGGCCTCATCTCCCTCAGTCAGCCCATCCAGAGGCTGGATCCCATCACCGAGCCATGACCCCCAGTGGTACCCCAGTGACTCATCTGACTCCACCCTGGGATGTCTACTTTGTAAGTCTCTTACTTGAAGTTGAGTTACAAAGAAAGACCTGTATTTTGAGTTGTTTTCATTTGTTCATTATTTAAAATACCTGTAGTTAATTCTATAAGATTTGAGGCGAGGATTACATATTGGACTTAAAACACAGCCAGTAATTATAAAATATTTTTTCCTCCCTCACTCAGTCATTAAAGACCTAAATGTGTAATGCTGACAACACAAGATATACTTGTATCTGTCTTGTGGTTAGAAATTCAAAGCTTTGTCACAGTGACATTAAAACTATCCATAATCGCTTTAAATAAATTCAGAGAAAAAAAGCCCCTATTTATAGTTATCTTTAAAAAAAAAACAACACATTTGCGCCTTCCATGTATCTGGAGAGTGTTTAATGAATAATCATGCCTGACTCTGCTATGATGTGACACCAAGTCAACCATATTTCCATTTTTGACGTCGGGTGTTCCTTCTATTCACTGCTGCTTTTTTTAACCCCTTCCAGCCAGCATGGTCTCTCCTGATAAGGGAAAGCGATCCACCCTAACCCCTTCTGGTCCCTCCAGTGGCACTGCTCTGCTTGGCCCTAGCCTCTTGGACTGCAGTTCCCATGACTCCTTCCAATCCCGTGGCCTTCCCGATGTGGCAGAGGCAAGTTCATTCCTTTGTTGTCTACAGAGAATTCTTGAAAATGTGATGCTTTTACACTAAATATGAAGCATCACCTGATAAACGTGGCACAAAGACTGATGGCTTGTAATTAAAGGACAGGTGTGTGAAGAGGATTGAATCCGTGTATCTCTCTCAGAAAACATAATATCCATTATTTCTCATTCATTATTAGAGAAAAAAAAGGTGTTTTTACCCCTTTTTGTTTGTGATTGCAGATGGACTCTCAGCTTGCCTGCATGATGAGCGAAAGCAGTGTGGACTACATCGCTCGCTTCAATGACCTGGCTCAGGAGCTAGCTGTGACTGAACCCTCCATCCCACCTCCCTGAAGAAGAGGGGAACTGGCTCCACTGGGCCACCGCCATCTGGAGGATATGCATCGTTGAGTGAGCGGAAGAAAGATGTCTTCTCTTTGACTTTCCTTCTGTTTTGGAGGAAAAATGACTGTGGAGAAGGTTGAACCTCCCCTAAAGCCATCCCTGCCCTGTTTGTCAAAGTGCAATAGCAACAGTGAACCCTAACCATTATACAAAGCAAGTTGGTTTCACTGAACTTTTATTTTTTTTAATAAGTTAAAATGCCCTTTAAAAACAAACACTTTAGATAAATAAATGTGTTTACAAAACACAACCTCATGTACAGGAAAATACTATGCCATATTTGAACAAAAATATTTTCATCAGTCTGTCTTGTCCTGCTCTTTGAGTGTGTGTGTGTGTGTGTGTGTATATGTGTGTAATCTACTCTTTTAACTAATGTGCAAGCCAGATCAGACCTGGCTGTGGCCAAAGTGTGATTTTTGTTTTTATCTTTTTTTAATGGCTTCAAGAAACATGCTGAATGTGGTGAGAAATACTAGTTATGGCTAAGTTGCAAATGTGGAGCAGAACACAACAGGACAAGTACAAACGCTCCAGCTGTCCTCCAATTCATGTGCTCATCATCGCACATTTCAGGTTTTGTTGGTTTTATTTTGGAATTTGGTTTCAGCCACATACATGATGGCAGCTTGTTGATTAACTTTACAGGTGTGAGTTTCTGCAGTTACTGCCCTTGAAATCTTTTTTTTCTACTTCTCCCTGACCAGTCACTTGAAATTTTGAGGTGCTGAAATGGAAACAACTCCCAAAAAAGCCTTCATTTTAGAATTTTTTTTAAAAAGAGTTGGAGAAAATGTTCAACCTTTTTTTTTTTCTTCCACATAATTTTACATATTTGGGGTTACCCAAACCTTTACTTATACTGAGTTTTTGAATAGCTTCATCACAACATGTGGAAGTATTTAAACTCTTTCAGCAACACTGAGAAACATAATTGTGCTGATTTACCTTGACTTTTTGTGTGTATCTGACAGTCCTAACTACTTCAAAAGGAGCTGTTTTCAGCCATGTAGTATTACAGTAATGGACGAGAATTAAACATCTGTTGGATATTAAAAGAAGTAGTTTGACACTCAGTATAATTTCATAAAAATGAACAGTCAAAAGAATGTAATTAAATCAAACACTAAAGCCATACTTTCATCTTAATTTAAGTTTTTTTTTTATTAAACATTTGTCATTCTTTAAAAAAAAAAACTCACATAACATTAATTCCAATTTGACTAGTATTGGATTTTAGCAACACTATATCTAATGACACAATTGGCTTCTAAACATGTACGTCCTTTAACATTGTTTCACTGTTCTATAAGATTATAGGCCAGTTAAGAGTCAGAGGTCCCAGTGAGGTAACAGTGAATACAAACTGGTATATCACGTTATGTCCTGACTCAGAGAATTAAACATTTAATTAAACTTGCATCAGTGTGTATAATTGTAAGCATCCTATCATTGATTTATTTGGAGTGTAAATTGGGCGAGCTGGTGTCATCATTCCATAAAAGTGATTTTAAAGTGTTGCTGTTCTTTAAGTCCTTTAGAGACTTAATGTTAAAGCTCTTGTGGTGTTTAATCATTTCATTTGTGAAAAACAGAGAAATCATCCTGTCACATGAGATTCTTAATAAGGAATAAATTCCAGGTTTTGTCTTTGAACCTGGCAAGTTTGTTTCTTTTGAAGGATTTGTTTGTACAAATGGAACCTGCAATATTCATTGCGATTGTGTAACATAATGTAAATTGTTATTTATTGTTAAAATTTCTGAAAAAGTGGTTTCTGTTTAACTTAATATTAAGGTAACCTCTAAAAAGGAAAAAAACAATTTTCAGTTTGTAAAGTGTTTTTATTCTGTGTATAAAGATGGATATCAAATCTGCTTGTTTGTTTTCTTGTACCCATTATCTGTACTAGACTGTGGCTGAACTTTAGTAAAATAAGCTGAAATGTAAACCTTTTAGTCAGTCAGTGACTAAAAGTGCCTTAGGGGGGTTTTGGTAACAGTTATGACGGCTTTTTCCAGAGAGTAGCTGATCTGCAACACCTGCCAAAAGTCTGAATATACCCCAAATGTTTCCAGTTTTGTGGCAAGAGCTTTGGATAAATATTAAGTTGCCAGAAGGTCATGTTTAGAAGCATTAAACAATTGTGCATCTCACTTGAACTGAGTGGCTACTGAAATGCATGTACTGATATATCTTGGACTTTTTGGTAAATGCTCTTAAGGCTGACCAACTACAATGATTCGCTCGTCATAAAGTGGGTCAGATAGCCCTCTCATTCACAGACATTTTCACTCAGCGCACCAAACCGAACCACAGGTCAGAGAGGACTTTGTGTAAGGACTTGTGCAGGAGCTATTTATGTTACTAACCTTACTTGTCATGAACTGTGGTTGGTGAATGATGAACAAGATTGTGAACAAAAACTTCTCAAGTGAGTTTTCTCCACATGGTGGCTGGACTCTAGAGATGGGGTTAGAAGTTCAGTCATCTGGTAGCGCGGCGGTTGGGGCAGTCAGCCCACGTACAAGAGGCTGAAGTGACGGTCGCGTGTCCTCCCTGTTCTCTCTTTGCCCTGATTTCCTGTCTGTCTCTTGTGAATGAGGGGCACTAGTGCCACAAAAAAAAAAAAGGAAAAAAGTTCAGTCATCCAGGAGGGACTCAAAATAGTCAGTGCTCCTCCACATCAGCAGGAGCCAATGAGGGTGGTTCCGGTATCTGGTTAGGAAGCCTCCTGGACACCTTCCTGGAGAGGTATTTTGGGCACGTCCAACTGGGAGAAAGCCCTGAGGAGACATACTGCTCGGCTGGCTTTGGGACAGCTATCGGTGTCCTTCCAGAAGGGCTGGATAACCAGAAGTTAATGGATGTATTGAGGGGGGGCTACAGAGATCACATTAGAGTGATGTTTATAAATTAAATAAAACCAACATTCCTGATGGAGCAGTGATCCTGTTTGATTGGGAACATTTATTTCCACAAACAGCTAAACAACACTTTTTTGTTTTTTTTAACCTCACCAGTCACAGATACAAAACAAACACGAGCCACACAGTTTGTGGCTCATTTCCGATGCTGTACTTGAACAAGTATAATTTAAGAGCTCCATATTTTCATATATCAAGTCTCTTTGGGACTCACTGTACCACAACTAAGTTTTAGCTGTTTTGGTCCAAGTGACACCACTATGAGATGCTGGTCCTCACCTTCTGCTGCATCACTCCTCTTTAGATTTCTGCTCTTTGCGAGCACGAGAGGCCATCAGCTTGAAGAAGAGCGCAGGCCAGAGTGTACGGAGGTAGATGGCCACGGTGGGCAGAGATCCAGCCAAAACAACGTCTTTGCTTCTTTGACACACAGCGTTTAAGACCACATGAGCCACCACTCTGGGGTCTTCACCCGATGCTGTGGTTTTATCCAAAACTGAACAAAGTCAACAGACAGCAAGGACACAAGGAAGTCATTAAACTGAACCAATATAGGAAATTGTTAAACAACCAGTGTTATTTTATTTCCATGTAATATTCAAGATGTATTCTATATCCTCTTTTGCGCCCTCATGGAAAGCATTCTGAGTTTCATTGAAAATGAAAATTTCAACACACTTTCAAACTACATTTATTGATTTATTTTCAATAAAAAGGAAAAGAATGTTTGAATGCAACAATTTGTTGCAAGAATGTTGCAACATGTTTCCTAAATTAAACAGTTATTGCCATTTAAGATGGATTACTGAAAATACGAGTTCATAAATATATTTTCATCATTTCAATATTTTGCTGTTTCAGACTTATCTTATAATGGATTTAGTTCAGTCATTTCTCACAGCTGAAGCACCTTCAGCATCAATGGCAGCCTAAAGTCATTCTGAGTTTGGATACTGTGTGGAAGGATGCCTCTCCAGTTTTTTCTTGTTATGTTTATATGTGCCTTCTAAAAATGCAAAACCTTTTCTCACTCTGAGATGCACCCTGGAAAAGGTTTTCAGTGAAGATTGTGCCCTTTTTTTTTGCATCTATCTTTCACTATGCTAACTTGTCTCACAGCCTCTTGCAGAGAAACATTCCCACAGAACAACGCCGCCATTACCGTGTTTGACTGAAGGCATGGTATTAATGAGGTGATGCTCAGTGCCTGCTTTCCTCCACATGCTTAATAGTTAAATCTTCTTAATAGTTAAAATTTCCTGGGATGGCGGCCCATGTACAGAGGCTATAGTCCTTGATGCAGCCCTCGTGGGTTCGACTTCCAGCCTGTATGACTCTTCGCTGCATGTCTTCTCCCGTCCTCTCTGCCCCTTTTCTATCTGTCTACGAATAAAGGTCGCTAGGTGCCAAAAAAAATACATTAAAAAAAAAAAAAAAAAGTTAAAATTTTCTTGTATCCTTCACCAGATGTGTACCTTGACAAAATCACATGCCTGCAGACAGTTCGCTCTACCCCATGACTGTGACACTATCAGGTGTGTGTTTTCTCAGTAATGCCTAATGAATTCAGTTGGCAAAGGCGGACTCAAGTCAAGTTGCAGAAACATCCAAAACACCAGTGACTCACCAAATCTGTTGTGTCATATCATAAGATCTGAAACACTTATGCAAGCTGCTGTTTAATATTCCTTTTTATTTATATATTTCATCAAGAATTCTAGAAACTAAATTTCTCTTCATTGCATCAGAAAACTGCGCAGACTGAGACATAATAAATGTGGAAAACTTGAAAAGGTCTGAAAACATTAGTGAGTCATCAAAAGCATTATACCTATGAAAATGAAAGGTAATTCTTATATGAGTTTACCTCACCTCCATACTTGGAGCCATCTCCAGTGACAGCGTTGAGCGACAGGTTGGTTTGGATGTACCCAGGACTGATCACCGTCACTGAGATCCCATAGCGGTCGATCTCTGCCCGTAAGCAGTCAAAGTACGCCTGGGTGGCGTGCTTGGAGGCTGCATCTGTTCACGTTGGAAACAAACAATTTCCATTTAAAATTAATCCTGGGGAAAAAAGGGAAGAAAAGAAAAGAAAAAAAACTCTTCCATTATTTGTAATGTCAAATAAAGACAACTTACAAGCAGATCTGTAAGGAATGGCTATCTTCCCTTGTACGCTGCTGATGACTACGATATGGCCACTGCGTCTTTGAACCATGTGAGGCAGGAGGGCTGTGAAAGGATGAAGAGACAGAAAGCAGTGACTAGGTTGAACCGTCAGCTGTCAACAATAGTAGCAGTGGGAACTACTTCAGAATATTTTTCATCAACTACAGCTCTGTATTCAACACAGTCATCCTGAAACTACTGTTCAACAAAGTGTCTGACCTTGGCCTTCTTACTTCTTACTCCTCACCGAGATTACACTTTCTAGCAAACCACACAAAGACTATCAGGATTGGATTTCATTTTTCACTCTGAGCACAGCTCACCACAAGGCTGTGTGTTGATCCCACACTGAACACATGACTGTACATTAACCCATTCTGCTAACACCACCATAAAATCTGCAAATGATACCACGGTAATTAAACTCATATCAGGAGATGATGAGGCTGAATACAAGGATGAGGTTCAGAAATTGGTGAGACGTTGATCAGTAATCATTGATTACAGGAAAAACAGAACAGACCCTCAACCGCTATTTATAAATGGTGACTGTATGGAAAAGCTCTGGAGCTTCAAATTTCTAGGCGCTGCATTACTGACAACCCCACATGGCCTGTTAACACCTCAGCTGTGATGACAAAGGCTCAGCAACACACACGCTTCCTGAGACACTCTGGAAAAGGAGTGACCTGAGGGCACAGTCACTGGTAACCTTCTACCGTTCTTCTGCTGGTAGCAGCCCAGTATCCTGCATCACAGTCTAGTATGATGGCTGGTCAGGAGCAAAAAAAAAAGCTCAGTGGAGGGTAATGAATACAACATTCAGAACTTCAGAGGAACCTCAGTCACCATCAGAAACTGCACCCACATAAAAAAAAATCATCTGTTTGAGTTGCTGCCCACTGAGATGAGATATAGATCACTCACAACTCAAGATTAAATCGCAGCTTTTTCCCTTCCGCAATATGCATTATGAACACTTGAATAAAAAGGATGAATGATTTTCCCTTTGTACTGTTATTACATGCAGCACTGTAATAACTGACACTTTTCATTTGGACTCACTATTTTTTTTCCTATTTATTATGACATGATTTGTAGGGATTAGAGTGAAAATATGTTTATAAAGTATTTTAAACTCGTCACATCTTATTAGAGTTATGCAAAAAATGTTAGATTTTTTAAAATGAAACAATGTCATTAAATGCTTTCTGATTCAGAACCTTGTGTAAGAGCAATCGGTCCAAAGTAATTGGTTTCCATAACATCCCGTTGAACTGAGATGTGGGTGTCCAGTATGTTGCCACGGTAACTGATTCCAGCATTATTAATGAGGACATCCACTTGTCCGTAACACTTCAGGATCTCCTCTGCAGCTCTGCCCACTGTGTCTGCATTCGCCAGGTCAAAGACAACCGTGCTGGGGGTGAAAGTCTGTTGGATGAGTAAAATAGAGCAGTTATCTTCTGTCCTCATTCATTTCCAAATCTTTAAGTCTGTAATGTTAGATGTTAGGTACTGGTTTTCAGCAGAGTGTAGAAATGTGAATGTTTCACAGCAGCTTTACTTGTTAAGTGAGGAGATATACGTTATAAATTTAAAATGTATTATTGGAAAACAAAAACAAAGCTGCCAGAGAGTCGTGGCCTATGAATGTATCTACACTGTGTGTGTGTGTGTGTGTGTGTGTGTGTGTGTGTGTATACATGCCTGCTGCTGTGGGTCTGTTGAACTCGCTGAAAGCTCCTGGACCACCTGTTGCAGACGGGCTGCATCTCTTCCACACAGCACAAGCCGAGCACCAGCAGCATGGAAGACTCGTGCACACTCTACAACACAACACAAAATACACCATTCAGTACTGGAAAATATCAAAACTTGGCTTTAGCGCCTTGGATGGAGGAGATATAAACCACATATTATCACTCTCTTACCCATCTGAAATGAAGTCCATAAAAAAAAAAAAAAAAAAAAAATCAAGATGTAAGCTCGAGTAAAATAGAAATGAATGGAAGGCCAACCTTTTCCAAGTCCAGAGCTGGCCCCTGTGATGACCACGACTGCACCTTGAACAGAAACTCCTTTTCTGAGGCGGACAAGTATCCGGTAGAGCAGCAAGACTCCCACACTTGTTAAAATCAGTGGAAGCATTCCTCCTCCCATGATACGCTCCATGTCTGCCGCTCACTCTGTTCCAAACAAACTACCTACAGTCACAAAACCAAATTAATCTACTAAAACAGTTTTCCAGTATTAAATTATTCCCCATTTTTATAAATATAACATCTAAATCCAGAGGTTTGCATGAGTAACCCTCTTTGTAATGGGTAATTTTACATGAGTAAGCCTCTGGACTCTATCCACTTAGCAGGAAAATTATATAACAAACACATTTTTTGGCAACTGAATTCATCATGAATCATTTTACTGTGGAACTAATAGTTTAGACTGGCCTTCAAGGAAGGAAGATGTCATAATGAGTGTATAGTTAAGCCCAGCAACTCTGGCATACAGTTATTAGGACTCAAGGACTCAGTTATTAGGACTCAAAAACAGCTATTCCCAAATCATACAATGTATTTTCTCTCAATTTTCTCTTTATAGTGACTGTGCTTCCACATCTATTTGTCTCAAAAATGTGCACAAAATTGGCTCCTAACTCTTCTCATTGACGTGAAACATCACAAAATCTATGACTTTTAACACATATACAGGTGTTTGCTGTATTTACTTTCAAAGCATTAACTGTAGTATTCACACAGGGTATAACCTGACACTAAATTACATTACAGCTTTTTTGTTTCAAAAATAGTATAAAATGTATATAAAAACAGAAGACAGTGATTTGGAAATCTCATAAACTCATATTTTATTCCCAATAGAACATAAAAAAACATATGAGATATTGAAACTGAGACATATTACCATTTTATTGGAAAATATTATCTCATTTTGACTTTGATGGCAGCAACACATTTCAAAAAATGTTGGAACAGGGGCAACAAAAGGCTGGAAAAGTAATTGGCGCAAATCAAAAACAATTGGAGGAGTATTTGATAACTAATTAGGTTAACTGGCAACTGATGAGTAACATGACTGGAAAAAAAGAAACATTTCAGACTCTCAGATGGAAAGATGATAAGAGAATCACCAATCTACGACATGAACTGCATCTAAAAATTGTGAAACAATTTCAGATGTAAAGTTGTCCCTCGATGTAAAATTGTAAAGACTTTGAAGATTCCACCTTCTACTGGACACAATATCACCAAACGATTCAGAGAATCAGGAGGAGTGTCAGAGGAGAAAGACCAAAGGTCAAAACTGGATGTGCATGATCTTTGGGCCCCCAGGGGACACTGCATTAAAAATAGACATGATTCTCTACTGGACATCATTGCATGGGAAGCCTAATGTGAACACAATCCAGAAATGCCACCATCTTCTCTGGACCAAAGCTACTCTAAAATAGTCTGAGACAAAATGGACAACTGTTCTGTGGTCTGATGAAGAAAAATTACGCTTTACAATGCCCCAACTTTTTTGAAATACGGTAAATGTATGATAAATGCTTTCACATTTGCATGTAAACCTGGTCCTAGTACACATTCAACAGCTCAGAAAAAATAGGAAAATGAAACTTGTCATATAACCAATACTGAAATTCTTGCTTCTTTGAGTATTTGTTTTATAATCTTGTGTTTCTTGTTGTAGCTATAAATGTTGTGAGGAGGCATACTTTGATCATAATTTTCACACATCACTTTGATGCATAAATCTGCATAAAATGATCAGTTCAAATCTGTATGGTTTTAAGGCACTTTGAAAATAAAAACGTTTGAGAATCAAAGTCATCAGTAAGCAAATCCATGTCAATTATGGTAAAAATAAGCAGCCAGCTCAGTAAAATATGTCAAAACATGAAACATAACAGAATTGTGGGATTACATCTCTGACTTATACTAGTTTGCTCTGCACGTGCAGGTATGTTATGACATATATGGCTAATGGCGCTAATGCTAAAGTTGACTAGCATTGCAAAGTAAACGATGACAATTTATAGAAATATGCTTCTTATAAACCATTTACAGTGCTCACCTGGATGTTTGTTCTGTTGTATAGAGAAGCTGTATTTACTGATGAAAAATATTAGTTCCGGTGACCGACGTAGAGAACGTGCAACCAACCACATTTCTCAAAAGTACCCATACCACTTTTGTCATACCCGCAAGGCATTGTGGGAGTTGGCGTTCTGTACCACCCCCAACTATCCTGTAACTTGCCGAATATACATATACCGTTTCATTTTTGTATTGGGCTTTATTTTGGGGGATTTACTTGGGTGTTCTCTTTGTACGACAATTTAGACAAGGCTTACGATCATAGAATGGCCTTTCGATTAACAGTCACTTGAGAAGATTCATCCTAATAATAATATACGTGATAGCTGGAACATACAAACACTCGATATGAGTGTAGCCTCTGGAAATTAAATAGCAGCTGAGATGTTTACATAATGTTTGCATAAAAGTGTTTTATTTATTCAAATTTTAAAACGGGGGGGGGGGGGGGGGGGGGGGGGTGGGGGGGGGTGGGGGGGGGGGGGGGGGGGGGGGGGGGGGGGGTTTTAACACTTTACATAACTGCATGCCCGGTTTTCCACTTCCAGCAGCCAACGCACAAGCTGAGCCTGAAACTTCAGTCTGTCAGTGTGAAGAAAGCAGGGAAGCCATTTATGCACGTTTTATACTCTCCAGCCATCAAGCTTTTTACTAGTCTTGAATACTTTTGTACACTGTGCAATTATTTGGAAAATCTTTTTTGACTTTTATGAGCACCCCTCTCAACCAAAACGAAGACACATGGTTATAAATTTCAAGGGTGACCAATGTCAGCAGCTGGATGTTTTATAATTTTTTTTATTACTATTATAAAACATGTTTTATTCTGTTAGTAGGATATTTCTGACAGATTATAGAGGTACAAATTTCTTATAATGACAGCTGTTAGCTTTCACTATGCACTGCAATGATTTTCCATTAGCTTTAAACAAATTGAGATGAATGTTAATCCCATTTCTTCCAACAATTAACATTTATATATACTCACCACCACTCTTTTAGGTCCACCTGTCCAACTGCTCGTTAACACAAATTTCTAATCAGCCAATCACATGGCAGCAACTCAATGCATTTAGGCATGTAGACATCTGCTGCAGTTCAAACCAGCATCACTATGAGGAAAAAAGGTGATTTAAGTGACTTTGAACGAGGCATGGTTGGTTGTTGGTGCCATATGGGTGGTCTGAGTATTCCAGAAACTGCTGATCTACTGGGATTTTTATGCACAACTAGGGTTTACAGAGAATGGTCCGAAAAATAAAATATCCAGTGAGCGGCAGTTCTGTGGGTGCAAATGCCTTGTTAATGCCAGAGGTCAAATCATCACTCATTACAATCGAGGTATGCAGAAGAGCATCTCTGCACGCACAAGATGTGGAACCTTGAGGTGGACGGGCTACAGCAGCAGCAGACCACACCATGTACCACTGCTGTCAGCTAAGAACAGGAAACTGAGGCTACAATCCACACAGGCTCACCAAAACTGGACAATAGATGATTGGAAAAACGTTGACTGGTCTGATGAGTCTCTGCTGCATCATTTGGATGGTAGGGTCAGAATTTGGTGACATGAAAAAGCATGGATCCATCCTGCCTTGTATTAACAGTACAGGCTGCTGCTGCTGGTGTAATGGTGGGGGATATTTTCCAGCCACACTCTGGGCCCATTAGTACCAACTGAGCATCCTGTCAACGCCACAGCCTACCTGATTATTGTTGCTGACCATCTCCATCCCTTTATGACCACAGTGTACCCATCTTCTGATGGCTACTTCCAGCAGGATAACGCACCATGTCATAAAGCAGGAATAATCTTAGACTGGTTTCTTGAACATGACTATGAGTTCACTGGACTCAAATGGCCTCCAGTCACCAGATCTCAATCCAATGGAGCAGCTTTGGGATCTGGTGGAACAGATTTGCATCATGGATGCACAGCTGACAAATCTGCAGCAACTGGTGATGCTATCATGTCAATATAGACCAAACTCTCTGAGGAATGTTTCCAGTACCTTGTTGAATTTATGCCATGAAGGATTAAAGCAGTTCTGAAGGCAAGGGGATCCAACCTGGTATCAGCAAAGTGGCCGGTGAGTGTAAAAACTACCTTTAATTTAGTCCCTGTAACATGACTGCTGTCACTGAGGACTCCACAAATTCACATCTGGATTGCATTTTATTTTCCAGCTGTTATAAATTTTTTGTATTATCACAACACATCCTTCATTTCATCTTTAGGCATTTTTTCCCCATCATTGATGGAGAAACAAACTATAAAGAATATTGCAATTATAAGTGTATTACCTGTCGCATCAAACAATCTGTACAAGTAGATTGTCTTTAATACAATACACATTTAAAAGACACAGAGCCACAAGACTGTCTCATATAAACATACATGGACTCATTAAAGCCAGACTTTCGAACTTAAATCACAGTCTCAAACTTTTCATTCTTTTCTGAATGTCCCGTTGAATCCATTCAATGTAAAAGTTAAATAAAATACCGAAAAGCGAGTTTGAAATAGCCTAATGTTTAATGAAACAATGATGTACTGATCAGCAAGAAAGGGGTACAGTAAAACTACAAGGCAAAGGGGAAAGAGTGTGGTACACAAAACATGTTTGTCCCATTTCAACTCCAATACAATTAGTCCATAGGAACTGCTGCCATATCCTTTTGCACTAGCTTGTGTGTCGGGGGTGCAAGTGGAGAGAGCAGGGAAGGAGGCGCAAGAGTACTATGGAGATAAGTTTTCTATTGTCATATAGAACAAAAGGGGAAAAAACAATTCCTTCTAGTTTTAACTATAACCCTCTGATCAAAGTTCAACATGGAAGCGCCCTCCACACGTGGGGATATCCACTGGGCCTGATCTCGACTTCCATTTTTCTTATTCTGGGGGTGTGTAGGTTCTGTTTTTTTTTTTTTGTTTGTTTGTTTTCTTTTTTATTGTTGGTTCTTAAATCCTCTTCAGTGCACTCATACCGCATAGAGTTCATAGATCTTCTTGGCACAATATGCCAGGGCAGCTAGTGCTATCGTGTTATGGAGTCTCTTTCTGTGGATGTCATCCCTGCGTACCAACACCACGGGCGTCGAGGAGGTCAGTGTATGCAGTGGCAGCCGCGAGAGTTTTTGGCTGTCATATTCCACCTGGTATTTGCAGCAGGGATCGAACTGCCACGAAATCCCATAGAGGGCAGCACAGGCCACACTGAGAGCACCAGCGGGTAACGCCACATAACGCGAGTATTCGACGGGCAGTGAAAGTGGAGTCAGGAGGCACGCAGCGCCGCATAACACAGCCGTCTTGTGCAGGCAGTTTCCCACTGTAATCCAACGGGCCGTCTCATCTCCGATTCGTGTGGGCTCAATGACAATGTATTTATACTGGGCCTCCAACGCCTGCTCCAGCTCATACTCAAACTGGTCTTGCGCATTCTCCCCATTGTAGATTTCGTGCACAATGTAACAGTCTGACGCTGCCATCACTCCCCTGTACCAAGGAAGAGGAAAGAAAAAGAGAATAAAGAGATTATAGAAAACAAAATAAAAAGAAATATCTAATACTTTATGTCATATCTAATTCAGCTTAAGACGTTATTGCTGCTTTAGACATTAGTCTGTTGTTGCTCATACAGTACCTTAACACCCTTATTTTATCATGTGACTATTAATTCGAAGATTCTATTAGTCTTAAGGCATCTCGTTCTGTTATTTAATTTCATGTTAACTGAATTAAAAAAATTAAAAAACAGTTTTCTTATTTTATTCTCAAATATTCAACTAATTACATTTCAATGAATGTGTGCTGACATCAATACAAATAAAAAACCTAAAGGGGAAACACCAAAATGCTGGATTGGGGGCATTTTGGTTATAAACAAACCACCTTTATCACTAACCTGAAAGCACATACATATATAAATACCACAGATGATGTCATATCTCCCAAGTGAAGTCTACTTAAATGGGAAACAGAAATGAAATAACTTCAACAGCTCCACCTAAAGTTGATAATACATTAATCATTAACCTAAAAATAATGGCACGAACTTAAAAAGGGAAGTTTAAAAACACCATCATTTTTATATGGCAATAATCAACTAAAATTTCATAATGATGTCAACTCAACTGAAAACTTTTGGCACCACAATAAGTTTGCCTCTTGACTTCTTTACTCTGAACCACAACTATTAAATACTAATAGATATACAAAGGTCAGTCAGTTTTTGTTTCAAGTATTGCTCATTTATTGACGATATTTCTTAAAAAAAAAATACACGCCTGTAAAATAAGTTTCTAAGTAAATATATGTAAGTAAATAAGTAAATACATTAACAAGCTATGGATCAGTGTGGGGACACTGGGCGCCTCTGTACATTAATAAAATAGAATAAAGTACATCTAATCTTATCTTAAATTAAGAGCTAACGATCCCATCGACGACACAGATAAAACTTATTCCGCTTCAGTGACAGCGCAGTTCTGGTATTGGGAATTTTAGGGGCCGTGGGGAAAAAAAATCTGTTTCTGCAAGCCGAGGCCATGGTGTATGCGGTAAACATAGGAGCTAACTCGTTTGAACGCTGTGGAGTTGGAGGACTGAAGTTCAGGACCGTTTTACTTTTAGATAATTTCACAAACTCAGCGCGCGTCTCTTGTAGCTGAAGCAGATGTATCCATAAAAAAAAAAACCACGGCAAAACATCACCAGTGTTCACAGCAAGGCGCGGGAAAGTGAACTTTTCCCCCCCACACACAGTTAGCGGTCAGTGTGAAATACAGAAAAACACCACCTGAGCACCGAGTTTGTTTCCCTGCTAGCACCAGTTAGCCGTACACGCTAGCCTGCTAACCTCAGCTAACCACGGGGCAAAACTCAAACTTCTTCTGTTGGCAGTGATCCTGGATTCCTAAGTGATGAGCATTTTCAGAAACTGTCGCGTGGTGACATTGCCAAAATGGTGTATCCTCAAAAAATGCTTTTGCTTAAAGGCTAAATTGTGGAGTAACTGACCTCTCCCTGCTTACTGGGACACCGCGCCTCCTTCCCAGCGACGCCATGTTGGAGATAGCACTGTGATTGCAGATGACGTTTGATAGCGCTTAGCATTTTGGGTAATATAGTATGCACATACGTTTAGTTTATCAGTAGAGCTCGTATACGGACTACTATTCCCATGGTGCTATGAGATTAGTGTACCTGCCGTATGTATTTTGTAACAGTACATAGAAGTTTGAGAGGTCAGACCAGATTATAAATGAATCAAGCAAAATTAGTGAAGGTATGTTTGCTTCAACTATAGTAACGAGCAGATTATAACACATTCGAATAGGAAATGAACACACAATTCATTTAGGTATGATATCCTTAACTGTGTAAATACCCTGCATCCATGTTTACTTTAGTTTTAATATACAATATAATCTCCCATACGTAAAATGCAGTATTATGGTGCCGGTTTCTGTCTTGTAATGGGATTTTTTTTGGGGGGGTGGACTTCTTGGTACTCACCCATATTGTGCCTTCGCGTGCTCTGTGTCCGTGTGCTGGTGTGAGCTGCCTGTCCGCGTGCTGGCTGTAACCTGAACCGCTTTGGATGTAACAACGCTAATGGCTACGTCCAGCAATGTGAGCTCAACTGGAGCCACATGCTGTGCCAGGGACAATAATGTGTCTGTGGGTACGACGCATGCATCACATATAAATGCAAATGAGACAAAAAAGCATGCAGCTGTTGTGATACTGAGAATATGATATCTGGGTAGTATTAACTATTCCATTGGTCTTCACGACCTCTCAAGACTTCTACGGTGTCTGGCCATTTCCTTTTGGCACTGATGTCCTGGACACTAATAAAATGCTACGACTCAAAAAAGAAAAGTTAAAAAAAAAATCCCCTTAATTCGACTCCTAAATACTAAAGGTAATAATAATGACGATAATAAAACATTTTGTTAACTGACATCAATAATATTTGCATACTCATTGCATTGAACCGTCTGATAATATAATTCTTCATATTGCCAGCTGATGGCGTCAAAGTAAGGTGTTTTGTAGATCTGTATATTTGTGTATTTATCATGGATGTGATGGTTGGTAAGTAAAACAGTCAATGTTAAAAATTTCTATGCATTTAAGAGCCATTTCTATTTTTGCCTGTGAGCAGTATGTTAATCTAAACAAGTAAAAAAAGATTTTTGAGACATTTTTCAATGGAATATCACAGGGCTCACTAAAACTTCTATATTTTCTATTATAAATTTCTATATGCTACATATATGGCTGAAGGGGGGTGGGTGGGGTCTTGCCTCTTTAAAATTAGCAGTTTTCCACTGTAACAAAATGTAGCTTTGTCAAATTAGTGTTAATATCCCCAAAGATGGAAACCTGTGAACAGCTGGAAAACACAAACTGTAGTTTCAGTATAAGGTCACACTTGAATGTGATGTAGCTAAAATTAAGAGCATAGTACATCATTATCTCTTATTCTTAGAATAAAATTCTGTATTTATGCATGTATGTCTGTTTTGCCATGAACGCAAACTGTGATGTCAATGAGGTGGTATTATTTTTATTTAGAAGAGATACGACGGGGGGAAAAACAAGTATAAAACAGTGTAACAACATTTTGATGCATTTTTAGTCATCAGTTCAAAACTTACATCAGGCAATACTTTCTGTCAATGAAAGACAAACATATATTAAAACACACAAAAGACAAGAGACCAAAAGAGTAGGCTATCTTTACTTGCATGCCATCCAAAGAAACTTTTTTTTTATTATTATTGCAATTACTAGCAAGTGATCAAAGCAGTTTGCACCAGAGTGTGTTGTGTAGCCTGAGATACTGCTCTTCTAAACACTTAAGATTGTCAATAGCAGAAGATCCGAAGTTTTTTTTTTTTTACGCAAGTGAAATGCTTCTCATGTCTTCATTATTTTGACATCAACTAGGTTAAAAAAAGCATTGAGGGTAACAGCAAAAAACAGATCTTCAGCAACTAAAATAAATTGTCCAAAATAAAAGAATAAAAATCACCACATCATAGAATGTTAATGCCCTTAATATAAGAGTTTGGTTTTTGTTGTTGGTTTGAACCGAGCAACTTATCGATATCCACAATCAAGTTTGAGACTGAACATTAATAGACATCACATGTTCAAGCATTTCAGATGAACGATGGAGAAACAGTTTATCTTATTGCCCTATCAGCTTAAACATACCCAGTTTGCAGTGTGTACTTTCCAGATCTCTGCACCTTTGCTCAATCAATGAATCAGTCAGGACCTCCAAAAATGGACCATATGTTTGTGTTCAAGGGGAAAATTGTGTACAATTTGAAACAAATTACACTTTGTCAGGGAAAATTTTCTTTATCCTAAATGATCTAATTATCATTACAAAGAAACAAAATAACTTTTGTATCTTGGCATTTACAAAAAAATGTATATTCCTCTGTGTCTTTAAGATGTATTCCTCATACACTACCTTCTATCCTAGCATTTCAACACTAAGACACAATCACTACAAGTGGAAAGAGGGGCAACATTTGAGGAGAAGAGACATAAAAAAAAAAGGGGTAGGAATAAAAAAGTAAATCTATTCTGAGCTTATTTGGAGCCCCCATTGCTTTTCACCCAAACCACAACAAAGAAAGACGATGTGAATCGTTACCTTGTACCCCACAGTCTGTGAGTCCACAGGAGGACAAAAAAAAAAATTGAAACAAACTCCACGATTTCATTTGCATCTGCCCTCATTACATGTCTGACCATCGCTTCACCCTTCAGTTACTTCAACTCTATAAGCCAAGGCGGTGTTACTGTGCACTCCTTCCTGTTATGGACATAAATGAACCATTGATCCAATGTTCGTCTCACACCTTGGTGTGAAATCATTCATCTCTGGATTCACCCAGTATCACATTTAACAATGCCTGGAAGGTCCCTTGATGAATTTCATCCCGTAACCCCAAAGCATGCTGTCACACAGTATGTCTCTCCTGAGAGTCTTTTTCTTTGTTTCTGTCCAGTTCCATGTAGGGTCATTGATAGATATGTTCAAAGTACTGAGGCTGAGGATTCTCTTTGACATATTTTTGGATGTACCAGCAGGTCAAGTGAGCTTTCAGGTCCTCTTCCACCACAAAGTCCATGGCTGCCTGCCATCATGGAAAGGACAAAATCATATAAATTACTCAGACACTAATTTAATTTGCATATATGTATATAAAAATTAATACCCCTGCCTTTCGCCCTAAGAGAGCTGGGAAAGGCTCCAGTGGAGCCCTGTGACCCTGCACAGGACTAAATGGGTATAAATGATGGATGGATGGATGGATATATGACTGTTAAACTTGGTCGAGTTTGCATGAAATCACCTTACCAGTTACACTAGGTAAAATCAGGTGGGAAATTATTTAATTAGGGTCATAATTTCTTTTCTCAAATCAAGTCTTTTTTTTTTATGCCAATCAGTAGTTGTTTTTTTACTATAACTACCAACTGTGTATGGCAATAAATGCAAAAAAAATCTCATGATTGACTTGAACATGATTTTCAGTTTTTTTCCTTTGCAGATTTAATTAAAAGATAGATTTTTTTTTCTTTAAGACTAAATTTGAAAGAATATTCCATAAATCTTACCTTGGCCAGGTGTTTGGCAATTCCTCTCCCCCTATAAGCATCTGGAACTTCTGTATGTTGCAAGTCCACTGTCCTCTTTCCAACATATTCATACAGAAGAACAGCACGATCATGAGATCCTGAGAACAGAAACAGTAGTTGTGGCTCCCGCGGGTGTTAAATTTGCATCCAAGCAAAGAAGTTTTCTATAGCAGCTTTACCCCGTCTTACTAAGACATACACATGGTACTCAGGTATGAGGTGTCACGTAGCAACTGACAACAACTCGCTGTTGCTCAGAACGTTTCTGCACTTTGAAACTCAATGTAAATTCAAGTCAAATTTACAATCTGCACATACTGCTGCAACAAGAGTACGCAATTAGACATGGCATGAGCAGCCATGTTCCACCAGACGCTTCTAGAAGAAGGTGGATGTTCCTGGATGAAGTGACACTGATAAAGATCATCATTAATAACAATGGAAACAATGGCTGGCACCATGTGCTATAAACACCTCACAGCTGTGCAGGCAGAGGAAACCTTAAATCAAGCTGAGCATGTGTGTGCAAGCATTAACAATTTGAAAACTGTAAGAAAGAAATCTTGAAAACTAAGCAATCGAATTCAGAAATTAGTTATTTAAAAAAGAAAACATTAAATAACTTAAAAATAAACATTTAGACTAAAAGTACAAAGTCGCTGTGTCGAACAGAACATTATCTATTTCTCATCAGGAAAGTCAAAAAGAGAACATGAAGTGTAACGATGAAATAAGACGTTGTAAAAGAAGCTATTTGCAGGATTGGGGGTGAATATTTAAATCTGTGTATCACTGAAAGTTTCACATCTTTCCACACAGAGATACAGCGAACAGTGAAGTTATGAAAATCGAGGAGCAACAGCAACGTCTATGACATTGTTGTCCTTCCTCAAGCTTCTGACAAGATATAATGTCAGTCACTCCGATTATACGAGCTGAACAGCGCAGCTGTGCCCGAAATGGCAGCTGGAGTTCCCCATCAGGTAACGACAACGATGTTAGCAGCGAGGAGAGCTAGCGTTACAAGCTGTGAGCTAACCAGCACGCGGATGTTTACATGTCGAACCCACCATTCAGCCTTATGACAAACTGCCGACGCTTTTTATCGTGTTCCACCTGGATCTGAGAGTTGCTCGCGTCAAACACATTCGCTTGTGCCATAGTACAGCAAGGCTGGAAATAACTGTGGTGCTACTAAAGAGAAATGGCTACATGAGACGATGATGAACGGTCAGAGCAAAACACTTCATCCAACCGAATCAGCTGTGAAGTCACGTGACAATCGGCCAATCAACTCCAGAGATGTCAGAGTGGCGAAAACTGCTGAAAGGGAAATAAATAAATTAATAAACGTGATAAAATATTACTCATCATAAAAAAAACACAGGAGAACAAAAAATTAAAAGTTAGTTCTGAACACCCGTTAAGTTGTGATATAAATAATATTTTAAAACAGATTGATTTTTAGGTTGCATTCAGGGACGTAGGAGAATAAAGTATCACGTTAAAGTGAAATATCAGATTTTTCGATTTAACTTGAAAAAGACTTAAAACGCAATGTTTTGTCTCGTGAAACTGCTGAAATTTAAATGTTACGAGAGTTGTCAAAAGAAATACAAATTCTGTGCACGGATCAATTAATACAGCATTTTAAGCATGGTTTTAAAATACTATATTTACATTTCTTTGCAGATTTGCACTAAATGTTTGTATTGTCAGTTCATGTTTATTGGAGTTTAAAGCTACAGTGTGCCATTCTGTAAATATGACACTTTTGGTTTTAATAAGTAATGATGCAATCCAGTGTGCAAATGTACCACAGGAAATGTGCACTCACGTTAGGTGTTTCATAGTTGTAAAACAGAAACATGAGAGATAATTTCATTGTGACTTTCATAGTAATGCTGTTAAATTTCATACTGCCAGGGTTTACTGGGACTCTTCAAATGATATAGAGTCACTGTCAGAGTGATTAATAGCACTTGTGTCTTCACCAGCACCATGGCATGTAAAGATACACTATATTGCCAAAAGTATTCGCTCACCTGCCTTGACTCACATATGAGCTTTAGTGACATCCCATTCTTAATCAATATGATGTGGGTCCACCCTTTGGAGCTAGAACAGCTTCAGCTCTTCTGGGAAGGCTGTCCACAGGGTTTAGGAGTGTGTTTATGGGGATTTTTGACCATTCTTCAAGAAGCACATTTGTGAGGTCACACACTACAGTAATAATAATAGCTATAAGCCTCTAAAGTTTGAGTCAAAGGTAACTTCTTCTTCCACACAGAAGGCTTTATCAATTGATGTAGAACCCAAGTTTGCCTTTAACTAGTGCCTTTGAGAATTACCATGGCCTGGATGACTGAGAATTTACACCAGTCATGAGCATACCTCATTTTACATTTCTCATCCCTGACAAAATGGAACTGTTTTACAGTTGTGTGTTACAATTATTTCAGTTATACAATTGTAATAGTTTTCTGCTAAACTGTATTTTTCCAAACAATTTTATGTGCTATTTGAAAAAAAAAAAAAGAAAAAGGTCTTTACATTTTGGGCTTGACCTTACAATTAAAAGGACTATTTAATCATTTAATCCTCAACTCTTATTATGGTATTATGTTCAAGATATATTTATTCATAAGATGATTTGTTTTCTGTCTTACTATCAACTCAAAACACATACAGAGGGGTTTCTTTTAAGATAAATATTTTAGCTGTTTATTTTAAGTATTTTTTCCAACTTTCAGGGCTGGTCGGAGCTCACAGATTCACAGTGACGAGTGTGTCCCTCTGTGTCCTCAGCAGACCAAGTGCACAGAAACCTGCCTGTGGGCTGCACTATCCTTATGGTTTCTAGTGAAATCGTGAGTATATGGTTTCAGTATTAACATGAAAGACATTAGGAGTATATCCAGTCTGCGTGTCGGCACGTCAAGTTTACTAAAATTACTGTGTGGTAATCCTGTTGAGCTGTTGGCCTAATCCTACAAAACTCTGCATGGGATTATGTGTAAGTGAGTCTGTCTGTGTGTGTGTTTCTGTGGGATTTATTGGGTACAACTGATTTCTCCACTCTGGTGTTTGGTCGACTGTCTGACTCTTTCTGCAGATGGATAGCCATATCAGTTAGAAGTCTTCACTTTTATATTTATAGGCTTGTTACCATCGAATAAAAATATTATAAAAGATGTCCAAAAAGCACAGGTAAGTCAACATCTAAAATCCATTTATTTAACTTCTGGACAGACTGTACTGAAAATGACACTCTCATTAAATACCTTTGTAAACCAGTGCTGTTATCAGACTAGAATTTCTGAGATTTTTGTCTGTTTGATGAGATGTTAAGTGTTAAAATCAAATGGATTAATAGATTATGAAGACACCAAAAAAGAAAAAAAAAAATCAGCATTAGAAAAACTTTCTCAGGACAGGATTTTAAGTAACTGAGTGCTCTGTTTTGTTTTATTTTGCCTCCCCCATCAAAAATTTGTAAAATATTTAACCTTTGTATTGAAAAGAAAATGAACTTGTTTACAGAAAAACTACACAGATTCTGTGTGACGAGCCATCATCTCAGACTCCAATGTATCTTTTTTTTTCTTATTTATTTAATTTATTTGTTTATTTTTGGCCCATATCCTCATGCTATTTACTTGCTGCCTGATAAATATATAAGAATAATAATGGATTCTTACCTGTTGTGAACATCTTAGCCAGTATGACAGATTATTGCATATATCAAAATGAAACTAATTTGCAATTAGTTGCTACAAAGGTGTTTTGTAAAAGTGCAGAGGTCCACAATAATTTATGTGACACTGTTTTACTATAGCAGGTGGCCTGAGACTCTGGTAAACACGAAAACCAACAAACCCATGCAGAAGAACAGCGGAAGGGTAAGCAGCAACATGACACTTTAAAGTGCTGGTAAGGTCACTTAATAATACCTAAAGTGTTAAGCACTGAATATCTAAATAAGGATCTATTTAGAGACACGTCTGTGCGTCATATTACATGATTTAAAACCTTCAGGTCATGAGGAATCTGTATTCATTAGTTGTGTGAAATTTCTCTTTTATTGTAAACATGAAAATTTGAGACACTAATTAAGCAGACAGCATGACATACATTTTCCTTTTCCCCCTAAAAACAGGAATACATGTTAAACACAGAGCGTCTTTCATTACAATGATTTGAAAAATAAGTTGGGATTGGCCACCATGCTGCTATCGGTGAAAAATGAGCTCTTTTGAATTTCATAATGGACTCTGATGTCTGGTCCCCCAGATCTAGACATAACAAATACATTTGGATTTTTTTTTAGGTTCAGCAGAAAATATATCTACGATACATAGTGTATCTTTTACACCTCTACTGTTTGATCATCTTTTTTTGGCAGCACTGGTGCCACATATGTACTGCATATGAAAGTGATGGACTGTATTAGCTGTTTTCTTTTATGACATATGGAAAAAAAAATCCAATCTGGTGTATTGTTTGTAAGATGTGCACTTAGTTTGACTTATGTAGATAATAATGACAAAAGATCAACTCAGTGCAGTTACAATTTGCCCAAATCGCCAAGTCAGGACTCCTCAGGCTCCCTGGAATTGATTTCTCTGTCGTGTGGTCGAGCCACAGATTCATTGCCTCTGCATCTGGTGAGGCTGCTTCTTCTGAGACCGCAGTAGACCACCTTTATCTGACAGCTATCCAATGCTCAAGTGTGATTAAGTTTAAAGTGTGTGTTTGTGCTTGTGTCTGCCTGTGGTTGCACTGTGGGTCAGATGGCACTTAAGCAAATTAAGAGTACTTGTGCGGATTAAAAGGCTCTCTCCAGGGGGGTGATTGGATTGCATGTGTCAAAGTTGAGTGTGGGGCAAACATGAGGTGTGCTGTGTGACATTTAAACATAGTCATCTTCAAAAACTTCAGTCTTTTTGTCACAAATTTTCTGAGACACACACCCTGCTGTCTTGCCTCTTCCTCCTTCAAAGGATTTTGCAACATCAACAGTATCTGCATGTGATGGAGCTAAACCGACTGGCGGCAGTGCACCTAAAGCCAGTGTGATTTGTGAAAGGAGCAGCAGCCTCAGCAGCAGAGGAGGTGACTTGTCAGCAACCAGGAGTAAAATTGGTGGCAGCAGAGGCATCCTCAGCCACCAAGGCAGCGTTTGCTCACAGGCTAAAAGACAAGCATCCCACCCAGCGAGATCAGCGCCACGCCTGCGTAGCAGCCAAAGCTTTTCATCCCTCCAAGCCACTTCTGTCAGTGCTGCTCCATTCATGAGAAGCAGCCGCTCACTCAGCAGACTTGACCAAAGATCTAGTGGTAATTGTTCTCATGCTCACTGTTTTTATTTTTAAATGGAATAGATTTTAAGAAATTATGCTATTTTAGTTTTGTTCATTTTTACTCCCCCATTAATTGTTCAATTAAAAAAGTAAAAAAAAAAAAAAAAGAATCTCCCAGGATGGTTTGATATTCAGCTGAGTCTTTGCTGCTGTTTTTGCAAAAGATTTAGACCAAGCAGTTACAAGTTCACAAGTAAAAAAAGCCCGATCCAACGGGAAGAAAATTCTGGATTCTGGCCGACGGTCATCTTCTTTGGAGCAAATCAGGTTAGTTATTAAAATTTTTTTTTTCTTAGATTTTCGTTCAGTGGTATTTTTTTTCCTTTAATGCAGTGCAGTATAAATGTTACATGTTTTTGATCTGCAGTCAGCTTATTCTGGTTTTGTTCATATTTTCCAGCAGCTCCTCTCCCTCCTCTTTGGTCTCTACAACTGCATGTCATCATCGCAACACCAAAGGAAAGGCAGAGGTACTTTTAAAGTTAAGATTTTATTTTTGAAGACATTACAGTTTTCTGTTTGAACCTTGATGCCCTGAAGCTGCAGTTAAGAGTTCACGGGGCAAAGTAGGTTCTGCTGCTCATGACAGCTTATGTCATTCAGCTATTTACATAATATCTTAATTGCATTGTAGAGGGTTGAAAATTCATATGTGCTGGTTGTGCTCACCACCATTTATTGCAGAAATATAATTTTTCATGTCGTTTTTGTTCATTTGACAACTAAGAAATAGAGAGCTGATTTTGAAAGATATATTATGAACTTCACTTAAATCCTCAATGAATTTAGATAAAACCCAATTCTAAAGACTACAAAGTGAAACATTTATTTGCATTTGAAGTGTTTCTTATTGCACAAATATTGCAAAATGTTTCAATTTTGTTTTACATTTTAAATCTAATTTATTTTGGCAAATCCAAAAAATATAGGGAGCCATTATTGAAACTGAATTCAAAGTAAAACTGATCCATTAATGAAAAGTGAAGGAACAAAAACATTGTTCCTATGTTTCCCTTTCACAGTATTAGCATATTTACTCATTCGGGGTTATCAGGAAATAGCTAACAGGGTAAACAATACGCAGGAAGCTGTTGGAAACAATCACAGAAAAAAGCAGTCGCCTACAGGTGTTTGTTGTTGCTGGAAAAGAGTTGAGGAGTGGCTCATTTGTGACTGTTCCTGTTTTGGTCATTGTATAGGATGCTGTATGAATGAAATGTTTCACACTGAGACAGTGGCAAATATAGTTTGTTTATTTATTTATTTGGTGAATCTGTGGTTGGAGATGCCCTCTGCAGTCCAGAGATCAGGTGTCATTGTTTTCTAATGCATTGCTGAGATCATGTTGTTTACTAACAAGCTCATCTGTAGAGTCTTTATGGTGTCATTTCCCACGAAGAAAGCAGTTAGGTACCTTGCAGGAGCTGCTCTTCTCTTCTTTTGCATATCTGTTCTCGCTTTATCATTAGTTGTATATCACTTCATGAATCACACATGCTTATGTATTAAATATCAAATTACATTATTAATAAATATTCAGATGTCTTATGCCACAATGTTTTCAGGTGGAAAACACTTAAAGGGGGATAACTGAAATAACCAAATATCTGTAAAGCAACTACAGATCTGGAAAACCATCGTAGTGTGTGTGTGCCTGTGTGTTTGTGTTCTTTTGATACAAACTATCAAAAGTCCAGGAGTTTTCTCACAATCATATTGCTTTCTAGTTATATACCCCCTATAATCCATTAAATAGTAAGTTGAAAGTGTGTCAGTGAACACCATCTCTGCCTCTACAGACCAGAGATGGGGTGTACACACTATGTGCAATGACCTCTGGGATGAGACACAACTGGGTCCAAGCAGTGCTGAAAAACGTGCGGCCAAATCTCAAACACAACGCTACCAGGTAGATTTTACAGAATACCCGTTGTTGCTTTTCTGGACGTAATGTGTGTTTTATTGTTCCCAGATCTCCCAGATTGAAAGGCCCTTCTATAGTTTAACCTTTGTATAAAGAGATGTCTTTCTTTTTCACAGTTCTCCTTCAGAGCAGCAGGCAGAAGGCAGGCAGCTGGAAGAGCACAGAAGCAGTGACTGGACAGAGGATTCACATCAAACGCAGCAAGAACAGACAAGCAAACAGGCTGGTGTAGACTCTTCATCCCCTTGTCTCCCTGTTTCATCCTCTGTCTCACCTGCTCCATCAGCTACCAATCCTCCACAGCAGGTGGAGGAGGATGAAGGTGGCCAGCTGCTTGCTGGAAGCACTCAATCTGGTGAGTTGAAAATCAAACTCACACCAATGAGAAGTAGTTTAGATTTGATGAAAGTGGTTTGAAAATGAATGCAGGCTACTACAGTGTAAATTCTTTTATGATTTATGCTTTTAGTCAGTAGGCTACAGATACAGGTCTTGTGAATGCTATATTCTTCATCACTGGTTTGCTATCACATGCCACCATATGTCACCATAAAGGTTCTGACCTATATCTATGTGCACCTGGTGTGGCAGATGCATCATGTGCTGATGGATACCAAAGTGACAGCTCTGCGTCTACAGTGGTCATGTTGTCAGATGATGAAGATTCAGAGAAACAGTCAAACACTGACAGTGCAACTGAGCAGAGCCTGCAGCAATCTGAAACCACAGCACAAAAAGAGGAGCAGCAGGTTTCAACAAACAGCACCTGTGAATGCACAAAGCACAAGGAAAAACCTCCATGTGAGCAACAAACTGGCCAACTTGTGAAAGAGGTGAGATTATTTTTGCAATTCCACAATGATAAAAGAAAAGAAAAACATTCACCATACATTTTGGCATGCAAAACTGATAAAAGTGCCACATATAGGAATTAACAAGCCACTCACTCACTTGAATAAACAAATGCATAGAAATATGTTTTGTGCCGCTGTTTGCTTCAATTTCTCTGCAGTTGGAACAAATACAGAAGGAACTGTCTCGAGTCCAACAGTTAAACAAGAACCTGCAGGATGAGCTCCAACGGGAGAGAGAAGCTCATTCAAGGAAATTGTTTCTTCCACAGGTATATTAATGAAAGTTTGGAAGGTTGAAGATCCTTTGGAATTTTCTTTATTTCCTCATAAATAAAACTTATAATATCATTAGATTTTCACACAAACCCCAAAATAGCACACTGAGAACCCAATTAAACAAATGAAAACTATTGTAAATGGCCCATTTTGTAGTGATTAATTTTTATTTTTTGTGGCTCCAGCACAGTGAGGTAGATTAGAGGTGGTTTAGTGCCTGCAATGTGCATTTTGGGGGAAAAAAAAGTATTCTCTTCAGCCTTTAACAAAGACAGAGCAGTTCTTTGGACTTTTACAGTCCACCTTTGTTTCAGATTCTCTTCAGAAAACAACATAACATAATAATTTAATACAATGAAAAAAAAATGTTTTTCCTAATTATGTCTTGCTGTCTTGCAGAATGTCACCAGTTCATCTTCAGAGCAAGTTTTGGCTTTACACCGACAGCAGAAAGTAAACCACAACCTCCGGATGGAACTGGAGGAACTAAAGAGGAGTCAGGAGGAGGCCAGAGAAGCTGAACTACGACGAAGAGTAGACCTCTTAGCTCAACAAGCACAGCTGCTGGTTACGGGTGACGCCACAGCACTTGCTCAGATTCAGTTAGAGCAAGATCGCCAGCGGTTTCAGGAGCAGGAGCTGGAGTGGGAGCGTTGCATGGCCTCCTTGAAGTCCCAGCTGAATATCAGCGAGGAGAAGAGGAGAGACGCTGAGTCCCATTTGACACAGCTGCAGCAGGAATTACAGAGTCATCAGAGCCTCCAATGGGAGGCTGAACAGTTGCGGAAGAATCTCCAAGAAATGTCAGCACGGCTTCGCACTTATGAGGAGACACAAGCTGACAAAGAGGCTCGGCTGCAGAAGCACCTTATGCTCCTTCAAGCAAGTCAAGAGAGAGAGCGAAGGAGCTTGGCTTCTAGCTTAGCTAAGGCCGAGCAGCACACACGAGACCTCCAGGACAAACTAGTCAGGGCTGAGGAGCAGTTGGAGAACCTTAATAGGAGTCAGGCATTAACGAGAGAGATAGAGGAGGCCCAGCGACAGCTGCAAGAAGAGCTGGCATGTACTGTATCAGCTGTGCAGCGACTCCAGGAGGAGAGAGAGCAGCTCAACCATCGCTGTCAAGAGCTGCAGAACCAGTTATCAGAGGCAGACGGGTCAATGAGCAGACTACAGGACCGCTTGAAAACAGACGAAACCCACTACTATAATCTGGAGCACTCTTATGAGAGAGTTTGTGAGGAACTGCAGCTGGCATTAGGGAAGGTGCAACAAAGGGAATCTGAAACACAGGAGATACGTGAAGGCTACGAGAGACTGCTGGACAGGAAGGAGCAAGAGCTGTGTGAAGTTTTGTTAAAGATGGAAGTCTTAGGTAACAGCTTGGAAGAGACAGAATTGAGTGAAGTGATGAAGGTTTGCATCTGTGCCTCTCCTCAGCTGAAGAAGGATTCCACGGAGCCTGCTGGGCAGATAGAGAGACAACAGGAAGTACTTGAACTTTTCACTGTAAATGAAAGCAGGTCAAATGCAGTAGACGGCTCCGATGCCACTCAGGTAAATGACACAGATCCTCATGAACATAAAAGAGAGCGCTCTTGCTCAGTGGATGCATCATATCAGTACACCTCCACTGCAGGAGATGACCCAGAAAAGTTCATGTCTATGATCCAGCTACTGGAAACCAAGCTGTTTGTAACAGAGGAGAAATTGAGGGATATTACGCAGAGACTTGAGGAGCAACAGAGCCACCTTAGCTGCCAGGATCCTCACCTCTACTCACAGCTGACTCAAAGCCGAGCTACTGCCCAGCACCTCAGTCTTCTGCTTCACAGTCAGGCCAAGCAAAGCCAGCGCTTTGCGCAGGAAACAGAGCATCGCTGCAGGATGTTGGTGGGCAGGTTTCAGGTAGCTCTGAACATTGTGCAAGCCTGCAGAGAGAGGCTTCAAGCAGCCACCGTTAATATTCCAGACATTGAGAGGCAACTAGCCACTGTTGCTGCCTGTCTTCAGCAAGGGGAGAAAGATGCAGAGAGAGTCCAGCATGACTCACGTAATGCCTTCAAAGAAGATGAAAAAATCCTCAGCAATGAGAAATTAGCTGGATCTGAGAGGGACATTGCTCCTAAATCTAATAACACACACTCCTTACATGTTACGCTAAGTGTTAAGAACTGTTTGATTAGGGAACTATTCATAGTAGAAAAAATGGTGTCCGTTCTTCAGAGTCAAAACAATGTTTGTCAGCAACCTGCAGTGTCAAGTGAGGATGAAAGGGATGTGGTACAGCATTACAAAAGCACGGTCTCCCAAATAATAGCCTTAAAAACAGAAGAAAGCTTGGAGTCTGGGAGAATAGACAGTTGCAGTAGTGGACGTCTAGAGAGCATAATTGGAAGAGTCTGTGCTGAAGCGGAGCTTATTTATGCTACAATAAAACTTCAGCAACAATGTGAAAGCATGACCCAAGCAAATAGTCAAGAAGTGGAGCATCAAAGGGAAGGTCTAGCAGATATCAGTCCTTCAGAGCTGGTTTATTGTGAGGAGCAAATTAAGAGAGTGAACAGACGTTCAGAGGAAGTTGCAATTTTGGTTGAAAAAGATCAACCTAAAGACAAGAAATTAAAAGCAGAGAAAGGACAAGGCTGCTTAGAAAGACTTGTGTCTCGACTGCAAAGAAGGGCTAAGTTCTTGCGCCAAATCTGTCAGGAGATTACAGAAAATGACAGGCCAGTCGGTGAAGGTAGCAAAGACTTCACTGGGGAGAATGTTTCTGTTGATGATGTAATATGCATTCAAGAACAAGTGAAGTTAATTTATTTGTCTGATAGGCTTTCTATTGATTTAGACCAAGAGTCACAGCAGAGTGAGGTATTTCAGAGTAAACTGCAAGCTTTATGCAAAGAGCAGCGCATCAAGGAAATGGATGAACAGGAAGCTTTAAACCATGCCTTATATCAGCTTCAGGAGGACAACAGTGTACTAAGAGAAGAACTGGAGCGAGCTGAACAAAAGATAACATCTGTAGAATTTGGGAACCAGAAACTTCTGGAGGACATACAAAAAATTGAGGATTATCACAGGAAACGGACGCAAAAACTGGAATCGGAGTTTCAAGAGAAGATTAAGGAACTGCAGCAGATCCATGAGGAGGAGATGAAACACTTACATGGTTATTATATCAAATCTTCTGTTTCAAAAGAAAAACATGCCAAACCCTGTGTGGAAGCTACTCCGTTCACGGATGATACATCTTCTCCACAAGAGCAGCCTATAAAACAAAGGAAAACAGGAGAGGAACTCCAAATAAGCATGGTGGGAGAAGACGCATCAGTCATGAGAGAGGCTTACCTGAAAGATCTGGAAAAACTTCAGGTACAAGGAAATAAAGAGTTTATTGAGGGTTTTTTTTTTTTGCCTCTTTGACATGGAATTATTGATTCAAAAATCATCTTATTTTGTCATGCACACTCATATGAAAAAATTATTTTTTCACTTTTACTGTATTAATCTTGCTTTTTTTAAATGTCTATAGTTCCTTCAGCTTTAGCTGGTAAAGAAAAGAGACAATGTCACATCATGAGTTTTATTTGTTTTTATTGCAACACATTTGCAAAAACCCACACAGTAAATTATTTAATAGCACATAGCAACATTTTCCTTATATATATATATATATATATAAGCCGTATATGCAGTATAGCCAAGTAACCGTTTCATAATGTTAAAACAGGCATCCTGTGATCAGGGGTTTTCTGCTATGGAAGAAATGCACAGGAAGCTGATAAGAGACCTTCAGCAGGAGCATCAGAAACAGGTAGCTGATCTTTTGAAGGAGAAAGATCATCTCCTGCAAGAGGAGACAGCTGCCACCATGGCAGGTAAATACATTTTTAGCTATTTCTTTTGATGGAGACATTTATGGAGATATTGCTGTAATATCAGCCCAGTCTCACAAGAAGGCTTGTTATAGATATATTTATCAATATCCACTGTCCTTTTCTTCTTAATTCCTTCATAAAGCACTTTGAGTTGCCTTTGTGTATGAAATGTGCTGGATAAACAAACCTGCCTTGCCTCACCCTTCCATTAATATAGTAGTACCACAATCTAGATACAGAGACTGAGGTGGTAATATTTCACCCTTTCACCCACTCCTGCATTGTTAAAAGTGTTTTTGAATGCTACAGTTGTGCAATATCTCTTTTGTGATGGTTCCATGTCATGTGGACTTTAGGCACGTTAGAATTTGAAGTAAAACATGGACATGTAACATCTTTGGAGGATAGGGAGTGCAGTAATGTTACAATTTCTTAGCCTTTATTGTGAAATTGCTAAGTTTTGTGCTGTGAAAGATCACATTCAGGAGTGAGGCTGTTTTAGTAAAATACCACTTCTGACCTCCTGGGGGTCTGTAGACATGCTGGGTTGATCAAACAGTTGCTGACAATACTGCGCTATAGACTGGGGATGGGCTGACATGAACTTTTTGTTCCTATACTGCCACCATGTGGTCAGATGTGGTGTTGCTACATAAAATGGCTTTAAGCAAGGGTCAGTATTTACATTTTGGTGGCTTTGGTGTCATTGCTTATGGAGGAAAATGACAAAATTAAGGGGCAAACAGGAAAAGAGAAATTTAAGAAATTTCCCATCATTAAAAGTCAGTTGAATGTTTGAATGTGAGTTGTGCTTTTTGCAGCCATTGTTGCAATGAGAAGAGCCCATAAAAAGGAACTGGAGAGAAGCAGGCAGACTCAGCATATTAAGGAGAGTGGTGATGTCACAGAGCTCCACATGGAATACGAGTAAGCAGCCAGTTGTCTTTGTTTTGTTTTTTTTTCTACACACCCTTGCTGCTATGTCTTGATCTTTTATTACAGCATTTTTTGCAGAGGTATTGTATTATAAAGATTTGATATGCATACAGTCAAACTTGATTTAAAGATTCACTTCCTGTTTAAACTAAAGGTACAATCAAGCTATCAGTGACACAGAATTAATTTTCTAAATGACCCTCTGAATGCAGTTGGGAAATATGATACGTGAAAATGTACACATTCATGTATCATGCCTGTCTAGTTTGAGCATGTCTTTGTTTTTTTTTACCCATAAAGAAATAATCCATGCTTAGTTATCATTTTTCTGATGATGAACACCAAATGGCGTTCTTGCTCTCTTTTCATGGATTTATCATTTATTGGTCACTCACTTCTTATACAGTTTCCTCTAAAATCCATGTCCCTGTTCAGCAGTACCTCTGCTTTGTCATCACAGGAAGGAGATTCAATTACTGCACAGGGAGCTCGAGGCGTTGTCGGCTCAGCACACTGAGAAATGCCTGGAAAACTCTCAGCTGAGCCAGGAGCTGCAGGATGAGAGAAAATCAGTGATGCAGTACCAAAAGGAAAACCAGGAACTCAAAAAGAAGCAGGTGCAAACATCTTTTACAAACATCTTCATCTCTAAAGCTTCTCAGATGGTGCAGCTCAACATTTTACAGCTGTTTTCAGAAACTTGTCTGCATCTCACTGTTGAGTGCATAATAGTTCATAAGAAGTATAGCACATGCTGTCTCCTTCTTTTTTGTGTCATTTTTCAAGAGAGATGCGGAGATGAGATGTCTCAGTTACATGAGGAACAATCACATGTTGGTCCTCATGTGAATAACTTGTATGAGATGGAGGTAGGTTTTAAGAACACTCAACCTGAATGTGGGCTTTGTTAAAATGCTGCATCTGTATTTAGAATGGGATCCATCCATACTACTTTATTTTTCTGTATTTATCTGTATTAACTCACTTATGCTTTCATTGTTGTAGATGAATATGAAGACTAAGGATACAGAAATTCAGTTCCTCAAACAAGAGGCTCAGTCTCTCAGAGAAGAGTTGGACATTGCTCAAATGGTACTAACATTTCTAGAAAGCTTGCTTTAATTCATAATAAGCCTAAAATGTTGAATATTAGTCTTATTCATTTATTTACTAAAATTACTGTTTGCATATATGACAAATCAACATTTTAGTTTGGTGTGTAACTGAAGACTGAAAAATATTGTGTGTGTTGCAGGACAAAGTATTTATGCAGAAAAAGCTCAAGACGTTCTGCACTAACAACCGTGATGAAGCCTCTCAGCATGACAAAGATTCAAAGTGTGCCACCTGGTCAACAAACAGAGACACTTCTGCACACAGTGTCGGTGAGGCACATTATACTTGATGTTAATGATCAAATCTGGAAAAAAAAACAAAAAAAAACATACAAAGAGCATCCTAATATGTCTGCTCCCTGGCCTCATGTAAAGCCCAATTTACATTTATCATCTCATGCTTTGGGAGGTTCACATTGTCCTTTCTCATTCACTCTTTCCTGTTTTCTTAGATAGTTCTGCGAAATCTACAAACAATCCTGCTTTTCCAAAGAAAGAGAAATCATTCTTCATGCGTCAAATAAGAGCAATTAGATCAAAGGTAACAAGAAAGTCGTTGCAAGTTTAAAAGATGTGCTTTATTTGTTTGCTCTTTTCATTCTGCTCTGTTATTGAATGCTAAATGATAACATTTGTTTTATATAAACCACTTCAAACTCCAAATTAAACCTTTCACTTTTAGAAATTGGATATTGTCTTTCCTTACCCATATCCCTTTATTTCTCATTTGATTTGTGTCTGTTTCTCTATCTTCCAGAGTTTAAAAGATGGCCTTTCTCGCCAAGAAAGAACCAAGTTGTTTGAATCTTTCTGATTCAAAGAAGATGAACTTGTTGGCACCTGCGCTACAGAGTAAAACTTCTGCTGAGTTAGAGCAGTTTAAAGATATTTACTTGTGTATATTAATTTCTAACTTTTGTTATTTCTCAGAGCACTATTATGTATAACGTTTTACTGTGTAAAAACCTGAATTGTTGTTGTGCATTGTGGAGGACTGTAAAGCATCACATCACCACTAGAGGGAGCAACAAATACAGGCTTTACTAGATAAAGATTCACTGCAAGTAAACTAACTTCAAATATATATATATTGTTGATGTTGTTTTGTTTACAGTTGAATAGATTATGCAGGGATTTAGTAACTCATAGACACACTGCTTGTGTTTACATTAAAGTTCTGTACTGCATTATTTTTTAGTTAATTTATTTTTTACAGGTTATTGACCTCCTAATAAAGCACAATACAACATTTTATCTTCTGAAACACAGGAGATTTCACTCCATTTTTATAAGGAATTAAACCTTAAAACCAGTTAATGATACATGTGAAGCTGTTTGACAACCAAAAAACAAGAAGATGACAATTTTCATTGTTGCCCATATATGAAAAATATCCATCCATCCATCCATCCATTATCCATACATAGGGTCACGGGGATCTGCTGGAGCCTATCCCAGCTCTCTTCGTATAAAAGGCAGGGGTAGACCCTGGACAGGTCACCAGTCCATCACAGGGCCACATGTAGACGAACAACCATGCACACTCACTATCACTCCTACGGGCAATTTAGAACCACCATATAACCTGACATGCATGTCTTTGGACTGTGGGAGGAAGCTGGAGTACCTGGAGGAAACCCAAGCAAGCACAGGGAGAACATGCAATGAAAATATCTGTGAAGAAAAATTAGAACATCAATATATGATATATATTGATGGAGTCTGGGACCATTCATAATCAACTGGATTTTCAAAAACAGTTTTATGGCCATGAGTTTAAAAAATCTAATTTGCTAACAATGAGGTGTATCTGCCCTCTACAATTTTACTATGAAGCCTACAGCATGGCCTCATTTCCTTTGCTCACAGCTGCAAGCTGATGTAACCTGCCATCTGAGTTATAACATAGGTTTTTTAATCACAATTACAGCTTTCTGTGTGAAATAAATTCAGAGTTTTTATCTAGATATTTAGGCCAGTAGAACAATGAAAGTAAAAAAGAAGTCCATCTTATTTGTGTTGTTTCTTACCAAGGTGACAAAAGCAAAAATGAAAAAGTAAATGCTGGAAAAAAAAATAGCTATATGAAGAAAGAAATCAAAAGTTCATTTTATTTTAGTGAGGCAAAAGTTTGTAAAGGTATAACTAGGAATAACAACACTTAAGGCCAGTTTATGTAGGAATACCACCTCTGACCACTCGGGGGCAGCATATCACAAGAAAGCTCATGTGTCAGCCGCTGACATAAGACACAACAAACTGTACCTCTTGTGCCTAATTGTCCCCACGCATTAGCACAGTATTGTCAGTGACTCTCCTGTGAACACAACTGATCTATTTGATCCCGTGAGATCAGAAGTGGTATTGCTATCAAAATGGTTATCAATGAACTAATGGCTCTCCATCTAACTCCATCTAATTTTCATCTCAAAATCATGATACTTGCTGATATAAAAAGAGACTAAACTGATTTAAAAAAAAAAAAAAAAAGAAAGATGTTCTAAAGTCTGCTTCAGGCCACAAAGCTTCACAAATATATTTGACAAAAATGGCAGCAAACAAACCCCCCCCCCCCCCCCCCCCCCCAAAACCCCCCAAAAAAAAAAAAAAAAACAACAAAAAAAAACAACAATTTGCATACAGTGGTATACAGTGACCAGTGGCTCACATGCTAATAATACCAGAATAGTTCAATATCCACACAGTGAATTGGCACCCAACGTCTTTCTCAGGTTTGGGTGGCTGGCTGCATTCACGCTGTGCAGGACTTTCACACACTGCTGCAGATGGACGGATGAATGATGTCCCACAGCTGCGTTAATCAGACACACCTGGCACGGTTCCCTGAACCTTTGCTCCACCTCCACCCCGCAGGCCCTCAGCACCACACGTACGCTCACATGTAACTCTCACTGCGCCCCGTAGGAATACAGTGTGAGGATTGAATGTCTGGCCACCAAAAACATGAACCGAAACCTCCCACTGTACAGCTCACCGTGTCATTTGTTGTGTGGTCTCAAGGTTGACATATCCCAAAAATGTTATGTTTTTTTTTATTTTTGCTGTCACTGTTGAATGAATGCCTTATTGAATAGCACATCTTCAAGCTGTCTTTTAAAACTGCTGTAGCACACCTCATAGCTTAACAGAATAATGTGTATACCTTTAATTACCCAGTTATAAAATGAGCTTCTATATGTGTTTTATTATAATCTTGAGTCTTTTCAGCTTTATTCTCCTGGAACACACAGGCCCATTCCTCCAGACATCTGATTTCTGTGTAGATTATAGATTACAGCTCACAGTGCAGGTTCATAGAACGTATGTTGCTACGTTCTTCAGAGTCACATTGCTAAGGAGGAACATCACACCTCATTAAAACCCAACACTCATCTTTCTTTCCTCATGACTCCTGCGGGTGAAGCCCCAGTCATGCGAGCTGACACTTGGAGTGTGCAAAGCTGATTCTTAACGCTATCCTTCATGGATAAAATCCTGCACCTGTGAGCTTTTGTGAGCTGGTGTGTTTTGGTGTATGACAGAAGAAATGACGAACACAGTTTCTGCACTGGCTCCATGAAAATCACCATGGTTTTCATACGAGATAGAAACAGCAACTTATGGGTATGCATTTGATCAGAGCAAGGTAAGTAGCACACTGTTACTAAAAGATTAAAACTTTTGTGTTCTTTATCATGCAAGCAGTAGCTTGATAAAGGGCACTTTACATTTTGACTGAGCTTTTATATTTATGTAGCCCTCATCATAATTCAGATGTATGAATGAAACCATTCTTATTTAAACATTTTGTTTTGTGGAACAATCTAGTCTACAAGAGTCAGTGCGTACTGAAACCTCAGCATGATTGGAGATTTTTTTTGTGTCCAGCTTTATGATTTATTAGATCGGTCACTTAGGTCATAACTTTACTACTTTTGATTGGTGCCAGCAGGGTGCAGTGTTATCCCCCTGAGATTAAAGTTTCTGACGTACAGTCAGTCAGTGTGAAGCCAAAGTCGATGTGATTATATCATTTCATAATGATTTACATTTAATTATAGTGACACCTTTCCTCATATTTCTATATGTTAAAAATGAATATAGAATCATTCTCCCAAGAAAAATATGAATTAGTTTCAGTTCATTATTGGTTCATGTGTAAAGTGATAATTGTGTGTGTATGTGCTTTTCCGTACAGCTGCAGGTTTTTTTTTCTGAGTAGAGCTGCCTTGTAAACCAGGTCCTCATGACTGATCAGCAGCTGATGTTAAAACACTAGTACACAGGTGCACCTGCTCCGGCTGTAAAAATAAGTGGCCCATTTAGTCAAGCAAAGATCAATTACTGCAAGTGGTGCGGAGTCTGCGGTGATGTGCGAGCGCAGCCTGCTTCCCCCATGATACACTTGAGCTGTGTTTACACTGTAGCTGACAGGACTTCAGCATGGTAATTTTTCTTCTCACATGTGGGATAAGTTCGTGTCAGTGTTTTCAGATCAGCAAAGAGCTGCACCAGGTGGTTTTTTATGTGCATTTTTATTTCAACTACCGTATAACAAAATCAGGTCTAGGCAACTGACCTACATGCAACTTGTTTGCTCCATCTCAAATTTGTCAGTGTTTTGCACTTGAAACAAATATAGGTTTAACAAGGGTTTGGGGATAGTAGCTTCAAACTGGAGGTTAATGAGGCTGATTGGTGTTCGGGGTAGTGCTGTCATAAGTCAGCTTAAGTGCTGCAAGTTAATGGAACCAGGAACCTAGAAAGAATGGTTGACATATATTAAATGTAAAGATATAAACTTTCATTGCATTAAATGTTGATTATGGTCAAGGCATTTCTGATCTGACATTAAATACAGATCTGTTTCAAAAAAAGAATGGCCATGTATTTAACGAATTTGATAATTAAAAGACCTTATCTGTCATTTTTTTTTCGACAAAATGCGACCATGACAGGCTGATGGCCATAAGAAGAAGTGTGATTTATCAAGAATTTTTAATATGTTTTAATTGTTAATTTAAATGGAGCAGAATATTGTAACAATTTAAAAAAATTTGTTTTTTGACCGAGTGCAGATGTTGCCTCTCAGCAAGCGTGACCTGGATTCAACTTCCTTTTTGTATAGTGCAAACAAAGCACACGTTGTGACTACCTCATTATTATGAGGTAGTCACAACCTCATTATTATGAGCTAAGGTCTTCATTAGGCCAATCCAGCACAGGTTCTCTAAGTGGAGCAGGGAGGTCAGGGAACATCTCCCTAACTTCTTTAGGAACAGTATTTCTTTTCGCTGGGTGCATACATGACGCCTCTCTGCTCCCTTTCACTGGCTGTGTTGGCTGCCAACAGAGGATTTCTTCAGCCTCTATTCCTTTGTGTTTTAACGCTACGCAAGACTTAAAAATGGACCAACTACTTTTTTCTTTCTTTCTTCTTTTTTTTTTTTTTAGTTTTCAGGGAGAAGTTATCTTTATACCTCCAATGAAACATGTCAGCTCTTATATAATAGAATTTATTAATATAATCTGAAAATGCAGTCCAGCTCAGGAGCACTTTAAAGGCTTGTGCTGTATGAAAAGATAAAAAACACAATGAATAAACATGGTCTCCCAAAGGCAACGTTAGTGGTGTTTTATTAGCATGACATGATTAAAATGGGGCATGGAAAAGATGGTTATTACCTCAATACTGGTAATATATGAAAGTTAACCATTTGCTTAAAATAGTGACTAAATCACCAGGATTCCTTTATAACATTCTCAGAAAGTTCATTATATCTTGTTTTTTGTTGTGCTTTTCATAGTTTATTTTTTTGCTATTCTATTTAACTTTAATACTTTTATTGGTGCTGATATTACTGGCATAATTGTATAAGAGTTGTCACTATGCTCGTTTTCTTCACAATCTTCCTCTGGTATTGAATTGGGTAAAATTAACAGGTTATATTCACTTGCCAGCTGTTTTCTTTACATCTCAGAAGGTCGATCCCACTGATCAAGGGAATCACAATGAACTGCCATTTCATTTGACATACAATGAACTGTAGGAACATACATCAAATGAGAGTTAGCTGGAAGAGATCTTGTGCAGCTAAACAGTTTCTCTGATATCTGACTGAGCTACGAGCAAACAATGTGCTCTCACTGAGAGCACCAAAACGTGGTTTTGCATTTGTAATTAATTCACATTCTTCTGGTCAGGACTGAACTAATTATCTGAAAGGTGTCTGAGTTTGACCAAATGTTGCAGTTTGTGTCATCTCCCAAGTGCAGTTGAGCCTGGCCCACTTTGTCCTGCCGCAGTGAGGAAGCCTTTAAATAACTCACTGGGTACGAGGCAGTGGCTGGGCTGTGGACTTGCACTGTCCCGATAAAACACTTCACATCTGATCTGCCACCCCCCAACTGAACCCATAACCCATTTACAGTCGTGACATCATAGTTACGATGTAGATGGAAGCACATGTAGATCAAAATTTTTAGTCTCATTTTGTACCTCTTCAACACCCATACCGTGAAAAGCATATTTTAATTAAAATATTTGAATCTTAATTTGCATCAAGATTTCCTTGTTTTTTTTTTTTAGCCTTACGTACTTACCTTACATACGTATCATGTTCTTCAAAAATATGTGAAGGCGTTCTATCTATGAACGCAGATTCAGCAGGACTTATACTCATGGAGGTCAAATACTATTAAATGGTTTTTAAATTTTTCTTAGTGAATCTCATATCAAAGACACAAAGCAGAAAAAAGTGTGTAGATTGTATTTGATTTGGAATATTATTTGGTCAGTCTCTCTTCTGGATCTGTAGACGTCACTTCCTGTTAATTACAATTTAAAATAAAACAACCTGATGGTATAGATGTTATACTATATTGTGGATTTTTACGCTGCACCACTCCTGCATCACACAGTTTAAATTATCGCTGAATTTTCTGCACAGCAGAATGTCTGTGGCGTAACAGGATCTGCATTCCTGGTAGCACAGCTCATGCTGCAACACTGTGTTGTAAAACGGACTGTGCTAGAGCGACCCATCTGTCTTATGTAAAAGGCACATGATGTAAAACTCCGTAATATATAATTTACTTTAAGTGCTGTGTTACGATTTTTGAGTTTTTTAATGATGATAATAACTGACATCTCAACAGCTCTCATTCCAACTAGTTGTTAGAATAACTACCCATCAAAATACCTTCCTGATTCTCCAAACTGAGAGCTCTGTAACCACTGTCTGCTGCAGGCAAGACACTAACTACTCATAAGTAACTAAGACAACGCCACTTACAAAAATAAAATAAAAATAAAACAATATCTCTAAAGAGAGTATTGATAGCTTTCGATCGATCCATTCATCCATCCATCCCAATCCATCCATCCCCATCCCTTTGACTGCCTGTCCCAGCATTCACTGGGTGCGATGTGAGGTACACCCTACACAGGAACCTACATTGTAGTTGGTGTTGTGAGCTGCCTTGTGTTTAGTTCTTGATGTGCCTCAGACATGGCAACGGAGTAAATGAAGCCTGTCTTATGTGAGTTGCATTTGATAATAATTAGTGTTTCTATCTGGTTTGAAAACAATGAAGAAGAAGAAGTAGTAGTAGTGGTAAAGTTGTGACAAGTACAGTGCTACCAAGTATACCAAACACATTTGATCCAGCCCACGACAAATATAATTTGTTCCTTAGTTCCATTTTTAGGGAGGTGCATGTCAGGCTGCTGTGGAGGTTACAGTCCAGGGTTTCCATCTACAGTGAATGTTCATCCTTTGTTCAACATAGAAGTATAAATCACTGCTAGGTGTCACACCAGCGGCAAGATTCTAACTTCTGGGTTTATTCCAATGCTGAACTAAGAAAAGTTGCTGTTCCTCATCTGACCACTAGGGGCTGGCTCCAAAACCAAGTTAATGTTCATTGACTCTCATGTTAAAATGTCTAACTTTGGAGCTGGATTAAATTTATTTACAGCTTAGATCAAATGAACTGGGGGAGAGGGGGACTATGTAAAGCAACAAACTTATGTATAATTATTGGCGTGGTCTTTTGATTGGTCTTTTGATTTGCAGGCATAAGTAATGGCTAGCTGTTATCGCTTTTACAACTTAGCACTAAACCCTGGCTTCTGAGCTGTGAATAAAAACCTAAAAGAGTATTCATATTTCAAAGAGAATGCGTTTTGTTGCGCTGTTAGTTGTACGATCGGACTGGCTTTGCGTTGACCTGAAAGAGTCCAAGGATGAAGCTTTGATAAGCAGCAGGCAGCTTGTGCTAACTGTGCACCTGCTAAACACAGCGGCCATTTCTGATGTTGTCAACAAAAGGGCATTTGAAACAGGCAGTCCTGCTGCAAACATTCGTCAGCACTGCTGCAAAGAGCCTTCAAAGCCACTCTTCAGAAAACCTGTTGGTGACATCACAGGTAGCATGTCTAGTTCTCCTTGTACAGTCTATAGTTTCACATGGTTGTAAAGAGACAGGAGCTAAAGGGAAGAATTTTGGAAAGAAAATTACAAGACTATTGCAGTAATGTAAGACTGCAAACTTTTAATTAAAACATCCTATTGTAGCAGGCCTCCAAAATTAAATGAAGAAAATTAGAAAATAGTTCATAAGATTTAGGCTTGATATTTTACTACCTTTTAATTCTATGTAATGTCGTGCTTTGTCTCAAAAGGTTGGATTTAGACTTTTAATTTTGCATTAAAAAACCGCTAAATGTCCCTGTGATGCATATTTTTTTCATTTAGACATAAGCACATGAATGCATGGGGGAACAAGACATCTTCAGCAAGAAACTGCCTACATGGTCTTTTCAAAGTTCAGCATGTTCAACAGGAGCTGTTCTACTTACTGACTGAGTAAAAATGGAGACCAAACCACCCACTGTGTGACCAGTTTGCTTCAAATAAATACAATATTATGAGACAACTGAAAGTTTGAAGTGTATTTTCAAAAATATAACAGGTAGATTTTAATCCTTTACATATTTTTATTGAGTGCACTGGTTTTTCTGAAAGAAAATGTGGAAATACAAACTGTACTGGTTTTCAGCAGCAAATCTCTCCGATGCTTAAAGGAACACTGTCACAGAACAAGAAATACTGTTTGGGAATTAGAAACCAAAAAACCCAGTATGCTCTGGTCAGTCTCGAACACATCAATCCTGAACAGACCAGTTTGTCTTTTCAGCACCGGTGACAATCAGCTGACCATCAAGACTTCACAGGGGAAGAGCGTGCCGGTCTCCAAATGCCAAGTATCTACAGTGACACCGTCAGAGGGAGGGGGAGGACGAGAGCTGAGTGGTGAGCAACAGTTCACTAGATGTGGGATACAGAGTGGGATATGCAGCAGAACAAGATCAGATAGCAGATATACTAAGAACCTGAGAGACACGTGGAAGAGGAGAGACTGTCGACTACAAATAAACTGAGAATAATAGATTCTTTTTTTTTTTGATTGGATTGGGCCCAAGTTGTCTTATAATCCTTTAATTTGAGATATATGTTGTTATTTTATTTGGGCCATAATTATGACTTCAAACCTTCTCTGAAGATATTTTACAATTTATGGTCTGTTTGTGATCCACTGGATATAAGTCAAGCAGTTCCTTTGGAGTATTCCACGAGGCAATGAACTGCAATGCTCTTCCATTTCACTGGAGAAAAAGAAGCATTTAAACTAGGCAGAGACATGAAGATATTCTGGGGCCATTTACTTTTCTGCGTCAGGAGGATAGACTGGTTCTACCCATAACAGGCGAGAGGAGGTGAAACGATCCTGAGGTGGAAAAATGCAGCAGTTTGGGTAGAAAACTGGGACATTTGGAAGAAAAGGAAAGTTCAGAATCAACATTTGTCAGGCACACGTGCGCAAAAGGTAAGTTGATTATAATTTCAGATAGAAAGGGTTTAATTACATAGTACTGCAAGCATATTTATTCAATAATAAGCAACAATTTCTGTTGGGACAAATGTGAGCAAGGAAGAAGTCTCATCACTGCTTTACCGCCACTGTCACAGTTCAGCAGGCAGAGCGTCTCCAGAGAGAGACCCAGGAGCAGTCACACAAAATTTAGTTATTAATCTTTCTCAGACAAGCAATAACCTCCTGGGAAGCAGACTACTGAGAAAGAGCAACTATGAAACAAGAAAATACAAAGGCTTTGTTGTGGAATTAACAAATACAGCATTTTATTGTTGTACTCTGAAATCTTAGACTTTTACTAGTATACCTCCTTTTGTATCTGAGGTGAATATTTATATTGAATTCATCATGTACCAACTTTGTGTTGGATGCATCTGTTATACACAGAGTAAATCTATCCGTAGCTCTAGAACATCCATGGGGAAAAGCCTGTACAGCAGGGTGTGTGACCCCATTTAGATGTTGGGTTTTTTTTAAATAAAAACTGGAAACAAAACTAATTTAATCAAATCTTGTATTAAAAAAATTCCTATAATATTGTCTGATATCCTAAAGGATGAACTTCATAAACAAAGAAAATCACAATGAAGAATATTTAAAAGAGAATAGTAAGAAAGTGAAGAGCACTTGCTGGCAAACACTCCGGCGTGCAGCTGAAGTACTTCTGGGCTGTCAGGAGTGCAACGATATGACAGCTTCTTATTTCATGATGTAAAAATGGATTTGGTTTGCATCAGAGCAAGATTCAGCCATGCCATGTCAGTTATACTATAATAAGGAAACAAAAATAAAAAAAAGTCACAACTCAATTACAGATGAGTTGAGATTTTTTACTAATGATGTCGTTATGTTTACTAAACGACTTACTGTGTGTCTGTCAGTGGACCTGTCCAAACATATCTCTACTGCTATGTGATGAATGACATCAACATTTGTTAAAGGTCTGTATTCCCTTGAGGATCACCCCAGATAACTTTGTCTTGTGCAGATAGCATTGGTATCCTTTTATGAAATGTATTTACAACTATTATATGTGAGAGATAGATTTAAATCAGATTACTGTTCCACAGAGGGAGGGGTAGTAAAAATGAGCATTTTGGGAGAATTTGTCCTTATGCCTTGTCAAACCACAAAAGTAAATATTGACAAATATCATTTTTGTAACTGTGAGTGTCAAACTTTGTTTTCTAATTTTTTAAAATTACATGTCAGTGGGCTCTGTGGGAATATTACTGCGGATGGATGAATGTGAAACAATATTCATGTTTATATATGTAAGTTGAGACAAACTTGCCTTGGAACAGTTGGAATAAAAAAAATTACTATATTCAAAACTTGGTTTTACATAGTTACAAACCAAACTGAGGATTGCAGAGAGTGCTTGGTTGCTTGTGACAGATTACTTACTGACAGATTTTTTCTGCATCTAAACATTAAGATTTTATTGCCATTGAACAAAATGTAACCCTAAAGTTAAAGACCTGCAAACATGATGGGTTACACCTGGCTTTATGTTAAAGTATTATTGAGACTTGGAATCACAATGTCTGACGATAAAAAAGATATATTAAACGATGATCGTGCCTGAGATTAATTTTGACTTGATAATATGCCGTCGCCACGTGTTCAGCTTCTTACATGGGTTTAGGGAAGGTCATCTGAAAGGCACAGTAGTTTGGTATATGTCATACACCTGTATTTGACTAACATTAGAGCAGACATTTAGCATTGTTTATTAAAAGTTAAATGAATTGGAATGCAAGCTGTATCCTTCTGTACACTGGTTTCTATGAATGTCCAGAGATAAAGTTAACCTCACTGGTGTGATATTTTTCTTGTCTAACAGGATGATCAGAAGGGTTTTGATTGAATTTAGTGGAGATCTGGTGATACTCGATCATTATGTAAAATAAGATCATATCTGCCGTACATGTATTCAGGGTGTATACCTAACACTTGGGGGTTGTGTGAGATTGTGGAAAATAAATTCCATGGAAAAGGGTGGGGGATTTATTCAGAATTACAGGAAAATAAGCTTTAAGGCTTTTTTATTCTTGCACATTAAGTATACGCAACTTCCTTTTAAAAACCCAGTGACCACACATACTGAACTCTGTATTACACAACTTGTTGGATTATTTTAGACACTTTATATACGACGTGCTTGAAGTGAATTACCATCAAACTGTATGATTTGAAGGCTATCATTATTGAAGTGCCCCATCTTTTTCAGTCCGTAATACCTTCCACTTCACGGGGGAATCACACAGTCTCATCACAGTACTCCAGTGGCTCTGATATTGGTGCCAGCTGGAGGATACGTCACATAAAATGGCAGGGCATTGGATGAGCTGGCTATTTCTGTACCTTGTTGACGAGTGAAACGTGTATTGTATATATCACAGTATTTCCAGCAGAGCAGAAGGAGAGAGAGTGAGAGAGAAAAGCCGATCAAATAATTTCCATGACGGTATGAAAATACATACTATAGGCTGCTGGTATCTTAAAACGAGAAAAAAAAAGTCTCATGAGGCAGTTCGAATATCTTCATTACTTCACTACATTCATTACACATTACACAGAAAAGTGTAATGTTTGTCCTAACTATGTAGGATTAATTAATAAACATTCATATCCTACACTGATTGTTGTGTATTACATTTGTTAGCGATGATCAGACAAAACTTAGAAGGAAAACTCAATCCAGACTGAAAATATGACAATATAAACTAAATGAGAAAAGAGCTGTTATCAATAACAATTTAGGCCAAACTTAGGCTGATAAATATGACAGCATTTGATTCCAGAGAGAGATGATAAGAAATGCTAAAAATCTATCTATAATTAGCAATCTTAAAAATATAGAGGGGAAAAAAGTAGAATTGATAGATTAAATGTTTCAGGAATTTAGGTAGAGTACTAAACATCATCTAAAGTGCTGATGTCTGTGTGAACATTCCTTGAGGATGCCTTCCTTGATTCATCGTTAAACAAAAGTAAATGCCCTGTGTTTTATTTTCTCTCCTTTGCAGGAGTCCACAGGTGATACCGGGTGTGTGCTGGACAGAGAAGTGCACGTCTGTGAGCCTGGTCAGTGTTGTATAAGCCAGGCTGATAGCGTGAGGCCCCGTGGCTGTGTCCCACTGAGGCATGAGTGTGGGAAGGGCCCACCAACACAGCTTCCTGTCCTGCGAAGAAGAAGGCCTTAGACTGAGTACAATGCCTGCCGTGGGCAGCTTTGGGAATGGCAAGATCCACACGAGACGCAAACAGCACAGCCGGTTTGTCAGCAAGGCTGGCCAATGCAACATCCACTTCTCAAACATGGATGAGAAGCCACAGAGATATATATCTGACATTTTCACGACTTGTGTGGACATCCGTTGGCGATATATGTTTCTGCTCTTCAGCCTGGCGTTTGTGGTGTCCTGGTTGACGTTTGGTCTGGCGTACTGGGTCATCGGTCTCCTCCATGGTGACATGGAAAATCATGGGGGGGATGAAAGTTTTACTCCGTGTGTCCTGAATGTAGACACATTTGTCGGAGCTTTTCTGTTCTCTATTGAAACTCAGACAACCATCGGATATGGAGCTCGCTGTGTGACAGAGGAATGCCCAGCAGCTGTCATGATGGTAGTTTTTCAGTCTATCATAGGCTGCATCATCGATGCCTTTATGATTGGTGCCATCATGGCCAAGATGGCAAGACCCAAAAAGCGCGCAGAGACGCTACTGTTCAGCCACAACGCGGTAATCGCTATGCGTGATGGCAAGCTGTGCCTCATGTTCAGGGTTGGTAATCTGAGGAAAAGCCACATAGTTGAGGCTCACGTGCGAGCCCAGTTGGTGAAGCCCCGCTTCACAGAGGAGGGTGAGTACATCCCCCTGGATCAGATTGACATGAATGTAGGCTATGACAAAGGCACAGACCGCCTGTTTTTGGTTGCACCCCTCACTGTCATACATGAGATTGATGAAGAAAGCCCATTGTTTGGCATCAGCAAGCAAGATCTCGAATCATCTGACTTTGAAATAGTAATCATACTAGAGGGGTTGGTGGAGGCCACAGCCATGACAACGCAGGCACGCACATCTTACCTGCCCTCTGAGCTCCTGTGGGGTCACCGCTTTGAGCCCATCATCTTTGAGGAGAGAAGCCAGTACAGGATAGATTATTCCTACTTTCACAAGACGTTTGAGGTACCCTCCACTCCAATCTGCAGTGCCAAGGACATTGAGGAGAGAAAATTCCCAGCATCTGGCGCCAACTCCTTCTGCTACGAGAATGAGCTGGCCTTCATCAGCAGGGATGAAGAGGACGAAGGAGATGCGGAGAAAGAGCAGGGCAGCCAGAGTTCATCTGCGCCGTCCACCAAGGAACGAAATCAACCATCACCCCGTAAAGAATCAAAGATTTAATTTCTATCTGTACATTGAATTGTTGTTATTGAATGCAGATCATGTGGAAAGGCCTATGACTGTCAGTCTGCTGACACGAGGACGCCACTGAGGACATGTCTGCTGCATGTGGAGGACCAGCCATGCTCTGTCTCCATCATACAAGGATCAAACTCACTGAAACTTCATAGGAGGAACCTTTCTGCTTCCCTGAGATGGTTATTGAGCTTTACCAGATGCAAACAAATGGTCATGTTTTAATTACAGATGATCCTAGTAATAATGTGCATGACAACAACACAATCATATGAACACTTTGAGAAACATATAATTATTTTGGTGAAACTTTCTGAATACACGTTACTCAGTTATACCATTTGCAACTAATTGTGCAGTGAAACAAATGCTTAAGAGTATTTGTCTGAACTCTTCGATTAGAAAGTAGATCTTTCATCTTATAAGTATAACTCTTGACTCAAGACTGAATGTTCACAATCAGTTAGTCAGTGGTTGACTTGTTTAGCTGGCACACATAAAATTAATGAACATACAAACAGAATTGACTGTAAGGAGGTTTGGGTGAACATGAACTAGCGTTAGATATTTGGACACATAAATGAAAACAAGCTTGATGGTATATGATACTGTGTATATGTCTCTACCTTTTCATTCATCCAGAAGCAAAAAAGAGCCCTGAACAAATGACTCACTTCTGTTTGGTCTTTTTGCTACTTCTGTTAAATTGTATTGTTGCACCGCACACATATGTAATTCACCCCAATCATCCTGTACACTTACTGCATAATTCAGTATGTATTAGTAGTACGCAACTTTGAAAAGGGTCCTAAGACTAAGGTCAGTGCCAAAAGACATGACTGCATCCTTACAAAAACCTGAACATAAAGAAAGTACTGTACGTATACTTTTTTCCACAGTATGAAGAAATTTAGTCCTCAGATTCCTGCCTATTACATGAAAATATAAGGTCAGACTTATTTTATCGAATAAATCTTACTCAATTCAGTTTGAAACAGAGGTTAATGTCCAGTATTTATCTTTTTTCCAGGTAGAGTTGTATGTCAAGCTTTTTAGCAATCAGTAATAATTATCTCATCCTAATGTTGGCTGGGGTTGCTGGAATACAAACTAATCCAATAACCTGAATGAGCTGCTAATAATGTCCTGACATCCAGCTCAGAGAAGAAAAACTGCACAACCACTACAGATGGCCGAAGTATCTGCTGTAGGTAATAGCTGGCTCACCAGTGATTGTTGCTATTTTCAGAGCAGTGGTTTCCAAAGTAGGATTTTAAATCATCCAAGAAGTTCTCCAGAAATAAAAAAAAAAAAAAGAGAATATAAAAAGAGCAACATAAAATCGAAAGCCATGTGAGAAAAATAACAAGAAACTCCATCAATCACAAAGACAAGATAATGCAGAATGGGAATGCAAAGGATACAACAACCAGGACAGCGTGACAAATATTTAAAAAAAAAAGGGGGGGAAACATATTACTGGAGAGCGATGAGCTGACAGAATAGAGTCATGGAATATTCAACTGACCTGAGTACAGGTGTGGAGGAAAAACTACCGCAGGTGTCTGATGTATTTTTGTTGTACCAGGACAAATAGAAGCTAGAACCATGAGAAATGGTTTTATGTTTCACAGACTGTTGTGTTGTCCATATAGGTTTGTATATGCCTACTAGTGTGTGTGTGTGCAACTCTAACAGACTTTAGACTCATATCAGGGCATGGTGGGGGTTATGATTGAATGTTTTTTGTTTTGGTTTAGTTCTTGAGGGCTCAGGGGTTGAAAATCTTGAGGGATCCATGCTTCAGAGGCTCTCAGAATGTTATCTCACATCCTATCTGGGATCTATTTCAGAACTTTACCACATGCAAATCAGAAACCCCTCAACTTCATCACATTCAGTAGTTTTAGGATAAAAGCACGCTGTAAGATCAAGAATAGTGTTATTGTAACTCCTGCCATAGAGCTAATCGAAGGCTTGACACATAATTTCAGAGCGTGCCCACACCCACGGGCAACAGAAGAGTCAGATTAACATCATCTGAGAGAAGGGTGCAGGAATATTGGGTCACAGTTGTACTACACTTTGAATTAAAAGACCAATTTAAAAAAAACACACACAAACACCACACAGCATCTACTACATTAAATATGCCTTCAAATTCTTGAAGGTTCTTAAAAAAAAAAGCTTATTGAATGCTTTGGCTTTTTATGGGACACAAAGAATCACATTTATTTTTTCATCAATAGACCTTATTTGTCAGAGTAAAATTCAAAAGTTTCTTCAAATTCGTTGAGTACATGTCATTTCCGGGTTTAAAAAGGTCATCCAGTGATTTAAAAGGTAAAACATCCAGCAGATGATAAAACGTGAAATTTTGAAGACATGTCTAATAATCATAAAATCCTGTCTTGGAAATCAGCGCAAACAAATCAAATCCCATCCTGACAAAAAGACAGTTGCTGAAAGTAAATGAATGTAAATATATTTCTTGATCATGATCACATGTCAAACAGACATACTGGACTACAAGTAAGACTTTAGTAGTTTCCAGTTATGTGGAAAAAAATAAGTGACACCCCTTCACAACACCTTCCTCCCATTTTTAAAATATATTAATCATAATAATAATACTAATAATAACAATAATGAAAAACTTCATCCCTATAGATGCACTTTAAAGAAAAATGTGGTTCTAGTGCTGAATCTACTGATCATGTAGCAGGCACTCTATGTAGTTGTTTTTTTTAGATATATATTCTTGTGCCACCATCATTCTTATTGTTGTTAATAGAAAAGTAATAAAGATTGTCTGACTGTGTACCACTTTTTTGTTCCAAATTTTTCAAACTAAAAATCTTCATGTGGGTTAACGCCAAACACTTGACTACTTTCAGCAGATTTCAGCACATTATTTTTTCTACTTATTGCTGACGTGTGCTGAAAATAACAGAATTGGTTTTCTTCATAAAACAAATGCTCATTCAACTGCCAGTGCACAAAAATCAGGCTCAGAAGCTGTGAAAGAGGGGAGAGACCAAATTTATACATATGTCCCACAGTTGAAGAAACGTTTTTTTTTCTTCCCTCCTTGAAGAAGAAGAAAAAATATGTTGTATATTTTTGGCTGAAAAGTCAGTGGGCTTTATTAAAAAAGTTGATTATTAATTTTGAGCAGAGCAAAAAAATATTAGACTGGAATAATAAGTAAAGAACTGTGCAACTTCAACATCTTGCCGTCTTCCACTAGAAGCATTGAAAGCAGTCTTGACTCTGGTTCAAACTTTTTCTTTTACTTTATTGTGTGAGATGTCAATTTGAAAACTGACAAAGAAAAAAAATCTTGAGTTGATAATTGCAATAAAATTTATCTGACCAAAACAAGCCTTTTTCCTTTTTTCCCGTCATGATCATCAGACAGTTGGTGGAGGGATAATAAGCATCAGCTGAGTTTATTGTTGAGTTCTAACAAATAAGAGCAGCAGGGAGTGAGAGTGAACAAGCTGCTTGATAAACAGCAACAGACAGTAATTTATGGCTATGATTTGTTAGACGGTGTCTGGTTGGGGTCAGAGGTTTCTGCTTTCACTCTTATGCAACCAATCAGGCATGTCTTTGCATTTATACTGAAAACACTTGGCGGTTCTTCTTGATTTCACTGCCCTGTAACCTTGACCAGTGGAAAGAGATCACATGTACACGAGCACATACTTGTGCTGATACTCACTCTTAACTAAGGAAACTTGACGTTGATCTGCTGTCCCTGTCACTACTGTATTTTCATCGTGTGACAGGTTCTTTTATTTATAAGGCTACTGATGCAAAACGGAGAAGAAAAAAAGGATCATGTAAATTGTGCAACCGTGAACAGAATGTTAATGTGTTTATGCGCAGGTGGCACCTCCATCACTCAGTGCAATCCAGAGCTCGCTTTACTCAGTTACCATTTCATATGTCCTGACAAATGAAGAGCTAGAGTGGCTGCGTGAAACGTAATGCATTTAAACCAGCATCAAATGAAATTATAATGTCTTGCTTTTTATTGTGCTGTATCCTCGGAGATCTGCTTTCTGATAGAAGGAGCTCTGAGAATAAATCCAGGATGCTTCCCACCCACTCTATAGTGTTGGAGGATGAGAAGTCGTGTTGGGTCAGTCTTCCAACGTGCAGAGTGGGTTGCTGAAGGGCGCATTCAGCCTTAATTGCAGCAGCTCTATGCTTTACCTCAGCTGCCAGAAGGAGGTGGAGGGGGGAAGTAACACAGCGCAACACCAGCAGTCACATTTCCTTACCTCAAGACATTACTGAGATTTAGAACCATGATTATATCCTGCTATAAATTAGCTGTTATACTCAAGAGCTATTGCCTGTTATGAGATTAAACCTCTTCATCTTTCAATTTTCTTTTAAAAACAATGTCAATACTTTATCCAAGAAGGCCAGAAATGAAACTTGATTAAATTTCTAAGACACACATAAACAATCACATCATGTTGTAATAATTATGTTTACAGTTTCATAAGGTTGGATTCCATCCAACCTTCCAATCAAATATATTCAATCCAAATTCATTCATTCTAAATTCACATAGAGCCAATTCATTAAAAAAAACAGCCTGGCTAAGGAACCTAAAGAGTGCAGTGAATAATCACTTTACTGCAATCCCCCATCAGTGTCACCTTGAGCAAGCACGAGGTGACAGTGGAGAGGAAAAAGTCCCTGATACACATGGAAATCCTCCACCAGAACCAGACTCAGGGATGGTAACCATATTCCTCAAACACCTGGAGGTCTGAGCGGCCTGGAAAGAGGGACCAACAAGCACAGAGACGATAGCCAAGAGATTTGTGAGATGAGATACAAAAGACTGCAGTGGTAATTGCAATAATAATAAAGAAATGTGCATAAAAATGTTTTTGGTTGGCAACATCTCTCTAACCTGTGGTGGGGAAAAATTAAGTTTTTGTAACCTATTTAAAAATAATTTAGCAATTAAAATGAACAATGTTCATTTTAGCCTTACAACTGTGACGCTAACTGAATGTTCATTGATGAAAAATAAAATATTTGGGCGTAATGCTGCTTGCAGCTCTGCTGTGGTTCAAAATCATATGCAAAAGTTAGTAGTCCCTCTTTTTATACTTACATTTTAATCATCCCACTTTATATTTGACAAATGTGGGGCCAGAAACAAACAAACAAACAAACAAAATCATGTAGACAATACTAAGTATCCCCATGATTCATTAACTTGTAGATCCACATTTAGCACCAATAGCGTGAAGTAATTATTTTGCGTATGATTCAGTCTCTCATATGGTTTTGGAGGAATTTTGGCTCATTCTTCTTTATAACATTGCTTCAGTTCATTGAGGAGTTTTGATATTTGCTTATAAATCAGCTCTTTTTGACTTATTTTATTTTACAGCCATTCTGATATAGCTAGATTTGCTGGTCATTATTTTCCTGTTGCTTGACTGAATTTTAACCATGTTTTCGCTGTCAGACTCACATATGCCTGTGATCCACTCAGTCGTGCTCAGTCAAATCATCCCTCCTCCACTGCTGTGCTTGACAGTCCATATGAGCCATTTCCTGTCAAAATACTGTTGTTTTTTTTTTCCAGAGATGGCATTGAGCACTAAGAACATACAACTCCACTTTGCTCTCATCTGTCCAGAAGACATTGTTTCAGAAGTATTGTGGATTGTTTAGATGCAGTTTTGCAAACCACAATCGTGCTTCCATGTTCTTTTTAGACAGAAGACGTATTCTCCTAGCAGCCCTTTCAAACAAATTGTACTTGTTCAGTCTTTTCAGATGCTCAGTGAGGCCTTAAGGGTTTGTGATGCAGCTCATTGTTTTGTTTCTCCGAGAATTGCACGGTCTGACCTTTAGTTAACTTGATGGTTCTCAGCCTCCTGGGAAGACATGGTCTTGAACGCTTTGCTCTTGTTAATCATCTTTCTCACTGTAGATCAGGGATGCCCAGCTCCAGTCCTCAAGGGCCGCTGTCCTGCAAGTCTTTGATGTTTCCCTGTTTCAGCACACCTGATTCAGATAAATGGGTTGTTAAATGAATTGTTCAGACCTGGATGACAAACTGATGGTGACCCATTCATCAGAATCAGGTGTGTTGTGTCAGGGAAACATCTAAGACTTGCAGGACAGCAGCCCTTGAGGACTGAGTTTGGACTCGTTGAACTCCACATGGTTTTATTTGGGTTGTGGCTGATTTTTGGGTGTGTTGTACATTAAAGAAGCCACTAAAGCTGTCCTTGATGTGAGGACATGAAATATAATCATGATGGACCATGTCAAGGAAGAACCCCTCCTGTCATTTCCTTAATATCTTATTGCAGCTTCTTTTTTTTATTTACAGGAAAGTCAGATGGTTTTCGGGGTCATGTTTTCCATCAGAGGGGCGTGAACAGCTTAAAGGTTAAAGAAGTGAGACTGAATGGAAGAAAAAAAAATCCACCCTGTCTGGGAAAAGCTGAGAATGGAAACTTGTTTTAGAAATCAGGGTGGATAAGAATGTAATCGAAACTTTTATCTAAGTGCCCATAAGAAGTCTCCTTATTCAAACAATAAAAAAAAGGAAATTAAAAAAAAAAAAAGTTAAGTGTAATTTATTCAAATTTTATTAAACTATAAAAGACTTGATTTAAATGGAACTAGAACAATAGTACTCTTAATTAAACATGAGAAGCATATGAACACCTAATATACCTTTAACATTTTACAATAACCACACTAATTACCTGAAATAAATAGTTCATATTTATATAAAAGTCATATTTCATCTACTATAGTCAGTGATGGAAGAAATAGTAAAAGCACATATTTGACTCGTGACATGCAAGAACTAGCCAGAAGATTCTGCATAAAACATTTTAAAACATAGCTTTGAAAATAATTTTGATACTTAGATAATTAGATTTTTTATACTTTTTGACAGTGACGCACTTTGCAGTTTGAATAAGGAACATTTTGTCCGTTTTTTTCAATGATGCATTAAGACTTTTAAAGCACAAACCAGTACATCACTTCTTGATATTTTATTTATTTATTTATTTATTTATTTTTTTGGGGGGAGGGGGGGGCAGTCAAAACAGCAAGGTTAAAAGCTGTGTGTCCAAATATCATCTAAACCCTAAACCTAATCATAAAGATTGTATTGATTTATCAGTATTATCTGTGGTCTTTACCATCTTTCTGATGTCAACTCATCATGAGGTTGTTGTCAAAGTAAACAAGCAGATCCTATCATTTAAGTGTTTTAAATCACATTGAATTAATTACCTCTATTGCAGAGTTTCTGTCTGATCATTTGTCTCTTCTAAGTTATTTTGCTCATGGAGACACTCACCGTCCAGCTGAGCACATCACTCAGTGGTACTCGCTACTCCAGCCCCGACTGCTGCAGATGTACAGTATTTGATTACAGCAACAGACTGATTGGATTACATGAGGCACTGACTTAAATACCGCTGGCAAACACAAAGCAACTGCTGAACTTCCTGCTGGGAACGAGCAAGCAGAGGGGACACCGATTACTCTGTATACAGCGAGACCAGGATCAGTCTGGTTCTGCTGAAGAACACTCTGTATTAATACAGAATTACTGTGTAAATTCTGTCTCACCATGAGTTTCCAGAATTAAAGGTGCGCCTCCATCGAGAAAATACCAATTGCTGTACCAATTTAATACCAATAATTTGAATAAATCTTAAAAAAAACCTAAGTAAAGATTCCTAAAGTTAAAAAAAAACCTAAAGTAAGATTCTATAATGTTTTACACTTTGACAAAAAATATTTTACAGTATATTTACAAATGAAAAATATAAGAGATATTAAAGAGGGATACAAAACGTGTCTCTATAAGACACTGATGAAAAATAAGAGTCATTAAAAATGCAAAAGCAGATGCACATTATATCTGATGTCTCTCCACTCAGTTAAGGAATAATCTGTGGTTTTTCATTGTGAAAACACAATCTCATTTACATTTTTCTTGAATGACCACTGTTAAATATTACTTTTATACTGCTTCATTTCTGTGAGATAAAAACAAATGTATGTCTTGATGAGCATGTTCAGTGATAAATCTGGAGTCCATCATTGTTTGTATTCCAGACTGCAGATTGGCATCGTCCCAAAAAGGACAACTGCTGGTGTTGATGTTAAATAACACGAATGTCCTGATTTCATTTGGATTAAAAAAAAAAAAAAAAAAAAAACACAGTTGTACAGAAAACACTTTCAAATCCTGTCCATCACATTGAATAATCATTTGAAGTCAAACCCATTTCTACAGTTCTGAACTATTTTGAAACACCTTTGCTGCCATCATCTGGTATACGGTGGAGAAAAAAACTATTCAGTCAGCCACTGATTGTGCAGGTTCTCCTCCTTAGAAAGATGAGAGTTCTCATTTTTATCATAGGTACACTTCAATTATGAGCGACAAAGTGAGGGGGAAAAAAAATAAATAAATAAAATCTAGGAAACCACATTGTAGGATTTTTTTTTTATTGTAAAATGTGGCAGAAAATAAGTATTTGTAAATAAAAGTTCAATGCAATACTTGGTAACTTAAGTTTGTTGGCAACGACAGAGGTCAAACATTTCCTGTAAGTCTTCACCACGTTTGTACACTGTAGCTGGTATTCTGGTCCATTCCTCCACGCAGATGTCCTCTAGAGCAGTGATGTTTTGGGGCTGTCGCTGGGCAACATGGACTTTCTACTCCCTCCATTAATTTTCTATGGGGTTGAGGTCTGGTTCTGCAGGATTTGAGTCCCTCTCAGTGAAGTTGTGTTACTGATGGTGGTCTTTGTTACTTTGGTTCCCAGCTCTATGCAGGTCATTCATCAGGTCCCTGCGTGTCCTTCTGGGATCTTTGCTCAGCGTTCTCATGATCATTTTGACCCCACGGGACAGATCTTGCGTGGGTCCCCAGATCGAGGGAGATTATCAGTGATCTTGTATGTCTTCCATTTTCTTATACTCGCTCTCACAGTTGATTTATTCTCACACCAACCTGCTTACCTCTTGTAGATTCACTCTTCCCAGCCTGGTGCAGGTCTACAATTTTCTTTCCGGTCTTAGCCATGGTTGAGTTTGAGGTCTGACTGTTTGAGGCTGTGGACAGGTGTCTTTATACAGATGAGTTTGAAACAGGTGTCATTAATACTGGTAACGAGTGGAGAACAGAAGAGCCTCTTAAAGAAGACGTTACAGGTCAATTAGAGCCAGAAATCCTTCCTTTTTTGTGGGTAACTAAGTTCTTATTTACCACCATAATTTACAAATAAATTCTTTAAAAATCCTACAATGTTATTTCCTGGATTTTTTAAATATCATTTTGTCTCTCATAGTTGAAGTGTAGCTATGATGTGAAATTACAGACCTCTCGTCTTTCTAACAAGAACTTGCACAATCATTGGCTGACTAAATGCTTTTTTGCCCCACTGTATGGGGGCTTTAACACGCAGTGATGCAACCTTCTAATTTACGCATGAAGATAAATAAATCTATGGATGCAAAATTGTAATATTGTTTGAAGACATGTAGATTTACCACAAAACAAAGGAGGCACTTTTATTATTAAATACATTTTATTACATAAATGACATAATTTTGACCGTCTTTAAACACAAAGTCCATACTGAACACAGATGTTTTGGTTGGGTGGAATTGCACAGCAGAGCCATTTCTTTGAGGCCCTTCCTGTTTAATGTACGTGCATCTGCTTTTCTAGAATTAATTAATTTGAGCAGTCAGACATCCATTGAGCTTCCCACGCTAACCCCTGCAGTAACCGCCCCCTGAGCTCACCCGTCTTTCCAGAGTCTCCCTTCATCCCCAGTTGCACTGGTCTTCATCTGTCACGGTCAGGATTTCTGTAACCAGGCCAGTGCCGATAGTTCTGTTTCCATCTCTCAGAGTGAACCTCTGGCCTTTCTCCAGAACCATTGGCTTGGCGGAGAGTGAGCATCAACGATGTGTCCTCACCTGGCATCACCATTTCCTTAGAGAGCAACAAGAAAACAAATGTCATACTTTTACAACTCATTACAAATGAGACAAAAGTGTGTGTAATTGCTTGTGTTTGAAAACATTATCTTTATAAACTGGTGGATTCAAAGAACCTGTTCTCATTCCAAACACATCTTCTCCACTTCTTTACTGTAACTTAAACTGTCACGACTAAACACTAACGCTAGACAACTTTTAACATGAGCAACTATGGGCTGTATTGTCTCGGTTCTATTCGGGTATGTCGGTTCGGTTCGTGGTCAGAAACTAAAAGCTCGGGTCGAATTTTCACAGGTCCATTCGGGTTTGGGTCCATGAAGAGTGGACCCGTGAAGACCTCGACTTCATACCCTTTGCGTGAATTAAAAGTACACCTCTCTAAATATCTCATTGGCAGTTCAGATTTCCTCTGAATTTTTAAAGTTAACCTTCTTTTGTCTGATAGTGTGTTCACATGCGTGTTTTTGTTCTGGTCAACTGATGGCAACAGAAGCAGCAGGAAGCCTTCTGTCACTCCTGGTTCTTAAGGTCCGTTTATAAGAGCCTTAAAACTGAAAAAACAGACCTCAAAGTAAAGGAAGCAAACAACCACACATGTATACCTTGTCATCAGGCAATGTGACCCTGCAGGCCATGTCCCAGGTGAGAGAGAACATGACAGGCATGAAGTTGGTGACAAACGGTTTGTGCCTGCCTCCTTCCTCCTTACTCAGAACGTACACCTGTAAAACATAAGATTATAGTTACATGGAGGGTTGAGGACACGTAACAAACCTACAGACAAATTTAGGTGACATATTATTTTGAGAAGGGAAAAAAAAGCCAACAGCAAATTAACTTAAACTGTAATCATTAATAATATTTTCATTTTTTTTTTTTTAAATCAGCATATGTTAAAATCGTCATAAATTACAATCAAACGTGGTTAAAAATTATTCTCAAAATTGTGGTCAAAATAAGACATTTTCATAGTTATGTGTTCCTAAATTAGAAAAATGCTCCCTAATGACCCCTATGAGGGGAAGTCTTGTTTACATTCAAATCCCTAAAACACGGAGCTTTAGTCACCTTTTCCTGCAGTTTTCCCCCAAGGTTTAAGAACTTCTTTCTGACATAAAAGTACCAGTGAGGTAGTCTGTCTAGAAATTACACAATTATAAAATGACTGCATGGTTTAAGGCTGCAACAACCTCCACCTCTCGTCTCATCAACAGTGCACACATTTAAAAAAAAAATCTTATGGAGCCTCTATGGGGACTTCATTGATCAATATCCTCCTGTGACAGGTGGAGCCTGCTCAAAATCACTCTTACAGACGATGAAAATCATCTGTTTTAAGTCATTAACTATTTCAAAATATAACAAGTAAATAAGAAGTGGTCAATCTACAAGTGTATGGTGTGACTTCATGCTCTCAGACCTGTGCTCTGACTTTCTGGTGAGGCAAGATGCATCCTGGTTTGCACATCAACCATCCCTCTCCTCACATCCTCCCTCTTCAGCCTCGGACCAGAGCGCCCAGGTTGTCTCCGGCCTCTGCCCGGTCCAGAGACTTGTGGAACATCTCAATACCTGAACACAAGCGGATCAAACATAAGGTCAATTATGCGAATAACCAATGTGCAAGTAGTTTTGGTCTGCTATATAGGATGTTTCACTCATCTGTAATATCAAGAAAAAACAAAGACATACTTTCAGAACATACGATATGTCCACATATATTTGACTGCTTATTATTAATTGAGGTTATATATCTTAAGCTGCATATGGATCCTTGTTGCTGCACTAATGTAGTAAAAGAATCAACCCATTTTCCTTCAACAGGTAGCAAGCTGAGATCTAGTAATTCTGAAGATGTAACAGGAGCCATAAAAATCGCATGAACATCCTATCAAACTATCAAATTGACCTTTGGAAACCACATGGAAATATCTGTTGAGTTTTGTCTGTAAAATCTGACATATCTTTGATTGTGCCCCATGTACACAAAACAAAGTCCTGCTTCTCTGATTTTCTCTTGCTTTTTCCATCACTCACCTGTAACTACAGACTTGAAGATGCGGTTGTGGCCCACAAACTCACAGTCATCACCTTTCTTGATGATACCCCTCTCCAAAGTGCCTGTCACGACTGTACCTCTGCCTGAGGAACAAGCGGCAAACTTTCAGTGAAAAGGTAATTATCATGTTGGAATTTGTTTTTACACTTCTGAGTCTTGAAAATGAATGTTACAACTGACACTGTGCATTTCTAATTTTCCTTTTTCCTACCAGGGATTGAGTAAACTCCTTCAATGGGTAGAAGGAATGGTTTTTCCAGCTCTCTTTTGGGCAAAGGAACATAAGAATCCACAATCTCCAGCAGCTTCATCACTGCATTCACACCCAGGTCAGGTTCCCTGCTCTTAGATGAAGCAAAAGGACAGAGATTCAGATGACACAAATTGTGACGCAGTCTGTTACATGTCAGACATGACAGATTCAGGCTAGTAATGTTGCTAAATAAAAGACTGTGTTTACTGTTAAGAGACCAAAATAAACTAAATGAATATCAAAGAGCAGTAGCCTAATCTATGACCCAAACAGTAAAGCACTTTACTGTCAACGTTTCCCCTACCTCCAGAGCGCAGAGGGCAGAACCTATCACAACAGGAGTGTTCTCGCCATCGTAGCCAAACTCTGTGAGAAGCTCACGGATCTCGATTTCTACCAGGTCCAACATCTCCTTGTCTTCCACGGCATCAGCCTTGTTGATGAAAACGACTACATGCTCAACGCCGATCTGCCTGGCCAGCAGGAGGTGCTCACGTGTCTGAGGCATCTGGCCGTCGGTGGCCGCCACCACCAGGATGCAGCCGTCCATTTGAGCTGTGCCAGTGATCATGTTCTGAAAGAAAAAAAAAAAAGTGTTTGGCCTTACAACCTCAAACAGCAACAAACAGCATCATGTATAACATTTTGAAATTTAATCTGAATACTATGGAGCCCCGTTTGTGTCATAATTCAATGAATAAATGAGTTTATTATTATGAAATACATATCCATTTTAATGAAATGTTTGCCATTATTATGAAATACATGTTTATTATTATTAAATGTGTCCCATTATTATAAAATATATGTGTATTATTTTGAAATATTTCCCAATTATTATGAAAAAAAATAATTATTATGAAATATTCTTAGATTAAAAAAAAGCCACTCTGAAATAAACTATTATGCATTAAACTAAGAATAAATAATAATAAAAATATGAGTTTTTACATAATTGGTTCCATTTTCATAAGAATGAGCTTTTACATAATGGCTTCATTTTTTTCATAAGAATGAGTTTTTACATAATAATGACATTTTGCCACTGGGCGGGACCAGTGGTTGACCTGCACGCTCATTGGCTGATCCTTCTCCACTCTAGGCTCTGACATCGACTAGTTTTGGCCGTGAGGTCCCGTTAGCAGCGGGCCGTGGTGTCATCAAGGTACACTCCTAGTCTGATTGTAGCTATGGCAGCTTGGACTGAGCTACGGGAAACCTTGATGTTTCTTAGTCAATGTCAGCTTTTAACCGTAAACTGAGGTGCATTCTGCCACCTACTGGCCCTGGAGTATATACATTGCACCTCTCGCCCACTATCAATATTCACTGTTCTGTTGCTTATGCCTGAATGAAAGAGCAGCCAATAACATAAATGGCTCCGCCCTCTCTGCTGTGATTGACACACAAATCATTCTTATGAAAAACAAAGCCATTATTATGTAAAAGCTCATTCTTATGAAAAACGAAACCATTATCATAATAATGGGAAATATTTCATAATAATAAACATGCATTTCATAATAATGGGAAATATTTCATAATAATAAACGCCTGTTAGTAATAGACTCATTTATTCATTGAATTATGACCCAAACGGGGCTCCATAGAATACAGCCAGGGCAACCATATACATTCACTTCATGAAAATTCTGGATCTGGTACCAGTCCCATTCAAAGCCATCTCCACCTGTTCAGAACATACTGAACCAATCTCAGCAGGGCAGGAGCATAGGCTTTATGTGATGACTTGTTTACCAGCATACAAGAGACACTAATCGAATCAACCAAGATAGCTGCAGAATTACTAATAACACCTCGGATCAATAAGTTTTTGCTTTTTACTCCAAAGTGACTAGTCATTCACCAGCATCTTCTACTCCTCTGTACACCATTGTGGATTTCTTAAATTTGATACTACTCTGGTTTTTGCTCTGCCTAGATCACATTCTTAGTTTCTCTGATTGGTTGTATACCTATTCAGTGGCATCTAGAGTTTCTTCTGCGCATGTTGGTACTGGCCCCTGGAAATCTAAGTCAAACCCTGAGGAACCAGACTAGATTATTTGTATTGAAGAGGAAAAAGAAAAAGAGGATGGCGAGCCTTTCCAGGTAGAAGAGAAGCAAATTACCTTGACATAGTCAGCATGGCCAGGACAGTCTGTGTGGGCGTAATGTCTGTTGGCTGTGGTGTATTCTACATGAGAGGCATTGATGGTAATTCCTCTGGCCTTCTCCTCTGGGGCATTATCAATGTCCTCATACTTTTTGTAGTTAGCACCACCAGCATCAGCAAGCACTGAGGGGAAGTTAAAATACTCAGTTCATTTTTTTAGATCCTGAAAAAAGTCTCAAGAGCCTTAAAATTTCCTTGAAGGTCAGTTAAAAAAAAAAAAAAAAGACTCGCTGTCTAGATCACATGAAGGTACTGCAATGCATTTAGATGATTATGGGTTGGTATGACAGCAGGAGTTTAAACATAAAAGGTTGTACCTTTTGTAATGGCTGCAGTCAGGGTGGTCTTGCCATGATCAACGTGGCCAATTGTTCCGATGTTCACATGAGGCTTATCTCTGCTGTATGTCTTCTTGGCCTCAGCAGCAAAAGTCCGTCGACTCAGTGGCACAGCACACTACAGAACAAGGAAAAATCCAGGGTTTGTACACAGAATCCATGTTTCACAGTGTGAAAATGGCCATTTGCATGAATACTTACCAATTTGAAAGAGCTGTGCAGGAGGCTTGGTGAAGAAAGCTGAAGGGCTGAGAACAGGGAAAGAATCTTTCAGAATTACATGAACTCATGTACAGATTTACTGAAGCTATTTTGAAATGCTATTTCTGGCCTCTAGAGAGGACATTTAAATTATTTTCTTCAAACCCTGCAAAATGATTTAATGTAGTTTGTTCATATTTGAACGATGTGGAGATATATTGTGTTTCTACACGAATAGAAAAACCCTCAATATTTTAACAGGAGTCTTTAAAATAGAAAGTAACACATTGATAAACATGAGACAAAAACATTGTACTTGGTCAACGAATGAATCATCAGTATGGAGAATTAAAAGTGTAGATAAATTCAGTTTTCTTAATAAATTAAATACGATTTTGTTGTTTTCACCTCCAATGCATTTAATGAAAAACGTGTGTTGATGAATCAATCTTAACTCAAAATTTTGCAAACATATCTCTGAAGCATTTGCTATTTTGCTCCTACACTGACAATCGGGATCTTCAGAAAAAAAACGAAATAAAAACTTGACATCAAATGTATAAAACGACGCCAGTTTCACCAGACAGCTCTGCAGCAGCTAACGTCGAGCCAATAAACACTTTAAACTAGAACACACAGCTAAACAGAATCACTGTCTTTCAGATAGGATTCTGTTTAGTAAAGTCTTTATCTTTCAGTACCCAAACACTGGTCATTATTTAAGTCTGATATCTATTATTTTTCTCAGTCCTCATCTTTACCTGCATCATCATTAGCTAACGCTCACTGGTAACGTGACCTTGCTCTGCTTTCGGAAAAGGAAGCATCTTTTTTTTTTAATTTCCCCAAACACAAGCAAAGTGCTGCATTATTTATCAGATACTTAGTGTTACATTGCATTTGTCTACCATGGCTGCACAAAAGAGCATATAATGAAACAGAAGTAAACTATTTTACCAGAGAAACACGCACGGAGCCCCACAAGCGCCGCCATCTTGGATGGTTAGACAAACCAAAGACGATTGAAACATCAAGAGAGTAACCTGACCGGTCCCGACGCGACGATCCTATACGACCATGTACACAGAGACTTACCTTCTCTAATAATTCTGTTTCATTGCAGTGCCAGCAACAGCAAATAGACGTAATCGCATTCATTGCTGTATAAATACACAGTGAACATATCATTATTAAAATAACTGCACAAATCAAAACCAAAAACAGTAGACTCCTACAGCTACAGCACATTGTAACATCCACATTATATCATTTTTCAATCGAGATCATTTTTTACTTCTGCGATTTTATTTCAATCAATATTGGCATCCAACAAGTTATATCATGTAAACACTGTGTATGATTTTATCAAATCCATATTCCACACTTTTCTTCTGCTACGGGGCGAGGATTCTCCTGTCATCAATATACTTCTTTAAATTTCACTCTTACTCTTTGTAAGCTATACGCATGCAAGTGTCACTGAAAAGCCTAAACTGTTATAATATGCTAGATCTCGCTCTTGTGCCTTTTTGATATTAAGGCCCTGTTGTTGTTTTTTCAAATCATTTTGAAGCACCTATTTGACATATAGCCTGCGAAATGACCAACAACCGTGAGACTGTTTGGGGGCGAGTAATGAGTTACTCAAAACAATTTTCTTGATCGTTTTTTAACGTTTTACGGTAAAGCATGGCGGCCCCCTTGTCACTCGTGAGATCAGCTCGCTAGAAGGTTCTCGCGCATTCGTGTGCGTTTATAAGGAGAAAACCAGCAGTGAGGTCTAAGAGGAGTTTACTCAAACTGTTGTAAGACTTCTTAAAGGTAAGATGTATACTAATATAATGACGCTATACAAATTTACGTTGTTGACAATTTTGTTGAATGGGGGTTGTACTCCAGTGATATTTTGTACAAGCATTTATCTTAATCCCAGTGGTACTTTACAGCTTGACTATGATGAACAAGACTAAGATCTTGAGATTGTCTCCTGTGATTGCTTCTTTATATGATGTACTTTAGATTTATATGTCTTAATGACACCTCTAAAACTCTCTTGTCCGTGTTTTGCTGATTTCTTTTGTATATTTGTACAGCTGTGTAGATCATGTCAGGAAACAGTCAAGACAGGAGGTACCCTCAGAACCTTCAGGGGGTCCTGCAGCTGGCAGTAGAAGCTGGGTCAGCTGCTGAAGGTCCGACCCCCATAGAGCCGAATGTCAGAGGAGGTAAGAGCCTGTGTCTGTGCCCCTGCCCTAACTGGTTATAAACAATCCATGGGGATAACCCTTAAATTCAATTAAGTGGTTATGAACACTATGTCATGTGGCTTTGACACCAATCATCGTGAACAAGTAGAGTAACCAGTCAATAGAATGGTTTTGTAATCTTTGTCAACATTTCTGCATTTGGTGTGATTTGTATGTGTATATCAAAGATGGTTCAAGAACACTGAGGCCCACATCCTTGTTTAGATGTGTTGGGACTCAAAAAGGAAAAGAATCACATACTTGTCTTTGTCACAGAGGAAAACGTGGCTGAGAGAAGCTCTTTCAGAGGTGTGTAAAGGCCAGATGGATGAAGTGGAGCAGATGAAACAGTGCCTGAATGTTCTATGCAAAGATGAAATGGCTGAAAATGAGAGAGATGGAGAGGAAGACAGGGAAGAAGATGACGATGATGAGCGGGAATCAGCCTTTGAAATGTTGTCAGAGTTGTGTGAGAACCTGGATAATGCTAGAGGTTTGTGATGTTCTTAAAGAGAGCTCAGGTGTTGGCATGAACCCAGAATTATGAGCTTGACAGAAGTTGTTGATAAAAATCATACGTACCGACTGCATCCTATTTCTGTACTTTACAGATCTGATGATTCTTGGTGGACTGGAGTTGTGCGTTTCCCGGTACCTGTGTCATGTCCAGAGTGGGCTGAGGTGGCGTGCTGCTGAGCTTATTGCCTCTTGTGCTCAGAACATGCCACAGGTACAGGAGCACTTGCTTAGTATTGGAGCGCTGCCAAAGCTTCTGCAGCTGACAGATTCAGACCCCCAATCCACTGTCAGGGTCAAAGCCCTTTATGCTGTCTCATGTGAGTAGAGTTCAAACAAACACACACACAGGATTGACATTACTTCAGTGATCAATTTTCAGAATATCTGAACTGAATCTTTATCTCCTTTGTGTTTATGGTGCTTCCACTGATGAGCCAAAACATTATGACTACACACAGATGAAACAGCTACTCAAACTTTTCACTGTATCTTACTATTTGCTGCTCAGACATTGATGCTAAAATGATGAGCCACCTTCAGAAACCTCTTAGAGTTTGTGCTCTTTTGTTAGCATGCAAAGGACCGACAGTAAGCCATACAGAGGTTCTTCAGTGTTTTGGCTCTTGAGTGCTGTACTGCACATGACGGAGCAGAAATGTGTGTTTGACTGTAGGTCTGGTCCGAGAGCAGGAGGCCGGCCTCCAGGCCTTTCTGGCCCATGATGGTTTCTCATCGCTGATGAGAGGCATGCAGTCAGAAAACGAGAAGGTCAGGACCAAGTCTGCTTTCCTACTGCTAAATCTGCTGACTTCACACCCTGAACAGAAAGGTATGGATGAAAAAGCTGTTAAATTCTGCTGATAATGAGATTTTCACTAAATTATGTCTGTAAAACTGTCCTTGCAGAATAAATGCAAGTTTGAATGTTATTACTATTTTATTTATTTTTTATTTATTTTTTGTCTGGTAGAGTCTTAATTTAATTTTGTTAGTTGGACACATAGCACTTTTTGGATTATTGTTCATAGAGTATTACAAACCTGTGAAGTCGTGAGCTCCCACTCGTTTATAATTCTGGGGTTAAAAACAAATCTTCTGTTTAAAATAAGTAATTTTGTTTATGTATTTTTCTTCCAACAGAAGCAGTTGTGTCTATGGGGATGGTGCAGCAATTGGTATCAGTTCTCCGGACACCACATTCGCCTTTCCACGAACATGTGCTTGGCGCTCTTTGCTGGTAAGAAACCTTTTCTTTTGCTTTACTAGACATTTGAAGTGGCTGTCCATGGGCTATGGAGCCCTGTTTGGGTCATAATTCAATGAATAAATTAGTCTATTATTATGAAATACAGGTGTATATTATTATGAAATATTTCCCATTATTATGATAATGGATTCGTTTTTCATAAGAATGAGCTTTTACATAATAATTGATTCGTTTTTCATAAGAATGAGCTTTTACATAATAATGGCTTTGTTTTTCAATAAGAATGATTTGTGTGTCAATCACAGCAGAGAGGGCGGAGCCATTTATGTGATTGGCTGCTCTTTCATTCAGGCATAAGCAACAAAACAGTGAATACGGTCAAGGTTTCCCGTAGCTCAGTCCAAGCTGCCATAGCTACAATCGGACTAGGAGCGCACCTTGATGACGTCACGGCCCGCTGCTAACGGGACCTCACGGCCAAAACTAGTCGATGTCGGAGCGTAGAATGGAGAAGGATCAGCCAATGAGCGTGCAGGTCAACCACTGGTCCCGCCCAGTGGCAAAATGTTATTATTATGTAAAAGCTCATTCTTATGAAAAACAAAGCAATTATGTAAAAACTCATTCTTAGATAAAAAAAAAAGACATTCTGAAATAAACTATTATGCATTAAACTAAGATTAGATAGTAAAAATATATTTCATAATAATAAAAAAAAAATTCATAATAATGGGAAATATTTCATAATATAATAAAATAATGGGAAATATTTCATAATAAACATGTATTTCATAATAATGGGAAACATTTCATAATAATGGATACGTACTTCATAATAATAAAAACCTGTATTTCATAATGATAGACTAATTTATTCATTGAATTATGACCCAAACGGGGCTCTATAGCGGGCAAGATGGAAAACCAGAAACTGCTCCAGTATCAGGAGCATTTTGGACATGGGCCTGTTTCAAAAAGTGGGTGATGTGTGTTGAACCTGAACATGGGGAGCCTTGGAGTTTCACAAACTTCATAGAGTGATGTAATTAACCCAGAGCAAAAGGGTTCAGGTAAGCCGGTTTCAGAAACTGAGGTAACTCGTACTTGGAGTCAGTTACCATGGTAACTGACTGTGAACTAAACCTGGTCAAGAGCCCGTTTACATCCACATACCCGGAGTTTCTCTCTGCCCCCCTCTTCTCCATAAAGGTGCAACACGTTCAATTTCATTAGACAATCAGTCATGTAATGTGTATTTTGAAGGTGTCTGGACAATGACATGTCACATTTGCATCTGGAAAGTTTATTAAGAGTCAGATGGATAGTTGACCACGGTCAAGCTTGCTGTCACTTGTATTTAGGGTACCCTGACGAATTTTGTAAGAGCATTAGGACTACTGTTTTTCTCCAACATTACATGATCCTATCCTGAGTTATAAAGCTCACAGCAATCTCAGAGTTGGCACAACCAACTCTACAGTCCCAATTTGAAATCAGAAACTCAGAGTTTCTAACTCTGGGTTTGTTGACTCTGAGTTGGTTATGTCTGAGTTAGTCAGTCGAAGCCTCCTTTTTGTGTAAATTCATTGATAGTAAGTATCGTACAGAACTTTGGATATCTGTATGTGCTGAGTTAGCGCAGCATTCTTCAGTTCTGGTTCTTGGGACCTGCTGCCCTGCATGTTTTAGATGTTTCTCTGCTCTAACACATCTAGCTCAGATTAGCGGTCACTGACAGATGTGTCAACCTTGGTGAGAATTTAATGCCGATTCAATTATTTTGAGTAGGTTTGGAGCAGGGCAACATCTAAAACATGCAGAAGACAGTGGGCCTTGAGGATCAGTATTGAAGAACTGATTTAGTGTATTTACTCAAGAGATGTTAGTAACTCATGGTTTTCATTACTAACCAAGTCAACCTTGTTATGTCTGTCTAGTTTGGTAGAAGACTTTCCACAGGGGCTGGAAGACTGCAGGAACCCTGCTCTGGGTCTGGAGGAATTACTCAGACAGCGAGCTAAAGATCTCCAGGGAAAGGATGAAAGTCAGGTACTTACGTGACTTTTACCCTCACTATTATAAGGATAATAAAACGAGCTAGGATTATAACAACTTTCAAAATTTGACTAGGATCAGCTAAAGCATAATTGGTCTAGTTGTGCCCTCTAAAGCTGTGTTTGTTATTAACAGGAAGAACTTGATTTCTGTGAGCGTTTGAGGCGTCTGTGTTTCCACGGGCAGCAGTCAGATGACATTGGAATGGATCGCTGAATGCTTTTTGGTATTTTTTTTTACTTTTCTTCACATGGTTGGGCATCAGTGCATGATGTACAAGTTAAATTGGAATATTTATGAGCCGCCTTTTGTGAACTGAATTGAGAGGGTGCTCAGGAACTTTTTATGAGTTTCCCTAATTTGTATGTTATCTGGAGGCTGAATTTTACTGTGTAAATAACTACATTATATAATGTTTGTTTTTGTTTTTTTTAATAAAGTCAACTGTTATCTCAGTTCAGTGTTTTCTCTGATAAATCTTTAAATGTGATACCAGATCACCCTTAATAGTTGGTATGTATAAGGTTTTTATTCATGCAAGCACACATCCATCCAATTACCTTTTCGCTGGTGAGATGAATACATGCATCCAAATATTAATTCAGATTTCTGCATATCTTGATTTTGTTATTTGTATAGTTAAAATTCAAGTCTGAAGTACTTGTCACTTCTTTAAACAAGATTTGTGGTTATGGATATCATCTTTATCTGCTGTAAACAAAATACATGTGATGGCCAGTTCATAGTGCACTCAATGTACAAAGTATACAATCTAATGTGAATGAGTCACAGAATATTTAACATTAAATCACAGAAAATAAATATTCCGAACTGATATCCAATAAGTATTTTTCAGTTGTGTTAGTATACATAACCATGACCAAGGATCTTTAAAACACAAATCATTGAAATATAAACTGGAAAAATTTAAAGAGAGCCTCTTGTAAGATGATCTGTTGTTTAATGTTTTCCAGTTGTAAAGCTTTGAAATCACCTAGTACATAAGTGTTGATCAGTAGTACTGCCCCTTTTTCTTTTCTTCCTGTCCCCTACTTTCATGGGTTGGTAAGAATAGGTTTTACAAATCAATGACGATAGAGAAGGTACCCCAGATGTAAGGAATACCTTTAGGGATATTGATTAGGGCTTCTTCCATTTTGAAAAGTAATCTTTGCTCTCCACTGCCTTTACGTCACCCACGGCAATCAGTAGCTGTGCCAAATAGTATGTAACCATGACAACAATTTGACCATACTGCATTGGTGGCACCACCTTGAAAACTTGAAGGGCCAGTGAAGCATCCGATACCATGAAGGACAAACTTCCCAAGAGTGTTGCCGTGTGGCGGGTTCTAATCGCCAGTCCACTCATCACGGTGATTAAGATGAAGTATACACCCACACCTGGAGTTAGGAGATCAGAGTCGGGCAGCTTTCGCAGGAATGGGTATAGATAAATGTATAAACCTCCTCCCACCAAAAACAGGACCAAATAGATGAAACGGATCAAGGAGGATGAGGAGGAGTACGCTGCATAACGCCGGGAGAGGAAGGTGAGTGAGTAGAACAGATGAGCCACAGCAAATGCACCCATTCCTGAAACAGATGAGATTTTTAACACATTAAAATCAGCTTTAAGTGTGGAACATGCAGTTTCTAAGTTTTAGGTAGGGTATATTTCATATTTTTAAACCTTATTTAATGCTAATTATGTCAGTGAAATCTGTTTTTGCAAAGGAAATATTAGGCCTTTGCTATAATATTTATTTTACTGTTGAGCGTGTGGTCATGGACAAAATTGCCTTCACGAAAGTTAACTTGGCCTGAAAAGTGATCTAATCTTTGGTTAAAGCCTATACAAATGGGGTTCTTACCATGCAAAAAAAGCTCAGGCCATATCAAGCAGCAGTCACCAACAGCAGAGAAGATCAGTCCTCCTGTCACACCAAGGACACTCTGACCTCCGTTCCAGCTCAGCACCACTGCAGCTAGTAGGAGAATCGGTGCTGATTTGACACCTGCAGACACGAGTGACGGTGGGAATCAGGAGTCCACAGGTAGAAATACAGTGCTGAAGACAAAAAGAAAGGCAAGAGAGAAAAAAAGAGTGCACAGGACTGACAGGAAGAAACACAGATAAAAAAAAGAAAGAGACCTGTCATGACTTTGCCCATAGAAGTAAGTTCAAATCATGATTGTAGACACTTCCCTTCATATGCAAGAGAACAACAATGTGTATCAAACAGACATACTGAACTTCGAGTAAACTGTACCATATTTCTCCTCTGCCGCCTGTCAAAGGCATGTGTCTCAAGGATGTCCATCTTCTGAGCTCTGTTGTGAACTCCAGCAGGTGTCTCAGGTGGATGGAAGTGTCTTGTTTTCTGTTCTTCTGTGCTGTTTTAGTTCTGCCTCCACTGCCTTGATTAAATGCACAGAGACCTCAGATGTTCTCCTGTATCCCTCGTTTCCAGTCTTTGCTGTGTTATTCAGTCTATTGGTGTTCATGACAATGAACTTTAGACCAATCCTTGCTGCCTGATTGCACGATGATAATGAACGTTCTCCCTGTTTCGTATTCTAGTGGAGAAGCAGCTGACCTTTGACCTCTCCGGTTGTGATACATTGGTGACATCAGCATATCGGGGCAAAGTTGAGCTATATCTAGCAATCCTAATAAAAATATGATAAAGATTATCACATGACTTTACACAGGAACCTATGATATTTATTACTCTTAATAAGGAAATGCTAAAATTTTCAATGAAACAAATGTGAAACTAATTTTGACAGAGAAAGTATTTGGTTTTTGAAACATATGAACCTTGTTGTCTATGTAGAATTCAATATTTTGTTTCAGTAACATTCCATAAAAGAGATTAATTTTGTCAGATGATTCTTAGATGAAGTATTCCACCCTTGAAATTTTGAAAGCCAAAATTTTGCTGCTCTACAATTTTACCTGACAATAAATGTGCAATGAGTGATAGCTAATGTATATTTGAAGTTTATGATCAAAGAATGTTGCAGGGCTTAAACTCACTATATGGCAGCATTTAAAGTTCATAATACAATATTTCAGACAGGTTTTATACATTATTTTTTGTTTTATATTTAACTCATTTGAAACTGAAATCTGTGTTTCAGTGTCTGGAGGCAGACTGTGAGGAAGAGTCTCAGACTGACAATGATTAACACGGGCCTCCATGACTTAAACTTTGTACTCTGCCTTCCCATAATTCCTAGAGTGGCGGCTGATGTAGCTATTGAAGGTGGAAGACATAGCTCTGGAGGACTGTTGGACTATCAGTTAAGGAGAGCAATTAAGGCAGCAACTGTTACATTCGTTAGGTGCCAACTGAGAAATATCAGGTAAGGTTTAAGGTCAAAAACAGGCATGTATGTATCCATGTGTTTGTATTAAAGTTAGGTTTTCTGGACTTTTATCACGATGTTTGCTTCCCCTCCGCAGAACATGGCAACTAACTCTTCTCCCCTGAGGATTGGAGTAGTCGGATATGGACATCTAGGTCAGACCTCCCCTGACTAATACACACTCTTTAAATCATGTTACATTATTTACTGACAACATGTGGATGTTTATATGTGATTTAGGGAAATTCCTGGTGGAGAAGATCCTTAAAGAAGGACCTGGTCTTGGTTTGATTCTTGCTTTTGTCTGGAACAGGAATTCTGACAAACTTAAGGGTTCAGTTCCTGCAGAACTTCTGCTTGATGACCTGTCATCCTTTGCAGACAGGTTCAAACACACACATGAATACACAAACCAGAATAAACACATTGCATCATCTCAGGATTATCTTATGTGTGCTTTTAAAAATCCATAATATCCCTCTTGTACTTTTATGAACAATAATTGTATGTTTTACAGGCGGTGTGATGTGATTGTAGAAGTATGCCATCCACAGATAGTGAAAGAATTCGGGCTCCAGTTTCTGTCTCAGTCTCACTTCATGGTGAGGTTTTTCTCTTGTCATTTAGACTTTTTTTAAATTAACTTTTCATTATTAATGATATATGTATGTGTCTGAACATATGTGATTTGGACCTAAATGAGGAATAAAATATAGGATGTATCCTTAAACCTTTATAGATGACCCAGTTATTCCAACCATTAGTCATTGGTTAATTAGGGAAAATAACACATATTATATAACGGTGAGTGCATGTGAGTTTATAGGATCAAGAAAAGAGTTACTGATGATTATCAGGCTTGAAAAGGTCAAAGAAAAACCAACTATAAAGAGTTTGAACTCCACCAACTCACAGCTGGACATACTGTAAAAATAAAGACATAGGAGCATGAATGCTATTTTTAACCTCTCCAAGAGTGTTTGACCAACAAAGATCACAACAGAAATGGGTTGTCCTCAAAAGGTTTCTAACCCTTTGTCTTTAAGTTCATCATCTGGAGGAGCGGCTACAAGGAGAAACCCAAAATTCCCCTTTCTACCCCTCTGAAGTTTACTACGATTATATGGACAAGCCAGAAGGCCACTGGAAAAATGTTGTACAGATGAAACAAAATAAAACCTTCTGGTTTGAATAAGAATCGTTTCTAGGATGTATTTATGGAAATGATTTGAAAAAGGAAAATAATCCATTCCAAGAACATTATTTTATCTGTAAAGCATGATGACGGTAGTGTCATGGTTTGGAGCTGCTTTATGGCCTCCTGTTCATGAAGGCTTGTCAAGACTGGAAAAACTGGAATTCACAGTTGTATTCCATCCAGTTCCACCCTAAAAATGGCCGGTCCACAAAAAACTAAATGAGACAAACATGCACACATATGCTCATATGGTCAGTTTAGAAACACCATTCAACATGCCTGCATGTTTTTAGACTGTGGGAAGAACCCAGATTATCCAGAGAACACCCACACAAGCACTGGGAGAACTTAACACTGTCAGACCCTGGACCTTCTAACTCTGAGGCAAAAGACAAAAAAAAAATTTAGATGCAGTAATTGCTATAAAAGATTAATCGATTTGGCCATTTTGGGTTTCTTGCTATATACCTTTTTGATCTTCTGTGAAAATCTGATGATGTTTGCATCAGTATTACACAGAAATACAGAAAACTCTCCACACCATACACATGCAGTGTGCACAGTCATTGCTCTGAATTAACAATGACATCAATTTGAATGTATATTATATTTGTATTTTCATGCTCATGTTGCTGTAGAATGACAGTTAATGCAGGTATCCATTGCAAGTAATGTAGAAATGAAAACACTTAACCTGTTCCCCCCTGCACCCCTCTTCTTAGGTAGGCTCTCCGTCTGCTCTTTCTGATCCTGATCTGAACCAAAAGCTGCGGCAAGCATCTCTGCAATATGGTAACACGCTTTATGTTCCCAGTGGTGCATTATGGGGAGGCCAAGACATCCAGAGGATGAACGACAGTGGGACATTGAAGGTAACAATGGCAGAGAAGATGTGAATATATGATTAAAAAAAAGCAAGCATAAAAGGAAATACCGTGGCCACTTCTTTTATTGTGCAAACTGTGAGAGTAAAATGACAATATTGTTGAAAAATACAGTGATGCTTTCAATCCTCTCATTCTGCTTAGGCTTTGTTCATAAGAATGTCCAAACATCCATCCTGCTTCCGGCTGACAGGAGACATACTGACCAACTGGACAGAAGATGAGGGCAGACGTGTTTTATTCAGAGGCTCTGTGGCAGAGTTGTGCCCTCTCGCTCCTAATAACGTCAACACCATGGCAGCAGCTGCAGTGGCAGCAGGAAAACTCGGCTTTACTTGTGTTCAGGGAGAGATTGTATCGGACACAGCGTGAGTCTCCCTACAAATCTGAACATGAGCCTTTCAAATTTGTTTAGGTGATCAGGTTTCATATTTGTCTGTGCTCCAGGTTAAAAGACTACCATGTGGTGGAAGTGGAGGTGACTGGGCCTGATGGTTTCTCAGTCAACACAGTGAGGAGGAATCCAGCCAGACTTGGAGCAGTTACTGGCAGTGCGACATACAACTCTTTCTGGAACAGTCTTCTCAGTGAGTCCTGTGTGGAAACTGTCTTAGATGATGTGAAGCACCAAAATACTCACAAATCATGGATTTAAAAGAGTTTCAAGTAGAGAAGACTGCTCTCCAGATGAAAGCAGCCCATTTGATACATATACAGTATTTATTACATTTTTGGTTGCAAAAGCAGATGTAGTAACATCTTTTCATGTATTAATCTAACTGCTTTGCTGTCATAAATGATAGCCTGAGGTACATTAATTTATCTGAAAATTGTAATTTCTCCCCATCACTGTGTACTAAATGTATCAGAAATAATTATGCAATACCTAAAAACTGGTTATTTACGTGGGCAACATGTTGATGAAAACCTTGTTCTTAACCACTTGTTCTTCTCAGTTTGCAAAGGTCACGGGGGCAGAGTTTACTTGTGCTGAAGTGGATGAGGACTATGGAGGATTACCGTCAACATAGGAGGCTGATCCCCCGTCAAATTCCACATAAATGAAACAGTTCATGGTGGATATGCTATACAGATGGTGGATCAGTATGTTACTGAACATTTGCAAATCATCGGGTCCTTTGTCTTTGGGTTCAAATACACTGCATGCACAGAATGAAAGAAGAGACAGATATAATTTGTAAAATGCTAACAAGTATATATACATATACTGTATGTATATATATATATATGTTTTACTTTATTATTAAGTTCATCTGGTGCAAGATTGTAACAAACATAACTCTTACAGGGGAGTGATAATGAGAAAATACGCCAAGTAAAACCATTTCATTTTTCCATTACAAATAATCTGAATGTACTTTTGCTCCTTTTCAAGCTCTTCATCTCATCTTTTACCTGAAAATATAGTAACCACCTCAGAACAGAGTCCTGTTTTTCCTTCATTTCTCACTTTTTTTTTTCCTTTCACAGATAATTCCCAAGATAAGGGAAATCATAGTTTACCTGCCTCCACACAAGCAAACACACTGACGGCTAAACAGGTGTATACGGTTGTTGATCAGTAATCACTGAAAAACTGACACGTTAAGGCAAGGAAACAAAATGGAAAAAAAAAAACGTGACACTACTTTCAAGAAGAGAGCCTTTTCAGCGCTCAGTTCTGATGCTACTTGTTGTGCACGTGCCTGCTCTGCATCTTATCTTCATTTAAAGAGGTTGTGCAGTAAACAAGAATTTTGAAAGTGAGCTTCAAGAAGGCAAACAGTGGGGTTTGAAGTGCTGTGTCATCATCAGGATAGTGAAACAAGTGTCTCATGTCTTTCCCTTGGCCTTTTCACAGGAAAAAAAAAAATACTTTGAATGCATAAAGATGACAAGCTGGTAAATAAGGAGGGTTATGTTGTTTTCCCTGCTCTGACCCGCCTTTAAATCAAGTATAATACCCACCTGTAGAGACTCATAATTAACCATCTATCATATTATCAGCACTTCAGACCTATATTATCCAGTGTTAGTACACTAAAAAAATCCAGCAATACTTATGTTTTCCCCATTACACAGTTTAGCATTTTCTAGTTGCTGCATTTACTCTAATCATACCACTGGTGGTACTGCTGGTGGAAGTCAAACAATTTCAAAAGATATCAACCTGATATATTTAGAAGTTCTGAGGTACGCACAGGTTGGGAAGACACTGACAGTGATGCAATTTTTCAAAACAAGCCAATACTTAACTCACAACACACATTCACACAGCTGCACTCATTTGTAAAATCTGTAGTACACTGATGACTAATGATTGCAACAGATAAGGTTTCACTAGTGAGGTTCAGTACATCTGTGTCAGTTTTTCTCGGCCGTCACACCATCACTGTTCCCATTGGCTCCCAGGACAACAGAGGTTTTGTTTTTGAGTGCCAAGGGCTGACGGATGTTCACTCGGTCCTTTTCTGCCTCCAGATCTTCATCGTAGCGTTCGTCCTCGTCCTCGTCGTCTTCAGCCTCGCTGTGGCGTGGGGAGGAGTGACGGGACAGAGCCGGAGATGGCGGCACGGAAGCTGGCCGGGGGTAACGGAAACCTGTAGTCTGAGGACGAGAATCAAAGTGGGATCTCATTCAGAAGCTGAAAAGATCAAACTTCTATAGACATAAT